>JAVANC010000005.1:27570359-27912859 GCA_033319125.1 Parnassius glacialis | reverse complement strand
CACTGTATGTAATATAAACAATTGTCTTACATTGAGAACGTTATGATCTTTGTAGAGCTGAATAGTTGGATATAAGATAGGTCGAAAGGAAATGATCTTTAAAATTGCACTATGTGCGATTTCTAAAGGTTTCAAAACAGTTTTTGCGGCACCACCCCAACATGAAATGCAGTAAGATATGATAGAAAGGCAGAGTGCAAAATAAACATTGCGTATAATACTCTGGTCAGCGACGTGACGAAGTGATTTGAAAATAAAAATTAATTTACGGACTCAGCTAGTTAAATTTTCAATGTGGGCTTTAAAATTTAGAGTTTTATCTAGAGTTATGCCAAGATATTTGATTGTATCAACCGGATTAATAGAGGGACAATGGCAATTTTGTTGGTTTTGATAGTGACATGAGTGAGCTATTAACTTTGTTGGAATTTTTTGCCGACTTCCAAAAAGGAGACGGTACTCAATTCGGGTGTATGGTTTTTTTTTATGTGTGTTACCTCATAACTTTGTAATGGGCGAACCGATTTCGATGATTCTTTTTTTTATATGAAAGCTGATAGTTCTGGTGTGGTCCCATATGAATTTGATTAAGGTCAGACCAATGGTTATTGAGTTATTCTTAAATAACCTATATTGAAGTCGCTTATATTGAAGTCGGCTGTACAAAATTTTTAATTTTAAATTATTAGTTGGGTTATTGGAGAGATAGAAAAGGTAACGAATTTAGTTTTTGCTGCATTTAAAGCAAGGGTATGTGCACGGAGACAATCCTATGTGATGTTAAAGCCACTTTGCACAATTTCTTGGAGTTCAGTCCAAGAACTAGCAAAGAAGGTAAGAGCGGTGTCATCAGCATATGAAACTATTTTAGAGTTATGGACTTTAAGATTGCAGAGGTCATTAATGAAAATCAAGAAGAGCGTAGGTCCGAGTATGCTACCCTGGGGCACACCGTAAGATACGAGGGCGGCACTGAAAATTTCGAGAATCAAGGAAGTGACACAACACACTGTTTTTGTGTAAAACCACTTCGAAGGTCATAATAAATCATCGCTCTTGAATTTTCTCGAGTCAATTCTATTTTCTCAACTTTTGATACGGTTCCAATCAACACTCTTTTATTAAAACTAGAAAATATAGGTATCAGGGGCTCTCAACTTGAATTTTTCCGTAGCTACCTCTCAGGCCGGACGCAAAGAGTAAAATAGCTAACCACATAAGTGATGAACTTTCTATACGAGGGCTGCACTAAAAGTATCGGGAATGGAATATTTCCACTGTAACTTTCATATTAAAATCTTTTTAATTTAAAAGTCCTTGGTTTTAAAAATCGAACACCATTTATTTATTTTAAAAAAAATTCTCGGTCTTGTCACAAGGTTTCGTCAAACTTGTTTAGTCGTTGAGAAAATAGAATTGACTCGAGAAAATTCAAGAGCGATGATTTATTATGACCTTCGAAGTGGTTTTACACAAAAACAGTGTGTTGTGTCACTTCCTTGATTCCCGAAATTTTCAGTGCCGCCCTCGTATCTTACGGTGTGCCCCAGGGTAGCATACTCGGACCTACTCTCTTCTTGATTTTCATTAATGACCTCTGCAATCTTAAAGTCCATAACTCTAAAATAGTTTCATATGCTGATGACACCGCTCTTACCTTCTTTGCTAGTTCTTGGACTGAACTCCAAGAAATTGTGCAAAGTGGCTTTAACATCACATAGGATTGTCTCCGTGCACATACCCTTGCTTTAAATGCAGCAAAAACTAAATTCGTTACCTTTTCTATCTCTCCAATAACCCAACTAATAATTTAAAATTAAAAATTTTGTACAGCCGACTTCAATATAGGTTATTTAAGAATAACTCAATAACCATTGGTCTGACCTTAATCAAATTCATATGGGACCACACCAGAACTATCAGCTTTCATATAAAAAAAAGAATCATCGAAATCGGTTCGCCCATTACAAAGTTATGAGGTAACACACATAAAAAAAAACCATACACCCGAATTGAGTACCGTCTCCTTTTTGGAAGTCGGCAGAAAATTCCAACAAAGTTAATAGCTCACTCATGTCACTATCAAAACCAACAAAATTGCCATTGTCCCTCTATTAATCCGGTTGATACAATCAAATATCTTGGCATAACTCTAGATAAAACTCTAAATTTTAAAGCCCACATTGAAAATTTAACTAGCTGAGTCCGTAAATTAATTTTTATTTTCAAATCACTTCGTCACGTCGCTGACCAGAGTATTATACGCAATGTTTATTTTGCACTCTGCCTTTCTATCATATCTTACTGCATTTCATGTTGGGGTGGTGCCGCAAAAACTGTTTTGAAACCTTTAGAAATCGCACATAGTGCAATTTTAAAGATCATTTCCTTTCGACCTATCTTATATCCAACTATTCAGCTCTACAAAGATCATAACGTTCTCAATGTAAGACAATTGTTTATATTACATACAGTGATGTTACAACATCGCAATATCCCTTATATCGAAATTAGCAAGCGCCGTAAGGACAAAATTTGCCAAAACTTGTGTTTTGGCAATTGTAACATTTTTGGCATTGTAACAAATTGTAATATTCCGACAGTCAACTCTCATTTTGCTAAAAGGTTTTTCCCGTATCTTGGTCCCCTTCTTTATAACAAAATCAATTTTAATATTCCCATTTATGAACTATCTAATTACAAATGTAAGAAAGCTGTGTACTTGTTCCTATTAAACAAGAGTTATGAAGAAACAGAGCAGTATTTATTAACAATAACTGACTAACTAACTTATATTATATTAGTATAATTATATGATGAAATTGATACACACATAAACGCACGCACGCACGCACACACAAAGACACACACACACACACACACACACAAAAACACACACACACACACACACACACACACACACACAAATGCTCTTAACATTTTAGTACTACAGATTGTAGTACTAAAAAGTTAAGAGCATTTTTTTGTTCCCTTTTTGTAAGGGGGTAAGGGACTGAATCTCCTTAATACAGGCTATTTTCTAGTCTAGCAAGGAGAACAGAACGTCATCCTCACTAGTATTTTTACCTAATTTTTATTATTTCATGTAAGACATTTTTTTTCTGTACATACAGAAAAAAAATGTCTTACATGAACTAACTGTTTAAATATTTTAATAAAGTTATATACAGGTAAATGTTCAAGAGCCCGTTTTGTCTCTTGTGTAAAAAAAAGGCCAGTTTTAATGGAGACTCACCATCTGATGCGTGTGCGATAGCACAAGTGCACTCCTTAATCCCTTACTTTCAAAGTCCGATAGGTCGGCAATCTGATACGACCAGAAAAAGCACCACAGAACCAACGGCTTTTATGACTAAAGCTATCGCGAAAATTGAATATTAGAGATTATGTGTTATGTACTAAAAAACAGCATAGGAGAGGATACAAGTCGCCACCATGTAGGAAGCAACAGTAACAGTTTTTTACAGTGATAGAGCCACGCGGCAGCTTTTGCTGTCGCACGGATGGGCCGGCTCGAACCGGGGTGGTACCACGACCTCACAGAAAACCAGCGTAAAGTAGAGGTTTATCTCTGCGTTTCGCTTGGTGAGTGCAGGTGGTCGGAGGCCCTTTTTACTGGAAATGAGGCATTCCATCTTAGTCCTCACGGGTGACATCGCATATATATATATATATATATATATATACTAGCTTCTATATACTAGCTGACCAGGCAGACGTCGTTCTGCCCTTTCTGACAACCAAGTGTCCTAAAAAAATCATTAAATTCACAATTTAAAAAAAAATCAGGTTCACTTATCGGGATAAAAACTATTCTATCTCTCAAGTTGGACCAAACTGCACACACTGTGAAACATTTCATTGAAATCAGTTCAGTAGTTGAGGAGTTCATCGCGGACAAACAATGTGACACGTAATTTTTATATATAAAGATAATATATATAAACCTCCCCCACATATTGTTACAAAGTACGGTCCCGAGCCACCTGCATTCATCGACTGCATACGTAACCATACACTACACTTGCTAGTACGAAATTGCCTCTGTGGAACCTTTCTTCCCATCGATTGTTTGTTCTTAAGCTATGTTGCCGGTCTATTGTCACTTCAGTTGTTCAAGTGTTTTTCGCGGATATCATTTACTTAGAGATTATTCATTACTGCACTTGGAACTCAAATACTACCATACTCCCCGTCCTATCTTTTGAACTATATTTTTTATTTTCGACTGCTATGCAATCATTTTGTGCTTTCAATTTATTAAGAACGTCACTCTTTTCGTCATTCTTTTTTTTATAATAACAGTTTTTGCATAAAAAGATCTCTGGAAGAAATCGCTTTCAGGGCACAAGACCATCATTTGTACTTTATATATACTGTTTATTATATTGGTGTATAATAAAAAAATTATTAACTGATTAGTGTTTAAGGAAATGCTTTGGGGTTCTGAAACCGTTACTCTATGACTTTATCTAAGCAGTATTTTATGGAAGACGCAAAATTTAAGATATGGATTTCACGCGTCCATTCAGTTTCCTCTTACGCTACGATCTTTCATAAAATGCATTTAATCTACTCTTATCTCTAATCAGGAGTTAAAAGCCTGGATTTTTCAATTACATTTTATTTGTCTGCTGCAGTATTCTTATATAATATAAGCACAACATTGAACATAACTCGTGCCACTAGTTTATCAAATTACCTTTTTATGCATCATTCATCATCAAGCAGGAGAATATTTGCCAGCGTCTTTCTCTCCTAATATAACTTGTGTTTTGAAGACAAGAGTAATATATTTTTATTACGCTAAGACAGTACGATTTACTACGTAGAATTAAATCACCACTTAACACACAAGGTGGGATTGCAGTCAAGCACTGACTTATAATAAGTGAAATAAATATTTTTAAAAACCAGGATTATAATAAATAGTAGAGTATAAATACGGTCGCCTTTACGTTAAACAAACGTATTTAATTATGCATGAAACCCAAGACCTAGACTTGAGTTTTAAAGTTCTCGATATTTTAGTTTTTTTGTATTGCATTTAATGCAGCTTTGTAGTGTTATGCTACTTACATATCATTTAACACTATTTTTTCATTCTGTTTTTGATTTTCTGCATTCATATTTTGCATCACTTTTCACGCTATCAGTTATGCTACTTACATATCATTTTACACTATTTTTCCATTCTGTTTTTGATTTTCTGCATTTATATTTTGCATCACCTTTATTTCCATAGGATCCTGTAACGTTTTTACACAATAACAAATCATTTTCACTTCGTATTTTCACGCTATCAGCACCGTTTAAATCGCTGTCAATGGAGTCTTACCTTTTTCTATCTTATATTGAGTTCTCCGTAACTCTGCAATTTCAGGTTTCGTGCGCGCTGCCGCGCTATAGTTTTTCCTATATGAATAATATCTCATTTCTTACTTAAATGTAACTGTTTTTCAATTATATACCTAAAACCAATAATTTATATTTTTGACAACCATTATTTATATGGTTGTTATGGTAACTTTTATTCAAATTCGTAACTGGTCCGATGTTCTTATTTCATGGGCAATGCGGCCCCGGGATCCTGCAAGCCTCCATCTACATTTGAAGTCGTCGGCGTAATTTACTTCAAGCGCGGGGCCACACTACTCCGGGCGCTACGACTGCTTGCTCCAGGCGCTGGGTGCACCTACTACCCGCGCTACCTTTGGGCGCTACGACTGCTTGCTCCAGGCGCTGAGTGCACCTACTGCCGCGCTACCTTTGGGCGCTGCGACTGCTTGCTCCAAGCGCTGAGCGCACCTACTTCAGGCGCCACGTGCGTCGGCTCCGGACGCTGCGTGTGCCCAGACCAGGCGCTGCGTGCCATCACCGCAAAGAAACTACAAGCTCAGCGTGTGCCTACTTCTACTCTAAGCGCAGCGTGCGTCACTTCAACCTTTAGGCTCCACTACAATACAATATTCTCCTATCTTTATTTTTTTTATCTAATTGTAATTACACGTCATCCATCATCATCATCATATTTCATTTTTTTTATTAAATTGTAAATACGTTTTTAAAAATTTAAATATATTATTTTCTTGTTCTACTTTTGTTGTTTTGTTGTTCTTAGGTTAGGTTCTATTATTTTTTTTTAATTGTCGCTTCACGACAGGTTATGGATATTCAATCCCCAAAGAACTTAGTGTAATACATATACTGCATTTCTTAGCCTTCGAAATAAAAACATAAGTGACTAAACGGCTGCGTAGCCATAGAGAAAACAGTCAAAAGGAGCCCTACATCTAATACTGAATAGTAATCGTCATGAAGTTGAAGTGTAAAAGAATCCATTACTCCATAACATATCGAAGGTGTCATAAGAGGCGACACAGGGTAATAAAATAATTGGACATTACATTATATATATATCTTCTTAAATGGACAGCTTCATCGGGATCGAACACAATGTTCACAGAGTAGTACTTATTTAGTATTTACTCTCTCCTAGAACTAAGATGGAGATTCGGTTCTTATATTACTAATTACTATATAAACATTATCGGTCAATGGTTGAAGATTACTTACTAAAGCGCAAAGGTTAAATGTCGAGGGTTATTCTACACGTCAATTCTAGTAGTAGCTGTTCATTATCTATTTTGAACTAAACATCAGCCACAAGTCTATTTTGATTTAAAGACTATGTAATTCTCATATTGGTTATACATACATACATATATATATACAACGTGTCCCAAAATTCAACGATAAGCCAACACCGGAGGATAGACCTGCCCGGAGTAAACGGGGAAAAAAGAAAAAAAAATATATCCCAATTATATTTTAAGTTATATAAAAAAATGAAATTCTTCAGAAATTGAGACCGTTTATGATATTTTTCACTACCATGACCACAATTTTTTAAATATTTTTTTCTTTTTTTTTATAGGCAACCTGAATATTACTGCTATCTACCACAATTCTTAAAAACTCCAGAATAACTCTTGTTTTATCACGAAAATTAATGAAACTTATTTTATTCCCTAAATTTTTTGAAGACTTTTACTTTTAACTAAATTTAACTTATCGTGGTGTAAAAAAAGTATGAACACTAGTATGGCAAGTTTTTTTAAAAATTGACGCAACTAACCAACATTCCAAAATGGTATAATACTACAAACAAGTTATAAAAAAATATGGGCCTATTATTTCTAAACAATTCCGAATTCCTTAAATTGTACTTCATCAATCACTTTTACTACATGCCCAAAATGAGTTCCTGTTACAATTTCTAGGAATTCGAATGGGGCATAATACCTTAGATGTTAGACAGAGATAGATAGATAGATAGAGATATTTACGTTAAAAAGAGACAACAACAGGGCAGGTGTTAATACTCAGCAAGTCGGTTCAGTACGCTCTGCTCCTTTGTTTACTACGCACCGTTCCCAATTCAACTTACGTGGCCCTCGTACATACTATCGACTTTTGGCTTGGCTTTTTGGACTGGAATTGACCTGCAAACTTAACTGACTTATTTGGACTGGAAGTGATCTGCAAACTGAACTGACCTGGCATTATCTTGGACTACGATTGTGTGTTTTGTGATTTAGAGTTCTGGCGCATTTTGGACTGTTTGCCGTTTAACACTTCATACCACCACCAACTTCATACACAATTCATACACACTTCATACACACTTCATACACACTTCATACAAACTTCATACACACTACATATAAACTTCATATAAACTTGATACACACTTCATACACACTTCATACACACTTCATACACACTTCATACAAACTTCATACAAACTTCATACAAACTTCATACACACTTCATACAAACTTCATACAAACTTAATAAATACTTCATACAAACTTCATACAAACTTCATACGCACTTCATACACACTTCATACACACTTCATACACACTTCATACACACTTCTACACACTTCATACACACTTCATACACACTTCGTACACACCTAATACACACTTCAGACACACTTCATACACACTTCATACAAACTTCATACACACTTCATACGCACTTCAGAC
Organism: Parnassius glacialis; assembly: GCA_033319125.1. Lineage (NCBI taxonomy): Eukaryota > Metazoa > Arthropoda > Insecta > Lepidoptera > Papilionidae > Parnassius > Parnassius glacialis. The sequence continues at coordinate 27,904,781 of JAVANC010000005.1, read as the reverse complement.
ACTTCATACACACTTCATACAAACTTCATACACACTTCATACACACTTCTTACACACTTCATACACACTTCATACACACTTCATACACACTTCATACAAACTTCATACAAACTTCATACACACTTCATACAAACTTCATACACACTTCGTACACACTTCATACACACTTCATACACACGTCATACACACGTCATACACACTTCATACACACTTCATACACACTTCATACACACTTCATACACACTTCATACACACTTCATACACACTTGATACACACTTCATACAAGCTACATACACACTTCATACACACTTCATACACACTTCATACACACTTCATACGCACTTCAGACACACTTCATCCAAGCTTCATACAAACTACATACACACTTCATACACACTTCATACACACTTCATACACACTTCATACAAACTTCTTACAAACTTCTTACAAACTTCATACACACTTCATACACACTTCTTACAAACTTCATACACACTTCATACAAACTTCATACACATTTCATACAAACTTCATACAAACTGCATACACACTTCATATAAACTTCATACACACTTCATACACACTTCATACACACTTCATACACACTTCATACACACTTCATACACACTTCATACAAACTTCATACACACTTCATACACACTTCTTACACACTTCATACACACTTCATACACACTTCATACACACTTCATAAACACTTCATACACACTTCATACACACTTCGTACACACTTCATAACCACTTCATACACACCTCATACGCACTTCATACACACTTCATACCCACTTCATACACACCTCATACACACTTCATAAACACTTCATACAAACTTCATACAAACTTCATACACACTTCATACAAACTTCATACACACTTCATACACACTTCATACACACGTCATACACACGTCATACACACTTCATACACACTTCATACAAACTACATACACACTTCATACACACTTCATACACACTTCATACACACTTCATACAAACTTCATACAAACTTTTTACAAACTTCATACACACTTCATACAAACTTCATACAAACTTCATACAAACTTCATACACACTTCATACAAACTTCATACACACTTCAAACACACTTCATACACACTTCATACACACTTCATACACACTTCATACAAACTTCATACACACTTCATACGCATTCAGACACTTCATACACACTTCATACAAACTTCATACACACTTCATACACACTTCTTACACACTTCATACACACATCATACACACTTCATACACACTTCATACACACTTCATACACACTTCATACACACTTCGTACACACTTCATACCCACTTCATACACACCTCATACGCACTTCATACACACTTCATACCCACTTCATACACACCTCATACACACTTCATACACACTTCATACAAACTTCATACAAACTTCATACACACTTCATACAAACTTCATTCAAACTTCATACACACTTCATACAAAGATCATACACACTCCATACACACTTCATACACACTTCACACACACTCCATACACACTTCATACACACTTCATACAAACTTCATACACACTTCATACCAAATTCATACACACTTCATACAAACTACATACACACTTCATACACACTTCATACACTCTTCATACAAACTTCATACAAACTTCATACAAACTTCATACACACTTCATACAAACTTCATACACACTTCATACACTCGTCATACACACGTCATACACACTTCATACACACTTCATAAAAGCTACATACCCACTTCATACACACTTCATATGCACTTCAGACACTTCATACCCACTTCATACACACCTCATACACACTTCATACACACTTCATACACACTTCATACACACTTCATACACACCTCATTCACACCTCATTCACACTTCATACACACTTCATACACACTTCATACACACTTCATACACACTTCATACAAACTTCATACAAACTTCATTCAAACTTCATACACACTTCATACAAAGATCATACACACTCCATACACACTTCATACACACTTCATACACACTCCATACACACTTCATACACACTTCATACAAACTTCATACACACTTCATACCAAATTCATACACACTTCATACGCACTTCAGACACACTTCATACACACTTCATACAAACTTCATACACACTTCATACGCATTCAGACACTTCATACACACTTCATACAAACTTCATACACACTTCATACACACTTCTTACACACTTCATACACACATCATACACACTTCATACACACTTCATACACACTTCATACACACTTCATACACACTTCGTACACACTTCATACCCACTTCATACACACCTCATACGCACTTCATACACACTTCATACCCACTTCATACACACCTCATACACACTTCATACACACTTCATACAAACTTCATACAAACTTCATACACACTTCATACAAACTTCATACAACTTTATACAAACTTCATACAACTTTATACACACTTCATACACACGACATACACACTTCATACACACTTCATAAACACTTCATACAAGCTACATACACACTTCATACACACTTCATACACACATCATACGCACTTCAGACACACTTCATACACACTTCATACAAACTACATACACACTTCATACACACTTCATACACTCTTCATACAAACTTCATACAAACTTCATACAAACTTCATACACACTTCATACAAACTTCATACACACTTCATACACTCGTCATACACACGTCATACACACTTCATACACACTTCATAAAAGCTACATACCCACTTCATACACACTTTATATGCACTTCAGACACTTCATACCCACTTCATACACACCTCATACACACTTCATACACACTTCATACAAAGTTCATACAAACTTCATACACACTTCATACAAACTTCATACACACTTCATACACACTTCATACACACTTCATACACACGTCATACACACTTTATACACACTTCATACACACTTCATACACACTTCATACAAGCTACATACACACTTCATACACACCTCATACACGCTTCATACGCACTTCAGACACACTTCATACATTCTTCATACAAATTACATACACACTTCATACAAACTTTATACACACTTCATACAAACTTCATACAAACTTCATACAAACTTCATACACACTTCATACAAACTTCATACACACTTCATACACTCGTTATACACACGTCATACACACTTCATACACACTTCATACAAGCTACATACACACTTCCTACACACTTCATACATACTTCATACACACTTCATATAAACTTCATACAAACTTCATACACACTTCATACACACTTCATACAAACTTCATACACACTTCATACACTCGTTATACACACGTCATACACACTTCATACACACTTCATACACACTTCATACAAGCTACATACACACTTCATACACACTTCATACACACTTCATACACACTTCATACAAACTTCATACACACTTCATACAAACTTCATACACACTTCATACACTCGTTATACACACGTCATACACACTTTATACAAACTTTATACACACTTCATACACACTACATACACACTTCATACACACTTCATACACACTTCATACACACTTCATACAAACTTCATACAAACTTCATACACACTTCATACAAACTTCATACACACTTCATACACACTTCATACAAGCTACATACACACTTCATACACACTTCATACAAACTTCATACGCACTTCATACAAACTTCATACAAACTTCATACACACTTCATACAAACTTCATTCACACTTCATACACACTTCATACACACCTCATACACACTTCATACAAAATTCATACAAACTTCATACACATTTCATACAAAATTCATACAAACTTCATACACACTTCATACAAACTTCATACACGCTTCATACACACTTCATACAAACTTCATACACGCTTCATACACGCCTCATACACGCTTCATACACGCTTCATTCACGCTTCGTACACACGCTTCGTACGTAAGCATGTATACGCTTCATACGCGCGTATACAAACTTCATACAAATGCGTATGAAGTTTGAAGTGTCATACGCACTTCATACACACTTCATACACACTTCATACACCCTTCATACACCCTTCATACACACATCATACATACATCATACATACATTATACTTACATCATACAATTATACAATCATACATACATAAATATACATATATTATATACTTATATTATACAACGTGTCCCAAAATTCAACGATAACGATATACTACTCTGTGTAAAAAGTATCGGGAATATGTCAATAAAAAGACCCGCGTAAAAGAGGTCGTTCTAATTTTTTTACTGCATGTTGGTAGCTCTGTACTGATTAAGCGCGCAAAGTTTGAGCGGGATCTGTCATTTAATTTGTTTTAAACTACATTTTTTGTTGGTCATAGTTTTGAGTTCTCGGCGATTTTTACAATGGAAAATATTGTTGAACAAAGAGTGTGCCTTAAATTTTGTGTTTCGAATGATATTTTATGTGGTGAATCACTAAAAATGTTGCGAAATACCTACGGCGAATCGTGTATATAGAAAACAAGGGCTTATGAATGGTATAAGGCTTTTAAAGAAGGCCGAGAAGTAGTAGTAGACTTGCCTCGTTCTGGTAGACCTTCAACCGCTACGACCAAAGAAAACATCGACAAAATCAAGAAGCTAGTGCTAGAAAATCGACGTATGAGTCTGAGAGAGTTGGCTAGTGAGGTGAACATATCTTTTAAGTCCGTCCACAACATTCTCATTGACATTTTAGGCATGAAACGCGTCGCCGCTCGACTAGTTCCAAAAGAGCTCAATTTTGTTCAAAGAGCGCAGCGAAAGCATGTCGCTGAAGACATGGTTTCCCGAGCTTCTACGGATCCGACCTTTATGAAACGTATAATAACTGGCGACGAGACATGGGTTTATGAGTACGACATGCAAACAAGCCAACAGTCTTCAGAATAGCGTCTTGAAAACGAGCCGAAACCCAAAAAACCGCGGCAAAGTCGCTTCAAAATCAAGGTGATGCTGACAGTTTTTTTTGACTACCGTGGTGTGGTTCACTCCGACTTCCTTCCAAAGGGAGAAACAGTGAATAAAGAATATTATTTAGGCGTCATGAAGCGTTTGCGTGAGAGTATCCGCCGAAAACGTCCAGATTTGTGGCAACACAACTCATGGATGCTGCACCATGATAATGCACCATCACACACAGCCATTGTAGTAAAAGAGTTTTTAGCGAAAAATTCAACAAAAGTTCTCGACCAAGCACCGTATTCACCTGATATGGCTCCATCTGACTTTTTTTTATTTCCCAAGTTAAAATTACCACTTCGAGGAAAACGTTTTGAGTCGATAGAAGCCATAACAAAAAAATCGCTGAATGAGGTAAAGGCCATACCGCAAATAGCCTATGAAAAATGTATGGAAGACTGGGTGAAGCGTTGGAGATGTTGTATTGCAAGCGATGGGGCCTACTTTGAAGGCGATAAAATAAATTTAGATGAATAATTTGTATTTTTTGTTTTATTGACAAATTCCCGATATTTAGTACACAGAAGGTATTTTAAGTTATATAAAAAAATGAAATTCTTCAGAAATTGAGACCGTTTATGATATTTTTCACTACCATGACCACAATTTTTTAAATATTTGTTTCTTTTTTTTTTATAGGCAACCTGAATAGTACTGCTATCTACTACAATTCTTGTAAACTCCAGAATAACTCTTGTTTTATCACGAAAAACAATGAAACTTATTTTATTCCCTAAATTTTTTGAAGACTTTTACTTTTAACCAAATTTAACTTATCGTGGTGTAAAAAAAAAGTATGAACACTAGTATGGTAAGTTTTTTTAAAAATTGACGCAACTAACCAACATTCCAAAATGGTATATTACTCTAGGAAAACAAGTTATAAAAAAATATGGGCCTATTATTTCTAAACAGGGACCAAATTCCTTAAATTGTAATTGTCAGTAATCACTTTTACTACATGCCCAAAATGGGTTTCTGTTACAATTTCTAGGAATTCGAATGGGACATAATACCTTATGTTAGAGAGAGATAGATAGAGATATTTACGTTAAAAAGAGATAACAACAGGGCAGGTAGAGAAGCTGTTATTATTCTCAGCAAGTCGGTTCAGTACGCTCTGCTCCTTTGTTTACTGCGCACCGTTCACAATTCAACTTACGTGGCCCTCGTACATACTATCGACTTTTGGCTTGGCTTTTTGGACTGGAATCGACCTGCAAACTTAACTGACCTGGCATAATTTGGACTGGAAGTGATCTGCAAACTGAACTGACCTGGCATTATCTTGGACTACGATTGTGTGTTTTGTGATTTAGAGTTCTGGCGCATTTCGAACTGTTTGGCGTTTAACATGCCGCAACCGTACACACCACAGGAATACGCTAATATGCATTTAATCTATGGAGAATGCCGATGTAATGCTAACGCTGCTAGCAGACTGTATCGAGAAAGATACCCCAAATGCTCAAATATATCCTGATTATCGAGTGTTTATTAATGTGCATCAAGCGTTTTCGGAGGGTCGTATGCCATCCAATAGAAGAAGCGCTGGAAGACCTAGATTGGATCGTGATGAAGAAGTTCTCAATGAGATAGAAAATGACTCGACTACTTCGGTACGTGCCATAGAAGAAGCTACAGGAATCCCGAAAAGTTCTGCACATCGAATATTAAAACGTCACAAGCTTCACCCATATCACTACAGGCGTGTGCAGACGTTATTACCGCGGGACTATCCGCTATGGGTCACATTTTGCCGTGTAATGCTGCAAAGGCACAGTGAAGATCCCCACTTCCTAGACAAAATTCTATGGTCGGATGAAACAACGTGCAAGAAAGATGGGTATTTAAATCTTCACAACCTACATAGTTGGAGTAATGAAAATCCACACTTGATGAGACAAGACAAATCCCAATATCAATTCAAGGTTAACCTATGGATCGGCATATTACATGGAAAAGTAATTGGGCCCTTTGAGTTACAAGGAAACTTAGATGGCAATAGTTATTTAAACTTTTTACAAAATGACTTGCAAGAATTGTTAAACGACGTGCCCTTAAGTGATCTTCAAAACATGTGGTTCCAAAATGATGGTTGCCCAGTACATTATGCCCGTCCTGTGCGAGAATATTTAAATCAAGAGTATCCAGGTCGTTGGATCGGGCGACTTGGTCCTATCTTATGGCCACCCCGTTCACCCGATTTGAACCCCCTGGACTTCTTCTGTCGGGTTGTCTGTTGCTGTTGGCTGTTGGGGTTGTCTTAAAAACAGGGTCTACTCAAAACCCATTGTGACATTGGACGAGCTTCGTCGAAATATCACTCAGGCTGCTGATTACATTAATAGCAGAAGATATGCAAGACAAATAAAACGATCATTTTTAAGGCGATGTCGTGCATGTATTAATGCTGGTGGCAAACAATTCGAACATTTGCTATAATGTTGATAACTTAATAAATTACACGTGAAACTGTTTGTACCATTTGTTTTGAAATATTAAACATTTTTCAAAAACTAATACTTTTATTACACCCGACCGTCATTTGGCCCCTGTTAAGAAATAATAGGCCCATATTTTTTTATAACTTGTTTAGGAAACTCTAGGAAGAGTATTATACCATTTTGGAATTTTGGTTAGTTGCGTCAATTTTTAAAAAAACTTGCCATACTAGTGTTCATACTTTTTTTTACACCACGATAAGTTAAATTTGGTTAAAAGTAAAAGTCTTCAAAAAATTTAGGGAATAAAATAAGTTTCATTAATTTTCGTGATAAAACAAGAGTTATTCTGGAGTTTTTAAGAATTGTGGTAGATAGCAGTACTATTCAGGTTGCCTATAAAAAAAGAAAAAAATATTTAAAAAATTGTGGTGATAGTAGTGAAAAATATCATAAACGGTCTCAATTTCTGAAGAATTTCATTTTTTTTATATAACTTAAAATATAATTGGGATATATTTTTTTTCTTTTTTTCCCCGATTAGTCCAGGGCAGGTCTATCCTCCGGTGTTGGCTTATCGTTGAATTTTGGGACACGTTGTATATATATATATATATATATATACTAGCTCACCAGGCAGTCGTTGTTCTGCCCTTTCCAACGACCCTTCCTATAAAAATCCATAAATTCGCAATAAAAATTTTGAGGGTCATTTAGCGGGATAAAAACTAATCTCTCAAGTTGGACCAAAATGCACACAGTGTGCAAAATTTCATTCACATCTGTTCAGTAGTTTAGGAGTCCATCGCGGACAAACAACGTGATACGTAATTTTAATATATATATATATATATATATATATATATATATATATATATATATATATATATAATATTCTCATTTTTTAATTTGGCCACATAAAGGCCAAAGACCTTTTCAAAGAAGCATTCATTCCGCTAGCACGTGTCCCTCTCATCATGGCTGGCCAGATTTTATGATAATCGCTTGTGAACAAAATTGAAAAGATACAGGTTTTAGGCGAAAACGCGACTAACATGTAAGTATTATGTAGCACTCTTTAACTTTGTGCGTGCATTTATTGATTCTATTTTTATAGAAATTATTATGACTTTATATAAATGAAAAAGAAAAGAAGTTACAAGTGGAGGTACTCGTATTTCTCCGATTATAAGAGTTTCATATGTGAAACGAGGAAAATTAGAATTATCGAATTCAACAAACCAATTTTAATTTCTTACATGCTAAGCTTATATATCGCATAAATATTTTATTAAATTTAATTTCCGTCATCAAATATATGTATTGTTCACATAAAATCAATTTGTAGTTGATCTAGATGTCGTATGCATAACCACTCATGTGATTCCGGATTCCAATCTCGTTATCCAGAAATAGTTATTGGCCTTTTGGACACGATCATCTTGCGCAGATTAGGCTAGTCTTCATTTGGACTGGCCGCCGTTACCAAAATTCGGTCTGAAGGACACTCTGTTATAATATACTAACTGTTCCCCGCGACTTCGCCCGCGTGGATTTTTTTTTGGCGCGGTATCCTAAAATAAAAGTAGCTTCAATTACTTCTTATCATACTAACATTAGCTATCTGCTAGTGAAAGTTCCATCCAAATCAGTTCACAGGTTTTTGCGTGATGCGTGTTCACGCCAAAATAGCTCGCAAATGACAGATTTTTTTCAGACATTTATCGTCATATTTTGGCCAATTTACACAATATTTTTATGCGTATGTGTTATTTTATTGTATGAGCTATATTATTGTAAAGTTCCATTAAAATCCATTCAATAGTTTTTGTGTGAAAGAGTAAGAAACATCCATCATCACCAACTTTCACATTTATAATATTAGTAGGATTAAGAAAATCTAGCCTACGCTAAGGCTACGAGCCTAGTTTCCTTTATTTGGCTGTATTATATTTGTGCAGTTTTGTATGTGGTTGAAATAAAAAAAAAAGTTGGAGAGCCTAGTATAACAAATGTTATTATTATGGTGGGTATTAAAATAGTATTTATATATGAAATAGGAAACTTTATTATTAGTATGGGGTATTTATAAAATTTTCTCATCTGGTTGGGCTGTATAAATATATAATTGTTAATGAAAATAAATATGATAAACTAAAAATAAATATCAATATAAGAAAATAATTACATAAATAAATTAAAACCCAACTAGTTGGAAGCTCTCGGCAGGGCAGATCAAACGGCCGAGGGTTAGGGGGAAAGGGAAAGAAACCGGCGTACGATGCGGGTGGTATCGCGGAGCACCGCCTTCTGCATTTGAGCTTGGAGCGGTCCGTTACGGAGTCCCAGTCACCAGGCAGACTGGAATTAACCCGTTCAATTACCCATTCAATCATCAAGTAATAAGTACATTTTAATAAATTAATTCAAAACATCACAGCAACTTAAAGTTAAAATTTTGTAGATATTTTACTAAGCATTTAAAAAGGTAATAAAAATATAAACGACGTCGACGTCTGTTGTTGAATGCAGTTAGGAACATCAATTTCAGTAAAGTGTCACAAAGTAAAAAAAACATATCATTACACCAGTTACACTAAAAGTTTCTGAATTGAAATGAAAAATACGTGATGTAGGTACTCAAAGCCAAACACCAAAATGCAATTTGTTTCAAGCTTTGAACTAATTTTCTAAGAGTATTCCCTATATTATATTCTGACTAGTACAATATCGATTTTGCTTATTTTATAAATAACATAACTTATTTAAATATTTTTGAGATTTAATAAATATTAATTACATCTTGTTTTTTTTTTATAATCAGACGTAACATATGATATGGAAGTTTTTAAAACTAAAAAACATGTAATACCTACCTCCTCACGTTTTAAGTGACAATTTTTCGCATGGTCAAATGGATATTATACATCAACAGCACACATGATATTCATCAACGTAACCAAACGGGTGTGTGTAGAGAAAATCATTTTTATAAAAATATTTTTAAAAGTATCTTTTTATTTCTTATTAGAATAGAATAAGTTTTGTTCAATATAGATTAAATAAATGCATACACTTTGAAAGTCATTTAAGCTTTACCACTGGTATGGAAAAACCCAGCAGGACTTTGTTTAAACATTAATTGACAATATAATATTTTTTAGAATTAATTATGAAAACTTACGGAACAGTATGGTAGCAATCACCTCATCCCCGCGGCTTATTATCAGTCATGTAGTTTTTAATAGCATAGTAAGCCTTATTAATTTTTAATTGACTGTCTCGTTGATCTAGTGGTCGGATACGCGATTACTTATCATGAGGTCCCAGGTTCAAATCCCGGATCGGATTGAATTCAGTTATTGGGTTTTTCTGTAAAGAAATATCTCTGTAGTAGCCCGGAGTCAGGAAGTAGGCAGTGTTTTATCCCCATGTCTCAGAAAGCACGTTAATCGTATTGGTCCTGCGCCTGATCTGTCTGTTCGCGTCGAATGACCGTCCCATCGGATTAAAAGAGTAAGAGAATAGAACGTGCGCCAGTCCTCAGATTCTCAGCAGTTGGTCTTTGTTCAGACTTGCCATGACCGAAATTTAGTCTGGAAGAGCGAATAAGGGTTAATAGTAATAACAATTATTACTTAATAGTAATAATTATAATAAAATAACACATAAAATAATTTTTCCTAAAAGTTTTAATATTTAACTACGATATAATAAGTTTAAGCGTTATGTTTATTACGCCACAATGAAGTTCCCTGATTAAAGAAGATGCGCTATCATTCCTAGGATTAAGATGGAATGTCTCGTTGTCAGTAAAAAAGATCTCCGGCTCTTTACACTCACCATACGAAACACACCAGTATTAAGCTGCAATTTTACGCTGGTATTCTGTGAGAGCGTGGGTAAAAGAAAATAGGTAAAGATTTAAATATTTCAAAACTGAGTCTTATTTCAAATTAGTGTTTGCATGTGTGTTATATTGTTAAATGTTTGTGTATTTACGACTGTATAGCTTTAGTCACAATCGCCATTTCGGTCACTTGTTTGACCACTACACATTAAACTTGTTGATTGCTATTTTGAACGTTTGGATATTTTTTCACCTTGTCCTCGCCGTCGGGTGCATGCGGCGATGATTTATGCTCAGTTATATTTTAAAATGAACGAAATGAATAAATGTTCGTTGGAATAGTCAGCCTTGAAACATATTTTATTGCATAGAAGACAAGTTTTTAATTTTTCTTTAACATTCAAGTAAGTTTTTTGATAAGATTATTAAACATCGGCACATTAATTTTCATACCGACCATAATTAACTTTTATTATTACAATTGTTAAAAAGTAAAATTAAGACAACTATTATTTATCAGGTCACGGGCCTTTTCTGAAAGGGTAACGATGCGATTAGCCCTTGAGCTATCAGAAGTAAAGATTGGCAGGCGAATCGAAGATCGCAGTTCCAGACGTCTACCTTTAATGCTGTTTCCTGTCGCGAGTCCGGGTACTTTATACCTGGTATTTTTATTTATACTATATTAAAATTTTAATTATAATTTATATATTTAAGTCATCACATTATACTATGTATTCCCTCATTATTAAAGTATAAGAGCATACGCTCGATATACAAGGATGCGCTCTATAATTTTTTTTTATAGTAATAATATAATAATATTTAGGAATAAGGTACGTAAAGCGCTACGTATGCAGTCTTTCCTTGCCATTATTCATGTGAAGTGGCACACTGCAACTATATCATGGTTGCAGCAGGAATAGGTCGGCTCAAATGCAGAAGAATCACGCTCTCACAGAATACTGGCGTAAAATATCAGCTTAATGCTGCTGTTTCGTATGGTGAGTGTAGAGAACCGGATACATTTTTTACTGGAAACTAAACATTTCATCTTCGTTCTCTGTGGTGAAAGCGCATCTAAATTTTGTTGGCTATGTGGCATTTATCACCCTCATTCTTTAAAAAAAAAACTGTCTACTTCAGGTTGCAATTTTAATGCAGGTGTCTCCACCACCACTCAACATATAATATGACCTAACATTACCTCGATAGGGTCCATAAAACGGAATATTGGAAAATACTCTGCTAACTCACTGAACCTACTGAAACTGAAAACGTTGATAATACTGATTTCTGATAATAACTTTTGTACTTTCGTAGATTTCTATCGTTTTGACCAAATAGACTAATAGATTATCTTATGCCGCACATGTCTCTCTTCTCTTCTAGACGGTGATTATATTATCATAATCATTACAGCCCATCACAAGTCCACCGCTAAACACAGGCATCCTAAAACCAATGTCATAAATCACGGTCCAAAGCGATCTGTGTCCACCGAATTTTTACATCTCTTACCAGGTCAGTTTTTTTAGAAACTACTCCAGTCTGACAAGGAGGTAAAACTCCTTTTCCTTAGGAGTGCATAAGGGCTTATGTATTCCTGCTGCCGAACTGCAGTGCTAGCACTGCAGTGTTGCGGACAGAAGGGTTTGGAAAGCTAGTATAATAAGCTGTGAGGCATTCCATCTAAAGTCGCGTCTCCACCAAAAATGTTGACAACATTTATGTTTCCTACTGTTGACAAATCAACAAAAGCTGACGACATTTGTTTCAAAATATTGCAAGAAGCATCTCCACCGAGGGAACAAATGTCGGCAACAAGCAATGCCAGGCAATTCCTTAGATGTTGCCGCCGAAAATGGAAACACGATTCCCGACGTTGTTTCGTTTTGTTGCTAAAACTAGATGATTACAGAAACATTTGTCGGCAACACGTGTTGACAAATGTTGAAAAATTTTGGTGGAGACGCGCCATAAGTCCACATAGGTGACAACGAATCTGTTGGCTTCTTTGTTTGAAGTTGGCTGCAGGTGTCCATGGTCTGCAGTAGATACTTACCATCAGGTGCACAGTAGAATGTTTGTCACATCAGATCTAAAAAAAATTTAAATATTTTTTATTTAAAATAACCATTATTCTAAAGTAAATGAAAAATGTTACGTTTAAAAGCTGTTAGCACCGGAGATAGCGGCGTATTTCAACTAAGCAAGATTTAAAACTCCTCGGATTATAATTAATTTATACTTTATTACAATATGAATTTATAACGAACCAAGAGGCCAAATTAAGTATTAAGAAACAATACTTTGACGAAGATATTACGCTCTGGGAGCACGGAGAATTGATGTTATTGACATATAGTCTTATTAATGAAAATAAATTCTATAAAATTAAATATACGCTGAAATTTAAAACGTTTTTTACTCACTTGCCTTTCATTTTGCAAGGTTGTAGGGTATAATTAATAACGTTACTAGGACTTTATTTTATATCATGAACATTATTTGCACATGGGTACATCCATACACGGAATAATTATTATTTCGAAGCCATACAAACCAAGCCTTATTAGAACGCACCCAAATAGTGCTACAACCAAACACTGTGCCACTGTGCTGCTGAGCTGTTTATTAAGAACACTAAGTGAATTCAATTGAATTTTTTTTATAGGATAGGGTGACAAACGAGCACACAGTTCACTCGATGGTAAGTGGTTGCTGTGACCCATAGACATCCACATCTAACCTAAATAAAGAATCATAATGCAGATACGTTGTCAGCCATGAGGACTAAGATGGAATGCCTCTTTTCCAGTGAAATGGCTCTCCGGTTCTCTACACTCACCATACGAAACACAGCAGCATTAAGCTGCTATTTTACGCTGGTATTCTGTGAGAGCGTGGTCCTTCCCCGGTCGAGCCGACCCATTCGTGCTACAACTATGCTACTGATATAGCTGCAGCATGTCTCTACCACGTATAAATTGCTTAATATTGTATTTATAAGTCATCTCCATCATCATCTCCACAGCCCATCAAATATCCACTTTTGAACATAAGCCTTCTTTAAAAGTTGGCTCATACCAGTTTCCCTCTGTCCAGTCTTACGACACCCACAGGATGATGTAGTGTAGTGGAGTCTCTGATGTCGCCATTATACGGAAAATTACTTATCAATTAAAATATTTCTTACGAGCAGCCAAAGCGTAAGTTTTTTTTATTTTTGTAATAAAATATATAAATATTTGAATATTTCTAAAGAATAGTTGCATTTCTTGGATCAGTACAACAAAGCGCGTTGTTTCAAATTAATAAAGTAGGTGACATGTCACATCGACAACCCCTAATCGTCCCGTGTGTCGTAGAAGGTGATAGGGGAAAACAAACCAGGATATGAACTGTGGATGAAAATGGTTTTGTGAATGTGTATTCTGCGTGTATGCATGTTTCAGCTCTACCCATTCATACTCAAATATAATCGATATGTAAATGAGCTGTCACCCTTACCAAACATCTTATTTTATCATATTATACTAGCTCACTTCCCTTACCGGTTTTTCACTTACCGATGGCGTGATGAGTTTCATTTCGATTTTACTTCGGAAATATAAAATTTATTAATAAATTGACTACAGAGCCACTTATCGGGTTCAGGTTTTGTCATTTCCTTTTGGCACGAAACTAAAATATGTTGTAAATAGGTAGTATTTAGGTCCATTAAGCATAAGTCATGCGCACAACAATGGATAACTAAGGAATTAGTTTCTTTTACTAAAGCGCCGGTTAGTGATTTTTACCACAGCTATGAATCATCACCTCGTCGAAATAAATACATTGTGTGAATATGACCTCATATAGATGATCACTTACAGGCGCACCCACAATTATATCACAGGCCGCGCAGAAAGTTTTGCGAAAAAAAAATATGTAGGAGACACTGGCCAATTGGAATTTATTTTAAAAATACGATTATTTTAAAAAGAAAAACATGAATGTTGCAATTTCAAATTTATTACTGTATATTTAAGATCTAAATTGAAATAGCTTGGTTTTTTAATGAAAAATGTATCTGTGTCGGGAACATTTTCGCGCGATGATTTTTTTACAACCATTAATGTTTGAAGGTAGCAGGAAGTCTGCCAGCGGACTTGTCGAAACTAACTAATATCCTAAGTTCTCGTACAGCTATAAATTGGAAGGCATGTGAGCTCAGAATAAATTGATGCCATGTATTATAAGCTTAGACACTGCACTCAAGCTTAATGTTGGTTTTCTTAGTTTTGTCATTAATTTTACTTTGTGCAAAGTGTTTTTTTAAATAGCAATTTATAATAGCGATTTATATATTTTATTTTCAACAAATCATAATTGCCTAGTTTCAAGATTATGAACTCTTTCTCTGAATATGGCTGTAGTAATTTTATGTTTGTTACGATTACAATTTAGAAATTGTTTAATAATGTAATGTCAATTGTAAAGCAAAGAATAACGATATTATTAAGCATGCAGGTGACGTGTGGGCTATGTATAGTTCAGCTTCTGAGCACAGGCATCTTCGCTATTCTGAGGGGGTTTAGGAACAAGGAACAGTCCAGCGCGCTACCCTGATGGATGTTGGGGGAATTTTCGTGCACAATTTTCTCGCAATGTATTCCATTCAACGCAGAACTCGATATATTGACGCTAAAAATTGCTATTAACAAATTCATCGTCGCTATCTAGCATCGTAAAGATGTGACATGGCATAACTGCTAATAACCTAGCTCTACTGTAGGGCAAAAAAAATTATTTACAAGATTTGAAATGAAAATCTTTGTAATTAAAATAGGTGTTATATAATGATGACCCAAAATAAGTCCGTCACCTAACGACAGTTTCAGTTGGCTAAGTTGACATGCCCCCAAAATAATATCTGTATTCATTTTTTTGATACAATGTATGAGCCTTACTTTAGCAACGTCATTGCGCTCTAAAGATAATAAACTAAAGTTAAAACCTATATACGCCCCATTGCTGGGCAAAGGTAAAGTCTCAATTCTGAGAGAGTAATGGAGCAATCAGTTCGCTGCACTGGTATTTATAACTAGTCTGCCCATCAAGAATGTACAATGAAATTATGTAATTAAAAAAAATGTGTAAGAAATTTTGATTGATTTGCCGCCATTTTACATATTATTTTTTACCGTTATTGGTTGAGTGGGTATAAAAGAAAAAAGCATTACCACCTAGCAAGTGGTAAATTTGTATTTAGAATTATTGCAAGTAACATTTTCATTGGTGCTGACGCGATTCGAACCCGGGTAGATCAGAGCGAGCTTTATTACTATGTATTATATTACATCACTATATTACAAAAACAGAAATGTTTGCTGCGACAACTCTTAACAGTGATAAAAGAGGTTTAGATATCTAGAGTAGTAAAAGCATAATGATGATATTTAATAAGTATTCTTGTAATATATATTCAACAAAATGATTATATAATGATTTCTTATATTTTGAAAATTATTATTGATTGAAAAGTTCAATAATAATTAAAAATTAAAAATTTTGTACAGCCGACTTCAATGTAAGTTATTAAGAATAACTCAAACTATGGATCTGACCTTGATCAAATTTATATGGGACTACACGAGAAATATCAGCTTTCAAACAAAAAAGAATCATCGAAATCAGTCTACCCAGTAAAAAGTTGTGAGGTAACACATAAAAAAAAACAAAAAAAAGTACAGTCGAATTGAGTACCGTCTCCTTTTTGGAAGTCGGCAGAAAACCCGCGTTAAAGAACACATAGCTGATGTGAAGAATCGACGCTCCGGAAGTCTGCAGTCTGTGAACACGTGCAGGAGTGCCCCGTCACTACATTAGATTTGATAGACCACAAATCCTCGCTAAAGAACACCGATTTCTTCCAAAGATGGTTCGCGAGGCTATGGCAATCAAAAACATTCTAATTTCAATAGAGAAGATGGCTGGGTGCTACCATCTGCTTGGGATCCTATAAAGTACTCAAAACGTCGGGAATATAAAATAAGTTAATATACGCGATAAAATCCGTAAAATTAGTTTTATTTAAAAATGATTCTATTTTTAACCTCTGACGAAAACAGAGGGGTGTTATACGTTTGTAGTGTGTATCTGTGTATCTGCGTGTTTGTGTATCTGTGTGTCTGCCTATGATGTATCCGCTCCTAAACGGACGAACCGATTTTGATTAAGTTTGTTTTATAATAATAATATTTTATTTGCTTGAAACATGGTATATAATAGGTTTTACAGAACGTTTCAGATCAGCATGTTTTGCTACGGTTATTCATAGCATGCAAATTTTTTTCGTTTGAAAGGTGTCTTAATCGAGTGTGGTCTTAGTTATGTTTCAAGTAAATCTGTTTAGCTGTTTGAACCTCATCAGCTTTTTTGTTTCGGAGTGTTTTCAATTTTTTTATTTAAGTTATATTCTTTTCTTCTATTTCGGTTTTACTTCAACCGTTCGACGACTGGTCGATGTGAGCAACAACCATACTAATAATATATATTTTGCCCATAGTATAAAGTAATTACTATAATTGCCATGTCTGGGACGCAGATTGCCAAACGTATTGGAATGGATATAACACAAAATACACCCGGAAACTGAATAATTACTTTTCAGTTTTTAACTCGCTACAGTTTTGTTAGAATTAACGTTGGCCAAATTCTAAATAATTTTCCTCTAGGAGTTGATTAGTTTAAGCTAAAAACTTGCTTAATTAAGCCGGTTTAAGGGCGCTCCATTTTATATTTAATTATTCTTAGCAATAGAATCAGTTAGGATAAATTTTGAAATGGTTTTATTAGATCACTAAATAAAACAACAAACTTTTGGTAACAAACTTTTCAGATATAGCTTAATTTATTCCGCCGTAATTGGAAAATAGCTGAAACTGAAACTATTTTGTTAAATTGGTAGTAATAAATTATTTCTTTTTTTAGAATCTGTCTATTAAGTTATTCAACAGCGATCTTTTCTATATCACCTATTTTTAATTTTTTAAATAAAAAATTCTAGTAAATCTATAAGAATATCTACAAGTAAGCTTAAAATACATTTGTTTGGAGTGGTTGACGATGAATGGTGGATTTGGGAGCTGATACTTTGATACTGGTAGTATTTCTTCCGAAACAAGTTCACGTGGAGTTTTGGTGCAGCATTTTGAAATGGATATCCAACCATTTGTTGGTCAAACAGCCATGTTCGTGAAGAAAGAAGGAGTTTTTACATATTCCACACTTCAATACCTTTATTATATTAAGTATGTTGCCTAGACTGCCTCGTTGGTCTAGTGGTTGTAGTGGTGCGACTGCTGATCATGAGGCCCCGGGTTTGAATCCCGGGTCGGGCCATAAAATCAGTTATTGAGTTTTTCCATCAAGAAATTCTCAGTAGCTGCCTGGAGTCAGGAAGTTGGCGGTGTCTCACGCCCGTGCCTCGGAAAGCACGTAAAAGCCGTTGGTCCTACGCCTGATATCTCTCCGGTCGTGTCGGTTTACCGTCCCATCGGGCTATGAGAGTGATGGAATAGAGCGTGCACCTGTGCTTGCGCTTACACTTGGGCACTATAATCCTGTCCTGCGCCGATGATTAGTCTCCGTTGAGAATGGCCGCCGTGGCCCATATTCGGTCTGGATTTTACACGTTATTATTATTATTATTGGGGTATCTATATAGTTTACTCATCTGTTTGGGCTGAATAAATATATAATTGTAAATGAAAATGATAAACATACATAAATATTAACAAAATAAAATAAATACATAAAAAATACATAAATAAATAAAAACCCAACCAGATGGAAGCCCTCGGCAGGGGAGACCAAATGGCCGAGGGTTAGGGAGAAAGGGAAAGAAACCGGCGGACGATGCGGGCGGTATCGAGGAGCACCGCCTTCTGCATTTGAGCTTGGAGCGGTCCGTTACGGAGTCCCAGTCGCCTCAGATGACTTATTATTATTTAGGGGTATCTATATAGTTTTCTCATCTGGTTGGGCTGTATAAATATATAATTGTAAATGAAAATGATAAACATACATAAATATCAACAAAATAAAATAAATACATAAAAAATACATAAATAAATAAAAACCCAACCAGATGGAAGCCCTCGGCAGGGGAGACCAAACGGCCGAGGGTTAGGGGGAAAGGGAAAGAAACCGGCGGACGATGCGGGCGGTATCGAGGAGCACCGCCTTCTGCATTTGAGCTTGGAGCGGTCCGTCACGGAGTCCCAGTCGCCTCAGATGACCCGAGAGGCTGACTGGAATTAACCCGTTCGCAGAGACGACTACAGGTATAATTTCGGCCGGCAATCCACCCCACATGTCGGTCACCTCGTGAGCCAGGTCCAGATATTTAGTCAGTTTATCTGTTTCGGCTTTCACGAGGTTCTCGTCATAAGGAATGGTAATGTCGACCAAAAATATCCTTGACTGTGCCCGGTCCATCAGCACAATATCAGGCTTATTCGCAAGAATAGTCCTGTCCGTGATGATGGCCCGGTCCCAGTAGAGCCTGGCGCGGTCATTTTCGAGCACGGCTTCCGGCATGTACTTATAATACGGCAGTTTCCGATCCACGAGACCGTATTTCAGAGCGAGCTCCTGGTGTAGAATCCTGGCTACTAAGTTGTGCCTGTGCAAATACTCAGAGTTAGAAAGCGCCGAACAACCGGAGATGACATGCCTAAGTGACTCACCGGGATGGCGACAAGCTCGGCAGACGTCAACGGTGCCATCCTTTAGGATGTATCTCCGATAATTGTTGGTCTTAATAACCTGATCCTGTATCGCACAGACAAAACCCTCGGTTTCCCTAAAGAGGTCACCAAAACGTAGCCAGTGGAGGGAGGAGACTGTGTCTACGAAAGGCTCATGTAGAGCCTTGTAGAACCTCCCGTGGAGCTCTTTCTCCTTCCATAGGGTCTCCCGGTCGGAAATGCTCTATACTGCCGGGTCTTGCCATTGCTCGTTGGCTAAGGATAGAGGGGTAAGTCCTTTATCACAACAAATAACGTCCCTATAGTATGGATCATCCGCTCTCGTCAGAAAGTAATTACGGAGGCTGCACACTTCGCGATTATGCATGGTAAGCGCGCTTAAAAAGCCGCGTCCACCATGCTTCCGCGGCAAGTACAGCCTCATTACTGACGATCTCGGATGATGCACCCTGTGGGACGTCATTATAGTGCGGACTTTTCTGTCCAGAGCGTTCAGTTCGGTCTGAGTCCACCTGAGTATGCCAAAGGTATACATGAGAACAGGCATGACCCAACCGTTATATGCGTGCGTCTTATTCACACCGGACAAAAGGCTGTTAAGCACTTTGGTCAAGCGTGCATAAAACACATCGCAAACTGATTGTTTCATACCCGCCTCATCTACACCGATGTTCTGTGACATACCCAGGTATCGGTATGTTTCAGCCTCGGAAAGGGTCCTTATGTTGATGGGCATAGATAAGTCTATGCCCTCAGAGTTAGCAACCCTTCTCCTTTCTACATGGAGGACCGCACACTTATCCGTCCCCAGCTCCATTCTAATAGAATTGCTAAAATCACAAGTGATGTTTAGCAATTCCATAAGATGAGAGCGACTGGAGGCGAATAACTTGAGATCATCCATATAGAAAAGGTGGGTCACTTTTGTACCTCCTCTCCGAAGCTGAAATCCCCTCCCGGAGCCCCCCAGTAAGGTACTGAGAGGGTTCAGAGAGAGGCAGAACCAGACTGGACTCAAACAATCGCCCTGGAAGATACCCCTTCTTATCCTTATGTGGTTCTCCGTAGCCGTCATCCGCTCGCCTAGATGACAAAGGATCGTACTCCATTGCCCCATACACTCCCCGAGGAAGTCTCGAACTGTACAATTGACCTTATACAGCTCGAGGAACCTCTTAAGCCATGTATGAGGCACCGAATCGAATGCCTTTTTATAGTCTATCCAGGCGGCGGAGAGGTTCCGACGGTTGCGTTTAACCACCTTGCCAATGACCGCGTCAATGAGGAGTGGTTCCTTGGTTCCACGACCACCGCCCCGACATCCATTTTGAGCGCGCGACATCACCTGATTTAAGTTCAGGTGACGAGTGATTCTCGCGCTCAAAATGGATGTTAACTAACACAACTGCTACGTCAGCGCAATCAGTCAGCACCTTGCCAAGAGGTGTTAGCACCGTGCCTCGGCAAAATTGAAGGTGCAAAGGCCCGCTTGTGCACATGGCCTCTTCATGAAACGGTGCCGGGTCTGGGCGTCTCCCGTTAATTGACGCCCATTTAAATGGATGATGGATAGAAATAGAACGCGAATAGGGCCGCTGCCTGGTGGTCGCCGGGGCGCGTCTGAAGCTGGCGCTGGACGCGACAGCATGCGAGCCGCCAGCCGATCGCGAGGTGCTGCAAGACCACCTAGCAGCCCCTCGCGTCCATCATCCCCACCAGACGGCTTGGTGTCGGTGGGGTCCTCCCGGACTCGGCAAGCGGCACCCGTCACTGGTGGAGTACGCCGCATGCGTTGGACAAAACATATGAACATAAACGCATTGCGGGCGTACTATAGGGCGAAAGGGGAAGAAACTGGAGGGATAGCGTATCGGGCTCGGATGCATCGCTTTTTTGCTGAGCTTGAGCCGTCAGTTCCCGTCACAGAGCAAAACCTGGCAGACCGAGTTCGGTACATCATACGCTCAAAAATATTTGATGATGCCGAACTCGAACGACTACGGCGTGAGGCTATTCCCTCATCGAATGAACCGGCTATAGCTGGGGATGCGGCTCCTCAGGCCACAGACCAGCAGCTACATATAGAGGGCGCCATGGATCTCCCCGCTCTGGTTGGTTCAGGCGATGATGGAATGGTCACCCAAGAACTAGAGCAGATGAGGAGTAAATTGGATGAGGCGATTGTGGAAACGCGCAGTACGCCTCTCGAAAATCGACCGCGACTCCCGCGCATACCCCTAAGCAAGCGGAATCGGGCTGTCGTGAGGGCTCTCAACCCAATGCTGGTGACCTATTTGGAAGCCAGCCGAGACCTTTGCGACACGGACTCAATTCTTTTTGGCGCCGCACTGGCAGTCTGCCGCATTGTTGGCGCCAAACTTCCCACGGCTGGACGCGCTACTAGACAAAGTAACGCCATCCCAGCCTGGAGAAGAAGGATTGAGGACCGTATCGCAAAGGCAAGGGCCCTCATCGGCAGGCTGATAAGCTTCAGGTCGGGCAATAACAGGCCGAGAATTGTGTGCACCGTCAGGATGGCGTTTGCTGGGACAAACATCAGTTTGTCCCAGCCGGATATAACGCAAAAACTGACGGAGCGCATAGACGACCTGAAGCAGAGAATCGCTGCTTGGGGGAAGCGGATTCGGCGATATACCGAGAGGTCGACACGGTTCAACCAGAATCGTCTCTTCCAGAGTGATCAGAAGAGGCTCTATGAATCATTGGAGCGACCAATGCTACGTGGAACGGGCCCAGCACCGAATCAGGCCGACAGTATCGAATTCTGGCGCGGCCTGTGGTCAGAGCCCGTAAACCACAGCGAGGGCCCTTGGATGGAAGTTGTGGCGAGTCAGTGTGCGAATGTTACGCCCATGGACCCCGTCATCATAACGCCGGATGACGTAGCTGAGGCGGTCCGTAGGGCCCCGAACTGGAAAAGTCCGGGGCTCGACGGGCTGCATCACTACTGGCTGAAGGGGTTCGTGGTGTGTCACGCTGTGCTCGCCCGACAGTTTCAAGAGGCTCTCGACCAAAAGTCGCTCCCGAGCCTCTTCACTACTGGGATCACTCATTTGGTTCCTAAAGACCGGGATTCCACAGACCCTAGCAAATACCGCCCCATAACGTGTCTAACTACCATATACAAGACACTGACATAATTAATAATGGATGTTATTATAATTATTATTAAGTATATTGCATTTACATATTCTACATTATTTAGGAAAGAAACTCTTCGTAGCTTTTTATGGAACTTAGTATTTCGACCGCAAGTTTAAGTGTTTAGAATGCTGATTACCAAATTAGGAAGTTTGCGCGGTCCTTTTTTAAATACGTTTTTGTGAAAGTAATTAAAAAAAGAGGAGAAATAATAATAATAAGAGGAATAACGATTTTATGTTCGCGCTTCACTTGGATTATAAATATTGCATATAGCACTCAAGATAATAACTAAGTAGTATTATGTAGTCTACAACTTTACAATAGATATATGTGAACCTTAACAGTACTTTATCGTATTGTAGAATTATAGGTCAACAAAAGAGGTATATCTGTTAAATATAGCGTGCAAATATAGCCACTGTCTGCATAAAGCATGCTGAAGATATTTATACGGCTATAAAAGTTTTAATCTATCCTGTAGTATATTATATTATATTACCATTGATACTGTAAAGTTTAGTTTTAGTTTAGTTTTGATTTCGTTACCGCCCCCGTGGAAGGCAGCAGCGCCATCGGGGTCGGTATCGCCCCCGTTGGGAATCTATGATCTAGAAAACGCTATAAAATATAAATATCAGGTAAAGCTGTAACAATCAGATGAAGCTGTAAGAGCCAAAAATGCTAACAGCACCTTACATCTCAGAATAAAATAAAAGATAAAATTTCAACTGCAAACACACTTTTTAATCTAGACTAAATGGGATTCGGACAATTGTGTTCAGCTTGACGCAAACATGGACGTTTCCATCAAAGCTTAATGAAGTTGCTTTGAGCAAAATACAATGTGACGTTTCCCTTGACTGTAGTAAATTGTTTGAAAATTAATTGAAATATTTGTTTCACATTTTGAACAATGTGTGTTATTAACCTAATGTTATATTACAAGCTAATTATTATTACAGATATTTGAGCCTTCACACTTAAATTTGGATCCAATTCTTTCACCAATATCATCATCTTGTGATTCATTGCTTTTTAATAGTAAATAACCAGGAGAATGCCCTTAACAGGTTGAGGTATGCCATAATCGCAACGATTGGCGAAATTATAATTAAATTCTAGGCGCGTCGTCTCCTGACGAAAATAATTTTAATTTTATATACTTGTATATTTATGTTATCCTGCGTAAATACCCCAACATTTTTATACGTTAACTGAGTGTGACTCAAATTATATTTGAGATAGAAGTCCGTTTAAACCTCCCAGTAAAATTCTTTGGACAATAAATAGAAACGAAAAAAATTGCGAAGTGCTACTCATCTCTTTACTGGAACGAGTAGTTAATGAAATTGTATGCTGGATATCGCGGCAAATATTTACTCAGGAATGAGAGATCAGAACTGTGTAGTGGCGGTGTAATAATATCCACTTCATCATATTGTCCCGAGGATGTCGTAAGAGGCGACAGAGGGAAAATGAAACAAGAGATGGGCAGCAGCATCTTCCTCATAACAACTCTCAAGATATGTTGTAATTTGATAGTTCACGCGAAACATAATTATCATTTGCTATATTTTGAAGTTCAAAACGTTTAAGGGATGTACCAAAATAAAGGATTAACTTTAACACGCTATGAATTAAAAAAATAATAAGTGACATTTTTGTGTTCTAATGTGTTGATCAGTGTTGCAGTTTGCTCCGAATATTGTGTCGTCGACAAGATTGGGGTTTGATGTCGAGGGATTTGTAGAAGTCTCTACAACAATGATCAATGAGGAAGATGTTGTGACGGCTAATCGAACATGGTCAGGTACGGTCGAGCGCTGGTAAGATTGAGCCGAACAAATGGTGCTTTGGCGCTGTAAATGAACGTCTGAAGTCGGCTTTCGTAGATTTTGCGCAGTTACCTCCTTCCCTTTGAAATGTTGTGGTATTTGCCTCTACACATAGTTTCTGTTATTTTTTTTGCAATGTTTTCAAATGTCATACTGTTGCCGTTTCTTAAGGGAATATGTGATGAATTTTGGAAGCTCGGAATTCCATGGTTCGCAATACATTTATCTCGATTTCTTTTAATTTTACAAAGCAGTGCAACGATTCGCTAGAGCTAGTACGGCTACGGCGCGACGGCTCGCTGGCGCGATTGTGGCACGAACGCAGCAGAACGAAATGCTGCTGGAGTGCGTTTGCCTGAAGGTAGCCATATCGGCGCGTTCATGACTTAAATGAAGTCTGGGATGGTCGACCGTTGTAATATTTAACAAGAGTTAATATCTGTTAGCAGGTGGTGATAACTGATAGACCGTATGCTGTTCACTGTCAACCGCACGAGGACGTGCGACAGTCAGAGGTAGCCGTGTCTGTGCATCTAGAAAATACTAGAGACGTTGCAACACTCTAGCGAAGTAATTATTCTTGTGCAGGAAAGGAACATGGAGTTGCAGGAAGGCTGGTCTGTGCTGCACTGGGATGTGTCGAGTTGCTGTTGGTTTACATACTTGGGTGTTATCATGTCACTACGTCCCTCACGATACACTTTTGTGTGATTGTGACAGGTACATGTTTGCGGTATGGTTGGTCTGTACCTGTTCTATATTGAATTGAAAAAAAAGAGAGTAAGAAAAAAAGTGGTTCTTACTATCATTGCAGGGCGTTTGCCGGTCCAATGATATAGCTACAGGGAATAGTGATTCCGGACTAGCAAATAGTACTTGAAAAAAAAAGAGAGTAAGAAAAAAAATAGTTCTTACAATCATTGCAGGGCTTTGTGCCGGTCCATTGATATAGATATAGGGAATAGTGATTCCGGACTAGCGAAAACAATACTTGAAAAAAAAAGAGAAAATAGAAAAGCTACAGACTAATCATTCTGATCTCGCATAAAGTTGATTAAAGTTTTGTGGGGCTTACTGCCGGAACAAAACTGATTGTCACCCAAGTCTGAAGGGTCAATATAGACCGGACCAGACGCTGTTATGTCAGGATAGTCGAACGATGTTTTTTTGTCTACAGATAACTAAAATTGTGATGGAGCGCGTGCGAGGACGCACGCATGTCAGTATGGCCGTGACGGGACCAGCACCATTGCACGTGCGGCGCGGTAGCCGTCGGTGCAGTTAGACAGAATTCTTGTAAATAGCACGCATTCCGCACACCTGCACCATTGCACCTGCAGTGGCGCTCGTTTTGCTTGTATAAAACGGATGGCGCGGCCGCCGTTAGGACAGTCTTGGCTCTGACGTGGAACGGTACGCTTGTCGTATTCCGTTACTAGTTTATCCTCGACTCGTTGGATAATTAATTCGTGTAAACGAAATAATTATTATTCCTAACTACACAATTAGTCTCTGTACTATACTCAATTACCCTTTCTACATATACATATACGCACACGTACAATAATACAATACATAAATATTACCTTGTTAAATAAATTCCAATAAACAAAGCTGGTAATAATTAAAAAAATAACAGTAAGTGGGTGTTGATGTTCTATATATATTTCAACGAGCTGGCCAGGCAGACGTTGTTCTGCCCATACCGACGACCCTCTGTCCTATTAAAAAATCCTTAAATTCCCAATAAAAAATTTTGAGGGTGATTTATCGGGATAAAACTATCCTATCTTACAAGTTAGACCAAAATGCACACGGTGTGCAAAATTTCATTGAAATCAGTTCTGTAGTTTAGGAGTCTATCGCGAACAAACAACGTGACACGTAATTTTTATATATAAAGAGATAAAGTGTTCTCGAATGATTCTTTTCAAAACGTTCTTATTTGCGGAGCTTTATTGATGTTGTCGTGTAAGAAGTTCCAGGGAAGTACTACTTTAAAAGTAACGGAGTTGCCGATAAAACCGGCGAAGTGTAGTGGATCTGTAATTCTTAGATTAGATGGAGAACGAAGAAATCTGTCATGATTTGAGGACAGGTATTGAAATTTTTACTAAAGAAAAAAGATGAAAAATTATTTATAATGGAATAGAGTATTAATAAAACTTTATAATTGCATTTTTGCTGGATTGTTAGCCATCTAAATTAAAAACGATACCGGGAAATATATATATATATATTTACCAAGCCAAGACTGTCCTAACGGCGGCCGCGCCGTCCGTTTTATACAAGCAAAACGAGCGCCACTGCAGGTGCAATGGTGCAGGTGTGCGGAATACGTGCTATTTACAAGAATTCTGTCTAACTGCACCGACGGCTACCGCGCCGCACGTGCAATGGTGCTGGTCGCGTCATATATATTTAAGGATTGTTATAATGTTAGTATTGATGCATTCCTCCAAAACCCAATATACGGTGTTAATGGGAGACTTCAATGCAAAACTAGGCACAAGAGAGAACGGTGAGCTGAAAGTAGGGAAATTTGGAATAGGGCAACGGAACCCAAGGGGCCAGCAGCTGGCCGACTTCATGGAGAAAGAGGGACTCTTTATGATGAACTCTTTCTTCAAGAAGCGGCCCCACAGGAAGTGGACCTGGTCGAGCCCCGACGGTTCGACAAAAAATGAGATTGACTTCATTATGACGACCAGACGACAACTGTTCAGTGATGTCTCAGTGATCGCGAGGGTGAAAACCGGCAGCGATCACCGAATGGTTAGAGGCACACTGAACCTAAATGTTAAGTTGGAGAGGTCTCGTCTGATGAAGTCAACGCTCCGTCCCCCTCGTGCTCTAATCCAAAGTCCCGAAACCTTTCAGCTCGAGTTACAAAACCGTTTTCAGTGCCTAGAAGACTGCAATGAAGTGGACGATATGAATGACAAGCTCGTGGAAACTGTCCATGCGGTCGGAGCTAAGTTCTGCAAGACCCACCGCAGAAGAACACAAAAACTCTCCGATCACACTCTTAATCTCATGGCTGTTAGACGGGAGATGAGGCTACATTCTTCAACAGATTTGACAGCATATAGGCAACTGAACAGACAGATCTCCAAATTCATGCGGCGAGACTTACGCAACTTCAATACAGCTCGTATTGAAGAAGCGATCGAGCGGAACCAAGGCTCCAAAGTCTTTGCCAGAGATCTGTCTGCCAGAAAGAGCCAACTGTCAAAGCTGAAGACCGAATGTGGCAGCATCGTTTCCGGGGCACCTGAGATTTTGAGTGAGATTGAGAGGTTCTATGGGCAGCTGTACACGTCATCGTTGGAGCCACACGCAAGTGTGAGTAACGATCCAAGAGCGAGTATTATTCGACACTATTCCGAAGATATCCCGGACGTCAGTCTGAGCGAGATTAGAATGGCTCTCCAGCACCTTAAAAACGGCAAGGCCCCAGGCGAGGATGGAATTACAGCGGAGCTTCTGAAAGCGGGTGGAAGACCGGTACTTGAAGTCCTTCAGAAGCTCTTTAATTCCGTCCTCCATGGTGGCATTACACCGGAGGCGTGGAGCAGAAGTGCGGTGGTCTTGTTCTTCAAGAAAGGTGACAACGCTCTCTTGAAGAACTACAGACCGATTTCCCTTCTGAGCCGCGTCTACGTGCTGTTTTCGAGAGTCATTACGAATCGTCTCGCGCGCAGACTTGACGACTTCCAGCCTCCCGAACAAGCCGGTTTCCGAAAGGGCTTTAGCACCATAGACCACATACATACCCTTCGGCAAATTGTACAGAAGTCCGAAGAGTACAATTTGCCACTATGCCTGGCGTATGTGGACTATGAGAAAGCCTTTGATTCCGTCGAAATTTGGGCGGTGCTGCAGTCCCTTCAGCGGTGCCAAGTTGACTGTCGGTATATCGAAGTGCTGAAGTGTTTGTACAGTAGAGCTACGATGGCTATCCGAGTACAGAACCAGAGTACGAAACCTATCCAATTGCAGAGAGGTGTAAGACAGGGTGACGTTATATCCCCGAAACTCTTCACCGCTGCATTGGAAGACGTTTTCAAGCTTCTGGACTGGAAAGGATACGGAATTAACATCAATGGCGAGTACATCACTCACCTTCGATTTGCCGACGATATAGTCCTCATGGCAGAATCGCTGGAGGAGCTAAGCACTATGCTCAATGACCTCAATAGTGTCTCCCAACGGATAGGTCTTAAGATGAACATGGACAAAACAAAGATTATGTTTAATGTCCATGTCACACCTATGCCGGTAGTTGTTGGGAGCACTAAGCTCGAAGTTGTTGACGAGTATGTTTACCTGGGACAAATAGTCCGACTAGGTAAGTCCAACTTCGACCGAGAGGTCAACCGACGGATTCAACTCGGCTGGGCAGCGTTCGGGAAGCTACGACACATCTTCTCGTCAGAAATACCTCAAAACCTTAAAACAAAATTGTACAACCAGTGCGTGTTGCCAGTGATGACTTACGGAACTGAGACGTGGTCCTTCACTGCTGGCCGTATGAGGAAGCTCAAGGTCGCTCAGCGAGCTATGGAGAGGGCTATGCTCGGAGTTTCTCTGCGTGATAAACTTAGGAATAAGGATATCCGCAGTAGAACCAGAGTAACCGACATAGCCCAACGGATTAGTAAGCTGAAGTGGCAGTGGGCCGGCCATATAGCTCGAAGAACCGACAACCGATGGGGAAGAAAGGTTCTCGAGTGGCAGCCTCGTACCGGTAGGCGAAGTGTAGGGCGTCCCCCCACAAGATGGAGTGACGACCTGGTAAGACATGCAGGAAGTCGATGGATGCAGGTGGCTCAGGACCGTGCTTTGTGGCATTCCTTGGGGGAGGCCTATGTTCAGCAGTGGACTTGTGAAGGGCTGTAATGATGATGATGATGATTGACATATTTTCTATTTCTTATTTACGGCACCTGATTTTCCAGACCACAGATTTTCACCACAGCATTTTCAGCAGAGTTGAGGTTCTCGAGTAGCAACCTCGTACCGGTAAGCATAGTACAGCCCCCCCCCCCCCCACTAGGTGGAGTTATGACCTAGTAAGAGATTCTGGAAGTCAATAGATACATGTGGCTCAGAACAGTGCTTTGTGGCATTCTTTGGGGGATCCTTATGTTGAGCAGTGCACTTGTAATGGAGTGTAATTGTAATGATAAATGATGATCGTAGAGAAAGCTAACGTGCATTAAGTTCGCCCTTTGTTATGATGTTTTGTTAAGGTGAACACAATAAATAAAGGTTTTAAATAAATAAAATGAAACACATATTGTTGGAGCAATATATTAACACATTAATGTTTTCTATGTTATTAAATGAAAGTATTATTTTACGAAGACAAGAATAATGTTACCTCGAATTATAACAAGTTCTAGAATATGGAACAAACATAATGCTCTTACGTAATTGGACTTTGTATATGACACAAACAAAACGCTGATATTCGAATGTAACTAGAAACGTACTCGTATGAGCTGGACATTATTTAAGTTAAGGTCGAAATTAGTTAACTGTGTTTCAAAGTTAGAAATTTAAACCAAGATTAGCAAGTTTGCTGTGATTTCTCCGTGCAGTGGTTTGAATGTAAATATTCATTCTTATTACAAAGTTTAAAAGAGTCTTTGTCATGAAAGAAGTCTCTAAGCTGCGGCGTCACAATCTTAGCGAAATTCGACGTTTGCTGTCAAATTCCATAGATAACATTTGAGTTCGTATATTTGTCACTTCTTTTTGAATCAGACTCTAGCTTAAGTCTGACAATAATTATAAACTAGTTCCAGTTTTATTTATGCGTAAAATAAAATTTGGAATACATGTTTCTTAAAATCACGTCTTCAAAACGAAACAAGTCACAATTTAAGGTCAAATAAAAAATAAAACTGTAGAACGACTAAAATTCATTGTTATTTTAATTTATCTATTTTATTTCATGTTGCAAAAACCCAATGAAAAAATAATAAACCTAGCAAGCTAACAAGCTTAACATAATCACACACCCAATATCCCATTAGTCACCTTTTAGGATATGCTAGATGAGTTCTAAGTCCCATAAATACGAGTATTTTAGGTCTATAAGTCCCAGACCAACATGGAACTTAAAGAAATAATATAATAATAAAAAAACATAGTTGTATATAATATCGAAGTCAAAGCGATTATTTAAAAACCATTTTGTTCAAAGTAGCCTTTGGTTTAGTCATGCGTTTAATCACAGGCCTTTAAACGGGGGCCAGTCTTTAGATCTTATAATGTCCGGAACATTGTTCTCGAGTCAGGCTTGAGTTGAAGAGTCCACGGCGCAAATTTCTAAAAAGTGTTTCAATGATAAACTTTGGCCAAAGTCTTTACTATCTTTTACTCCTTTTTAACAAACATGAAGTTTCATAACTCCTTGGTAAGGCATTCACCTCACCAAACCATGATCGATACACGATTATGTGCACGTTAATCTTTTTCAGCAAGTTGTGAGACTTCTTTGGAACTAAGTAGGAGCAAACATTTTGTTATTTCGCTTGTTGTATTGCTCTTCAACCGTTAACGTCTTAACATCTATAAAGAGAAAATTTCCGTGTCTTCCGTAATTGTTGCGGGAGAGCAAGCCTTTTGATCGGATTTTTAAGGTTCAGTGACTGATTTAGGGAATGTCCTGTGTATCAACGATAAGTGATAAATGTAGCCTAAGATCTTGTTTAAAAATGAGTACGTGTTACGTGGTCGAAATAAAATATATTGATATTAAATATATATATATATATATATATATATATATTTATTGCTGTTATGTTTTTATTCTTATTGTTATTATTAATACTTTTACTTATTTATAAAATATTTATCATTAAAATAATATAACTTTTAAGTAAATTTTACGAATACAGTTCCTTTAGGAACTTCCCCGCCATGGATCACACAGATCAAAATATGGCACAAATAAGTAGGCGTCTTTCATAGATGCATCATTTTTTTATTATTTAAACATTTCCAAACTGTACTTGACTAGAGTGGGCAAATTTGTATTCAAGAAGACAAGATTTTAAAACAGTTAAGAAAAATAATTTATCAACATAAATTAAAAACTGCTCTGATACAATTTGGCGACAAGGCGACGATTCTGTATTGAAATTTTTATTCCTAGATAAAAAATAAAACTATATCTACGACAACTAGATAAATAACTTTAAATAAACAAGTCACCTTGAGTGACATTTAGTTCTAGAACGATTTTTTTAAATTTTTTACTAATGATCTTGTCATTGAGGATGTCATCTGATCTACCTCCCTGTGTACCGTCGTTCAGGAGTCAGACATTTAGTTTGAATTTCAAATAATATAATTGTTTGAATTGCAATTGAAACTAATAGAGAAGGACCTAGTTGATCCCTCGATTAAACACCGGCAGCAAATCGATAAAATGATTTTCGTTAAAAGTTAGTATTTTGACTATAACATTACCAAACACCACTGAACTGTGTAAATTAAACTAAACTGTGTAAGAATATCCACTACCCCCATATCATTCCGTTCAAACTGTGATAGGCACTCCGCTTCTAGCAACTATGTCAAATATCCCCCCCCCCCCCCCCGCGTCGCTGTCCATATAATTGTGGAAATTGCGTAAACGAACTATAGATTTTACAGAACGTTATTTCCGCCGAAAAAATATGAACTTACATATATTTCCCTCATGTCGCGCCTAAAGAAGTTTTACTTCAATAATTCGCAACAGGGTTCTCGCGGGGATTTTCATTTCACGCTATAATATTTTTGTTTCTTTATAGCGTCTCGTCCAATTCTGTCCTTGACAGCGTTCACAGCTTTAACAGCATGGTGTCGCCCCAATCTTTTATGGCCTTCGACAGAGAAAATGTTGATGTACATGTTTATAGTGCGTTTGTAAAAGTGCGGTACACAAACATACGCTGCTGCCTAACTTTTAAAGTATCTTTATAAGTAATTTTTTGTGGTAGAGCCATGCTGTAGCTATATTAGCGGTATAGTTGTAGTTCGAATGGGTCGAAAACGATAAATTTCAATAACCATGAAAAAAATATCTCAAATGGTCAAAAATTGTAAAAAGATTCTTACATAATAAACGCATTCCAAGTTATAATTCAGAAATAAAGAAAAGAAAACCTTTTAAATTTTTATTTTTATTTCAATCTTAGACTGCCTTATTATAATGGATCAGACACTTGTTTTTAACTAAATAGCCAGCAACATGCATTCGATTTATGTTGATACCACTAAAATTGTCTATCGTAATTAATTTAAGTGCTGATTACTATGTGTTCGGCGATGAAAGAAAACATCATAAAATTGAAAAATGTACAATTCGAGGGTATACGAAGTCCGCCACCACGCAGGGGTCAAAGCACGACGTATTATTGCTTGTTCTTAAATTCCTTTAGAGATATAAGAAGGCTTTTTGCTCTACAGGGCATATCCAGGCTGTCACTTTATATATACTTCTGATAATTTCAATCCTGTAACAGGAAATTTTAAGACAAACGTTTTAACTAATTATGCACGAAAGCTAAAATTATACGTGGTCTATATTATTAACAATAAGAATTACTTATTAATTGTTAACGAATAAACAAAGGGAATTGAACTAAATATTTTTGCCATTCCAGGTTTACCAATACAATCAACAATAAAACTTGCGAAGCGATTTGGGAGACAGTGTCGTTATCAAACGCGTTTTCAAATATCGCGAATTGTAACAACTTGACAGCCAACTAACATTTGTTTTCTATCCTCGGGAGGATTTTACGGATGTCGCGCTAGTTTCATTTTATGATCCATTCGAATAATCGTCTATTCGACCGAGTAAATTTAATCTTTTAACAAAAAGAAAAACTGACTTTAAAGAATAACATGATTTCCTCATAATATCATTTAAGTCGATGTTGAAGACATAGTGTACAGACGTATTGAAACCTCGATTTTAGAAGCTAAGTGGATTTTATTTTTTTATGATAATTTAGTTTTAGGTTTTATTAAAAGTATAACTTTTGACTCTTATGAGTGGACTAAGAAATATCCCAAGCTCAAGGTAACAACTAGAATGTTGTCTTAAGTATTACATTTACAACTTCGTCGCTTATTTTTCGATCCGTAGGAGTAGGAATATTTCTTTCTTAAATTTTTTTTGGGACACCAATTTATTAGCCTATTTAAAAAAAAATCATTAAAATCTGTTTATAATTAACGAAGATATCGAGTACCATATACATGAAAAAAAAAGATTATTCAGTCCAAATGAGACCTCTTTTTTCTTATTAGGTAGATACGTTGCCTCTGCTAATAGACAAATGAGTACCGATTCGATTTGTGTTTATGATGAGACTGACAGTGATTTTGGTCATCCACTGGAAAATACTTAATAGGGAATTTATTCTTGCGTGTTAGTAGTCCATCTGATATTAAATGGCTATTATAGCCCATATACACCAGCAAATAATTTCAACCCAATTAACTCATAATCCAAGAGTAATCATTAACTCTCTTAACCTTCAAACCGAAACACAACAGTAGTTGTAATGTTTTTTTAAACTATTATAAGCCAGTGCTTGGCTACTATCCTGCCCGATGGTTAATGGTGAGGTAGTCCAAGATGGTTAAGCGCACTGACTTAGCTTAACAACTCTTACCTTGCAGACATTAGAATCGAAAGGAAAGACAGTTGCTGGCAAATCATTCCAAAAATTTGCAAAGTAAGTATTATAAACGACCGATTCGCACAAGCCGAGTGTCTGGTGATCTGATGATGGAATGGATGAAATAAATGTTTCTTTGCGACAGAAATAATTAAGGGGTACAAATCACGCACACGCCCACACACACACATACACACACACACACACACAAACACGCGCGCGCGCGCGCACGCGCGCACACACACACGCACGCACTCACACACACACACACACACACACACACACACACACACACACACACACACATACACACACACACATACACACGCACACACACACACACACACACACACACACATACACACACACACACACACACACACACACACACACACACACACACACACACACACACACACACACACAAATTCACATAAAAACCTGGAATAAGAGAAAAGAAGCATTTTTCCCAATTTGCTCTAGCAAGGAGAACAGAATGTCACCCTCACTAGTGTTTTACCTAACCTTAATGCTATTCCATCTAAGACATTTTTATGTATGTTCAATGTGGTAATATTCAAAGCAATTTATTTAAACATAATTTTGAATTTAAATAAATATTTATAATGTTTGTTAGTACATTGTTAAGAGTAAAAGGTGAGGGCATAGTTAACATCTTCTTGACTAGGGTAAAGTTAGAAAGTTTGCTTCTGCATCTGTTTCCATCCAGTTTGATCTTTAACTATTCATCCGTAAGTGGTGGCGTGTAGTTGTGAATAGCGATATTATATTCGGGAATGCCGTGTATGTTCTTGCATAGTTCCCTCTAAAACTTACACCTTGTTGAATTCTCTAGTCTCGTAGCACGCCCTATGATCGATTATTTATAACTATTCATAACGGCATGCGTGGGTCATGAATTTCACATTTTTCGCATATAATGTGCATATTATTAAAATTCGTCTAGCACTTTGTATTCATATTTTTGTTTTTATTATAATAAATCATCGTATTTTTCGAGAGTGTTTTTGTTTTTGATACATCATATAAATATTTATCTATATTGGTTTTTATATTACTTTTTAGATTAATTATAAAAGACTAGATTTTTTTTATCATTTATAATCAAAAAACATTCAGTTCTGATATGCTTTTTGAAACCAAAATAGAGAAATGAGTAATGAATTTTGAACAATTTTTTATATGGAATAAAGGTGACAAACTAGATGATGCCACCTCTAACAACTAAGATAGAATGCCTAGTTTCCAGTAAAAAGGCTCTCCGGTTGTCTATACTTACCAAATAGTTTACCCATTTTACTGGACTATACGAAAAACAGTAGCGGATATTTTACGCTGGTATTCTGTGAGAGCGTGGTATTTCCCGGTTGAGTCGACCCATTCATGTTTTATCTTTATAGCTGCAGCATGGCTATATTACGTAATTACATGTACTAACTAACTAATAATAGAAAAAGAGAAGGAGACGTCTGCATACAATCTTGGGCCCAGATGTTAACAAGATGAAATTGGAACCATTTGAGAGCTCGTATATATACAATTTATACATGAAATTCTGGCAAAATTTGTCAGTCTAGGAGCTGAGTTACTATAGAATAAGTAAAAGTCATTTTTTTATCACCTACACTGTAACTGGCGATTTTTCACTGTAATTACACTGTAGCAGGTTATTTATAACTATAACTATTTAAGGTCATAAAAGCAGGATCAGTATAAAATCACCAAAAGAAAGCTGTGGTTATTTAGGAAAATAAATGGTAAAACGATTCACGAAAGTAAAAAAAAAACTATTTTTTTTTTTGGTTGAAATGATTACTTGAATTATAGTTGTTACTGTTATTTCTTGGTATGTTGGTATGTTGATATTTTGTTTTTTTTTTTGGTAGATATGTACACAATATTTTTTAAACTCCCTAGTTAAAACAAAAAATAATCGAAATAAGATATTAAAATGCTTAGAAGTTTAGAATTTAAGCGCTCGTTTCAAATGGAATCAGAAATCAGTCTTTTTCTTTTAACTTAATAGTTTTGAAGTTTGAACTGTCAAGTTTCAAAATTCAAAAAAGAAGGACCTTATTGGTAAGTAGCGCAAACTTATAAGAAGTAGGTAATGGTACCACCATTACCTACTTCTTATAAGTTTGCACTGGTCGCTACCTAATTCTCGACTACTAACTACCTAAAACTAGAATTTCACTAGAGTATTATTTATACTATACTTTATGGTAATCGATTTATTGCCATAATTTTTTTCTTTTTTCTTTATGCGAACAATTTATTTTATTTCTAAATGAATATATCATACAAAGTAAATAATAGAATTTTAATGAAACCCTGGAAGCTTTTTAATTTAAACTTTTTGGATCAGAGTATATATAAAATCGGTTGTGTCAATACAATCGATTTTCTCACTTATTTCTTATTTTATTGTTTTTTCGAAATCTAGATTGAAAGAATAGCTATAATATATATAAAACAATTAGTTAACTTCAGGCTCAAAAATCCCATTCTTCTTTGCACAGTTCTCAAATCCCGTACCAGTACTTATTTCTAGACAAAATAAACCTTTAACGTGGTTGCCTTTTGATCTTAGCTCGGCTTTGTTGTTCAACCCTATAGAGGTTAACCGAGCTTGAAACTATCGCCACCTAATTTTCCGTTGGAGGAAAAGGGATCTGTTAAATTTATTGTCTGTAGAGATAATATTTCTAGCTAGCATCCGTTCAAAAGTGCACGACTCGGGGGTTCGTTTACAAGTCTACACCGGGCATGAATGCAGCGGACGTAACGAGCCGATTGACTCGCGAGTTCCGCCCGCTTAATCCTCAGGGAAAATACTCGACTCCAGGCTCTCCATCGTACTTATGATGTCTGGAGACATTATGCAGACTGAATGTTGGCGTTTCAATTATTGAATATTTAGTAGTATTCAAGGAACCTTTTGTAAGTTTTTTAAGGTTTTAGATTGAATACGGGCTTGTTCACGTCTGTTGTTCACTTTAAAGAAAAGAGTCGTTAAGCGTTTGTGCTCTTAAGTTTGCATTGTATTTATTTATATGCAGTCAGTTCGTCAGATTTTCAATTCGATGGAAATTAGTAAGTCTGTTATATTACACTTATAGTAAGTAATATATTGTACAGAACGTTCAGTTATTTTTTTCTTTTTTCGGGTTAATTTTTTAATTACTCATTTGTTATTGTTTTTGTGTTATTTTGAAATAAGCAAATGTAGTAGTAATAGTTCAAAAGTAAAATACAAATCTAAGTACTTATGTAAAGAGTTAGGTAAGAAGGACCATGCTCTTACAAAATTCCAGCTTAATGCTGCTGTGTTTCGTATCATGAGTATAAAGAGTCAGATATCCTTTTTATTGGAAACGAAGCATTTCATTTTAGTCCTCAGGGGTGACAACGTACCTGCATTTTGATTATTGACTAAATTGGGCAAATACACCAAAGTTTTATTAAGATGTCTATAGGTCTCAATATCCACTTACCATCAGGTGGATTGTGCGCTCGCTTTTTAACCTCATTCTATTAAAAAAATAAAGGGTACAAACACCAAAATTTGTTTTTACGTGCAACATATTTCAAATGTAAATAATTTCATTAAAAAAACTTTCACTTTTCTGGCTGAAGTAAAAATTACCTCAATTTATTTCAGCGTTGCGACCTCAGCGGAGTTCTTTTAAATTCACGTACTTAATGCACTGCTGCGACGCGTGCGAGCGCTTTATACTGCCTTGTAATTTCCCAAGCGATTCGGACATCGTTAACATGTATTCATGTAAAACGGGGAGATACTTTAAATGACTCTTTTAAATCTTTTAAGTTGTTTAATTCGGGTTCTGATTTAGGGAAGCAAGTCTAGTCTTAACCACCTGCCATTTATGACTTGCGTTATTTTATAGTTATAAAGAGAACACCAAATAATATTGAGTTTTTCTACTTTAGCCTTAAAAGTAACGATCATCATCATTACAGCCCTTCACAAGTCCACTGCTGAACATAGGCCTCCCCCAAAGAATGCCACAAAGCACGGTCCTGAGCCACCTGCATCCATCGACTTCCTGCATGTCTTACCAGGTCGTCACTCCATCTCGTGGGGGGACGCCCTACACTTCGCCTACCGGTACGAGGCTGCCACTCGAGAACCTTTCTTCCCCATCGGTTGTCGGTTCTTCGAGCTATATGGCCGGCCCACTGCCACTTCAGCTTACTAATCCGTTGGGCTACGTCGGTTACTCTGGTTCTACTGCGGATATCCTCATTCCTAAGTTTATCACGCAGAGAAACTCCGAGCATAGCCCTCTCCATAGCTCTCTGAGCGACCTGGAGCTTCCTCATACGGCCAGCAGTGAAGGACCACGTCTCAGTTCCGTAAGTCATCACTGGCAACACGCACTGGTTGTACAATTTCGTTTTAAGGTTTTGAGGTTTGTCTGACGAGAAGATGTGTTGTAGCTTCCCGAACGCTGCCCAGCCGAGTTGAATCCGTCGATTGACGTCTCGGTCGAAGTTGGACTTACCTAGTCGGACTATTTGTCCCAGGTAAACATACTCGTCAACAACTTCGAGCTTAGTGCTCCCAACAACTACCGGCATAGGTGTGACATGGACATTAAACATAATCTTTGTTTTGTCCATGTTCATCTTGAGACCTATCCGTTTGGAGACACTATTGAGGTCATTGAGCATAGTGCTTAGGTCCTCCAGCGATTCTGCCATAAGGACTATATCGTCGGCAAATCGAAGGTGAGTGATGTACTCGCCATTGATGTTAATACCGTATCCTTTCCAGTCCAGAAGCTTGAAAACGTCTTCCAATGCAGCGGTGAAGAGTTTCGGGGATATAACATCACCCTGTCTTACACCTCTCTGCAATTGGATAGGTTTCGTACTCTGGTTCTGTACTCGGATAGCCATCGTAGCCCTAATGTACAAACACTTCAGCACTTCGATATACCGACAGTCAACTTGGCACCGCTGAAGGGACTGCAGCACCGCCCAAATTTCGACGGAATCAAAGGCTTTCTCATAGTCCACATACGCCAGACATAGTGGCAAATTGTACTCTTCGGACTTCTGTACAATTTGCCGAAGGGTATGTATGTGGTCTATGGTGCTAAAGCCCTTTCGGAAACCGGCTTGTTCGGGAGGTTGGAAGTCGTCAAGTCTGCGCGCGAGACGCTTCGTAATGACTCTCGAAAACAGCACGTAGACGCGGCTCAGAAGGGAAATCGGTCTGTAGTTCTTCAAGAGAACGTTGTCACCTTTCTTGAAGAACAAGACCACCGCACTTCTGCTCCACGCCTCCGGTGTAATGCCACCATGGAGGACGGAATTAAAGAGCTTCTGAAGGACTTCAAGTACCGGTCTTCCACCCGCTTTCAGAAGCTCCGCTGTAATTCCATCCTCGCCTGGGGCCTTGCCGTTTTTAAGATGCTGGAGAGCCATTCTAATCTCGCTCAGACTGACGTCCGGGATATCTTTGGAATAGTGTCGGATAAGACTCGCTCTTGGATCGTTACTCACACTTGCGTGTGGCTCCAACGATGACGTGTACAGCTGCCCATAGAACCTCTCAATCTCACTCAAAATCTCAGGTGCCCCGGAAACGATGCTGCCACACTCGGTCTTCAGCTTTGACAGTTGGCTCTTTCTGGCAGACAGATCTCTGGCAAAGACTTTGGAGACTTGGTTCCGCTCGATCGCTTCTTCAATACGAGCTATATTGAAGTTGCGTAAGTCCTGCCGCATGCATTTGGAGATCTGTCTGTTCAGTTGCCTGTATGCTGTCAAATCTGTTGAAGAATGTAGTTTCATCTCCCGTCTAACAGCCATGAGATTAAGAGTGTGATCGGAGAGTTTTTGTGTTCTTCTGCGGCGGGTCTTGCAGAACTTAGCTCCGACCGCATGGACAGTTTCCACGAGCTTGTCATTAATATCGTTCACTTCATTGCAGTCTTCTAGGCACTGAAAACGGTTTTGTAACTCGAGCTGAAAGGTTTCGGGACTTTGGATTAGAGCACGAGGCGGACGGAGCGTTGACTTCATCAGACGAGACCTCTCCAACTTAACATTTAGGTTCAGTGTGCCTCTCACCATTCGGTGATCGCTGCCGGTTTTCACCCTGGCGATCACTGAGACATCACTGAACAGTTGTCGTCTGGTCGTCATAATGAAGTCAATCTCATTTTTTGTCGAACCGTCGGGGCTCGACCAGGTCCACTTCCTGTGGGGCCGCTTCTTGAAGAAAGAGTTCATCATAAAGAGTCCCTCTTTCTCCATGAATTCGGCCAGCTGCTGGCCCCTTGGGTTCCGTTGCCCTATTCCAAATTTCCCTACTTTCAGCTCACCGTTCTCTCTTGTGCCTAGTTTTGCATTGAAATCTCCCATTAACACCGTATATTGGGTTTTGGAGGAATGCATGGCTCTAGAGATATCCTCATACATTTCCTCCACCTCCTCATCGGGGTGTGCCAAGGTTGGTGCGTAAACCTGTATGACCTTCAGCGAATACCGTTTGGTGATTCTGAGTATAAGGTACGCAACCCTCGTCGACACACTCCCGATCTTTACAACGTTGTTAACGAGAGAATTGTGGACGATAAATCCGACACCTCCTTGGGACAGATGGTCGCCCTCCCGGTGATAGAGCAAGTTGCCGCATTCGAGGATTACCGTGTCCTCCCCCTCTCTTCGGACTTCGGATAATCCCATAATATGCCAGCGCAACTTGTCTATCTCTTCTTCCAGCTCCACGATCTTCTCGTCAGTCCTCAGGGTGCGTGCGTTGTACGTTGCCAGGTCGAGTCGTCTAAGGTGGCAACCGAACCTCCACCGGAGATTCTTAGCACCCCCTGCCCCGCCGTTACCATGGTCGCCACCGTAGCCAGGAATAGCGGGGCCGCCGGGGACTGGGGGCCATCTCTTCGTAACTCTCATCATGGGGGTTATATTGCCATAGTTGCCACGCTTGGCGGGCGGGTTGGCAACCGCAGTTTTTTTATTGTATTTTTGCCGTTAACCAGGAAGATGCTGCTGCCCATCTCCTGCCTGTTTCCCTTTGTCGCCTTTTACGACACCCACGGGAGGATATGGGGTAGTGGATATTCTTGACCGCCACTACACGGCATGAAAAAAGTAACGATGATAATATTGAAATGGCATTAACGAAGAAAGAAGAAATCTAGCAGTACATGAAATTAGATAGATTTATTGAACTTTTTTTAAGATTATGTATCATATAGAAGAATGGAACACGATCATTCTTTTTGGGATTTGAATATTTTTAATTTGAATTTGGGGTAGTGTTTTTCCAGGGTTTTTTTTTGTTCAATAACTTTATCATAATGTTGATCTCACAATATCACAATGCAATTTGTTGAACAATTCGACGACAGCCTACAGATTCTTGACCTATGTTATGCTATCACAAACAAAACAAATTTTTGTATTTTATCACTATGTATAGTTCTGTTTCATCTTTACTAACAACACGGATAGCGGTAAATTCAACCGTGAGCTACACAGAAAATTTTGATAAACTAAAAAAAGTACCATGTTTAAGGTTTTATAATTAAATATTATCAAAGAACTCCCGCAAGAACCCCACTTTCATCTAAAAATAATTTCATGCGTATAAAAAAAAATCTAAACACTTTTTCTCTTTATAAATTTAAGATACCATTTTTAAAGGAAAAAATTATCTTTCAGTTCTGAAAATTTATTGGAATTTAAGGAACGTGTAAGACATAATTTCTTTGCATGTTGTGAATTAACATATATTATTTTACTATATTAGTATTAGTTTATATATTATGTTATAAGTCATTAGTGGGATGCGGGAAGTAAAGACTGTGTAAGAACCTCCTAAGGAGACGGAGTTCTAGACGAAGTAAGAATTTTAAATTTTTTGGTTTTTGGCTATTTTGAACCCCTACGAGTGTAATAAGAACTTTTTGCGCCTATTCAACCATGACCGCCATGACATCCTCTACATGGTAGGCTATTCAAACTGACTATGCCTAAAGTTCGAGCCACCCCCCAATAGATATGACCGCCGAAGGCCAATTTCACGGCGGTGGCGTGGCCTGAAAATTTCCTCGGCGGCGGCGGAAGGAAGGAGAACTAGTTCCTCGACAATTCTGTTGTGTGCTCTGACTTTGCCTTGGTAATGACTCTTTTGAAGTACGTGGAGGCGGAATTATAATCATTTTTAAGAGCGCTAGTGGTTACATCCCGGGACGTTGATGCGTCAGCCCAGGCTCGGTAGCACTCCTGCTTATAGCGCGATCGTATTTTACAGGAGCGACCAATTCATGGTTGAGATTTGCCTTCGATGGGTACCACAGAGGAAGGAATAAAAAGTTACATAGCCTGAAGTACCACATCAGCAACAGAATTAGCAACAACGTTGGGATTGTCCGGCGAGAAGAAAACCCGTCCCCGAGGGTAAGATGTAAAGAAAGACCGCATCCTATACCAATCGGCTGACCTATAGTGCCAAACACGGCGACATCCTGCAGAATGCAACCGCAAT
Source organism: Parnassius glacialis (assembly GCA_033319125.1). Classification (NCBI taxonomy): domain Eukaryota; kingdom Metazoa; phylum Arthropoda; class Insecta; order Lepidoptera; family Papilionidae; genus Parnassius; species Parnassius glacialis. The sequence goes on along the minus strand of JAVANC010000005.1, from coordinate 27,861,407 downwards.
TTTAGTGTGAGTGAGACCACACTCCAGACTAGACAATGGTCCACGGAGCCAAGAGGGGCGTCGGCGGGGACCTGAAATCTATCCGGATAAGAGGTCAGCAGAAGGTCCAAAAGGGAAGGCGCATGATCATCCACATCTGGAATCCGCGTAAGCGAAGTAACCAGTTATGTCAGACCATATGCCAAGGCAAAATCATGAATAGATCTTCCCGCATGATCGGTTAAACGTGAACCGAGCCATTTGGCGTGGTGGGCGTTAAAATCACCGAGGTTCACGATGTCTACGGATGGGATCTGCTGTAGCAAGGAATCTGTAGCCATTTGGATGTGGTTGATGAGTCGGTCTGTTTCGGCATTACCGCTATGGGACCTATAGAGGCAACTAAAGACGCGCAATGGTCGTCGCTATCTACGCGTAGCAAAAGGCTGGACAGGTCCGAACCTTCAAGACTGACGAGGCGTTGAGAACAGATGTCCTCTCTGATGTATACGCAAACTCCAGCCCATACCACAAAGGGGTGTTCCAATTTCTTTTTTTTTATAATATAAGGGTGACAAACGAGCACACAGTCCACCTGATGGTAAGTGGTTGCTGCGGCCCATAGACATCTACATCTATCCTCTATTACAAATCAAAATGTAGATGCGTTGTCACCCGTGAGGACTAAGATGGAATGCCTCATTTCCAGTAAAAAGGGCCTCCGGCCACCTGCACTCACCAAGCGAAACGCAGAGGTAAACCTCTACTTCACGCTGGTTTTCTGTGAGGTCGTGTTACCACCCCGGTTCGAGCCGGCCTATCCGTGCGACGGCAAAAGCTGCCGCGTGGCTCTACCACTGTTAAAAATGTCTACCCCGGATATGAGAGATACGGAGTATCAGCCGGAGAGGTTACCTTTATTTCCGTCAGAAAGAGCAAGGCTGGCTTCGCCATCTCGAGAAGGTAGTGGACGGCGTTTAGGTTCGAGGGAAGTCCAGTGATGTTGCAGAAATTCACGGATAGCGTGGCTGGGGTCACCTTCGCCTTGTTGCTCACTTGCCCCGAGCAGTTATTGTCTTGAGCGGAATTTTGCCAGATGAAGTGCAGAAGCAGAACTTCTACTTCACTTCGGTATTCTGTGAGGTCCATTGTTAACACCACACAACAATTCGGTGACACGTTCACTCGGTGAAATATTCGATTCCATTGAGTGAGCGACGAGCGTAACGTGGCGAGGCGACTGGGTGAACTAATGCGGTTGGGCAGCGCGTGCGAGTGGGAAAGCAAGTTGCGACTCGTCGCGACGGCGCGCCGCGAACTCCACTCGGCGACAAGGCGTCGACATAAACTCACGGCGACAGCGGCTCGCTGGCGCGGCGCTCATATCTACCCTCAACTCATTTTTACTCTTTACTTCCAAAATTATCGCATATTAGTTATTATTTATTGTATTATTTAATATAATTTACATAACATTATGTATATTATTTATTCATTATATATATACATCAAATATTTGATAGTTTACTATTGCGCATTGATGGTTAAAGGAATTGACACCAGATAGCCCTTTAAAGTGTACACATTAGCGATCAAAATTTGCTCTGCGCTTCTTGATAGCTTCATTTTGCAAAGAATAAAAGTATTTTATGTAAACTAAGAAAACTAATATCAAAATATAATATGATAAAATATTTTATTGTAATCAGTGTTTTTATGTTTAATAAGTCTGTAATAAACTGTGGTATTGCAAAGCTACATTTATTAAGCGGATATGACAGACGCTTGCTGCGGGGATATTAGCTTTCTAATCTGTTCAGAATATCATTTCCTTTTACGCCTCCTGTTTCGCCCGGCTCTAAATAGGATTTCCTTTTGCACACCAACAAATAAAAACGGGAAATTTAAAATATGCTAATAATCGGATGGTAAATTGTTGAGATAATTTTAAATTATTTTTAAACCTCAATTTTATTAACAATGCGTACCTCATTGATTTCCAGACTAATGCAAAAAATAAGAACAAAAGAAAAAAGAGACCCAGTAAATTACAAGTTGTGAGGCATTCCATCTTAGTCCTCAGAATTGACAACGCATTTGTAGTCTTCATGTTTGAAGTTAGCTGCATGTGTCTATGGTCTGTATGGCTCGTATGTAGCTACTTGAAGTTTGTAACATCAGTTAAAAAATGTTTTCCATCACCGACCGCTCGGCAATCAGGAAACATCATAGTTGATGGTAGAATATATAATGAAAACCAATTAAGAATATAGAGTAAAATAAATGCCATCAAAAACATAACTTGTAAAAAAATCCAAGTCTCGCAACTCAGTTCTTCTACCGTAAAAAGTTGTGAGATCCCTGTAATACCAAGTCGCTTAATTTATTCAGTCCCTACTTAAGGGTCCTTCTCCCTCAAGTTATTACGTAATTAGCTAACCTAACAACATCTTATAGTGACCATATCAATATTAAAAATCTTTAATGTTTTAAATAAATAGATTGACTTGGCCAACGCATGAAAACAATGTATCTCACAAGTAATACATAATATTATATTAAATTAGATTGTTTAGTAAGTAAGTAAGTAACAGACTTTTTTATAGGATAGGGTGACAATCGAGCACACAGTACATCTGATGGTAAGTGGTTACTGTGACCCATAAACTTCTACATCTATCCTCAATAAAGACTCAAAATGCAGATGCGTTGTCACCCGTGAGGGCTAAGATGAAATGCCTCTTGTCCAGTAAAAAGGGTCTCCGGTTCTCTACACTCACCATAGGAAACACAGCAGCGTTAAGCTGCTATGTTACGCTGGTATTCTGTGAGAGCGTGGTCCTTCCCCGGTCGAGCCGAACCATTCGTGCTACAACTATACTACTAATATAGCTGCAGCATGCCTCTACCACGTACAAAAACATAACGATTGAAAAAACATAGTTTTGTTAATAAAATCAATATTTATTGTGTACATATTAATCGTTAATATATTTTTCTTATTATACTAATTATAATAATAATTACAAAATATAAATCGAGAGCAGTGGCATGACGCATGACGGGCATGACGGAGCGTGACGGCATAAGAGAGCGTTATGCCGTATGATATTGACTTACTTTGGGGGTAGATTTTTCGGATACAGTGATTTAAGCGACCCTAACTAAACCCTACAATTTAAGCAACTGCTATGAAGCTTGGCGCTCGATTAGATTCCAACTCCATTAACGGCGAAGCCGCCAACCTCGAAGGTTATTTGTACCGAACTTATCAAATTAAGGCTTTTGTTGGGATATACATTTAAAATAACAAACGTTATATTATGTAATACGAATAAAATAAAGAGAATTCTGCTATTTCCATCGACATTTAAAATGGTAAAAAATTATACAATAATTGTGGCCGTAAAACCTAACCTTCCTCTGTATTAAAAATGTATGCGTATGTTTATATACATTGACACATTTATGTGAAATAAAAACTTGTTAATCTTAACTACTGTAGCTACAGTGAGACGGAGCCGTCTGTCTCGAGCCGACACCCACTGCGAATTAACTAATTATCATCTTGCCAGCAACTAAAGCGATATTTACTTGCCTCATCAGGACATCCTTTGCGCCTAGCTTGAAATGATTTTACAATTTGATTTGACACCTTAAAGATCGTCGTGTCTTTTCTTGAATTAATTACCTTAATACAAATTATGTACAAGGCGTAACTTGCCTAATTTTTTTTTAGTTTAAGATTCATCTTGGTTGAAAAAAAAATTAGTAAATACACTCTCAAAGAAGCTGAAATTGATACAAATTTTCTTTCATCATCCGATGCTAATGATGCTGATGCTGGTGATGATGGGACGAAATAAAATGAAATCAGAAAAAAGAACGATAGAGAAAAAAATCTAAGCAAATATTAAAAGGTTTCAAAATTCCGTGTTTGTGTCAAAAATGTGTATTTTTAGATTACCGAATATTCCGCGGACTTACTGGCCGAATAGCCGAATAGCCGAATATAAGCCGAATATATTAATATGGGCCACAGCAACCACTTACCATCAGGTGGACTGTGTGTTCGTTTGTCACCCTATCCTATAAAAAAATAAGGCAAATGTATTCGGCCGGCAAGAAGTAGTGTTTATTCTTCAGAGTGTCTATACTTTGAAGCTGAGTCTAAGGCTGAGATCTATAGACCGTACTTTGACTTTGCGCAGACTTTATTTTCGAGCTAAGACAATGTCGCTATTTATAGAGCTAACTTCGAAGTCGTGCTGAGTGCGTAGCGAGTGCTTAGCAAAGCCTGAGTCAACGATATCAACGACTTACGTAAAACTCAGGATATTATTCAAAACCACCGTATTAATTTTAAATTGTTGTTTTTATGTTACTCTAATTAATTAAAACAATAAATAGGTAGTTTTAGACCGTCTTCTAGTTTTAAATAGCATTAATCCATTTTCTATTATCGTAATTTTTATTTATTTCGAATTTCTTAAAATCTAACTTTTTTATTTTTTCTGACTTTGCACTCATCTCATCCGTTCCCGTTCTCATAGGACTGTTTTCTATTTCATGTAATAATAAATAATTTATGAAATACAATTTTGAATTTTATCGATTTAAAATATATATAATTTTTAATTTAATACAGTAATTTTGACTTTAAATATATATAATTTTTAATTTTATACAGTAAAGTCATAAACATAATGCGTGGGATGAAGAATTCATTAATATTTGGACTGTCTGGGCCTTAGCATAAGCTTAGCTTAATTTTAGCCAGATACAACTATAAATTCAGAATCAAAGATTATGCTGAGCATATACTCAGCTAAGTTAGTCGTATGCTAAGTCTGAGCAAAGTCAAAGTACGATCTATAGATCTCAGCCTAAGAGAAGAAAAGGTAAACTACTGCCGAAAATGAAGAAAAATTAGTCTTTCTGCACCATTACCTTCCACTTTAACTACGATATAATAGAATCATTTTTTTATTCAATATAGATCACATGTGTAATTCTTATTGAAAGTCATTTTTTACTTTACCACTGATTCGAAAAAAAAAACCTCTGACCTGGGAAGAACCAGCAAGAAACCCAGCGGGACTTTTTTTAAAAGCATATTTTACATTAATGATTGGTAGATACAAAATTTATTTTAGAAACAGCTTGGAAGCGACCACCTCATTCCCAGGGGTTATTATCAACCATGTATTCATTTATACTATAATAACCCTTTTTATACAGTTTCAACTTAACAAAACATTTAAACTTTGTAATAGAGAGAGCCTGTACACTTTCCGGGACCCTGTTGTAATAGCGTTTACGTTGCCCCATGAATGAATTACTGACTCTGTGGAGTCGAGAAACTGGTATCACTAGCTTGTGTTTGTTCCTAGTGTTTACAGAATGTACATCACTTTTTTTACTAAAACTACTTTTATTTTTGTGAACATACATTAAATTTTCGTAAATATACTGAGAGGCCAAAGTTAATATATTTATTTTTTTAAATTTATCTCTAAAAGACTCTCGCGGTTTTAGGTTGTAAATAGCTCTAATGGCCCTCTTCTGTAGAACAAAAATAGTTTCTGAATCAGCCGCATTTCCCCATAGCAAAATCCCATAAGACATTTTGCTATGGAAATAACTGAAATAAACTAATCTAGCTGTCTCGACACTAGTGAGACTAATCTTTTTTATAGCATAGGCTGCAGAACTCAGTCTGCTTGCTAGTTTGGACATATATGGGGGCCCCACTGAAGTTTCGCGTCGAGAGTGATGCCAACAGTGGATTCAACAGGGCTCAGTTCTTTCCCATTTAAAAACACATTGGTACTCAGATTTTTAACATTCGTTGTTGTCAATTTAATACATTTAGTTTTATTTCCGTTTAAATGTAGATTATTAACGTTAAGCCAATGCACTAATTTTGATATAGCATTATTCACTTCGTCACATTTAAATGATTGACGTTTAAGTTTAAAAATCAAGGAAGTATCATCAGCATATAATACTATATCATGATTATCCCCTACAAGAGAAGGTAAGTCATTAAGATAATTCGAGTGCATAGACATTTATCTGTAAGTTTTTTTTTAATTTTTATAATATAGAAGTTAATTATGTACCCACGACTACTTTAATGATTACAAGAAAGAAATTTAATAATAAAATAAATAAATATTTACATTTTACTAAATATCTGATGTAGTCAAGACCTCTTATTTAGGTATTCGGTATTCAGTTGAATAGTACCTAGATATTTGGTATTCGACCGAGCAGGATAAAATTTGCCGAATAGGCCGAATACCGAGTAATAGGCGAATATTCGTTGCAAGTCTAGTCTTTTTTGACTTGATTACGATCTTTTACTTAAATTATATATGTAACTAATAAATTGATGTATAAGTATGGCTAGCAATCGATAATATTTCATTATTTGTATTGTTTTTTGCATTTAGTCCTTTGCATTTAGTAAATACTATATGCATAAATAAATGTATATAAGATTTAAGAGAACTTAAATTTTGACAAAGTGTTATAATACTTTTATACTTACGAGTATGTCTTAGCACCTACATCAAAAGCTATTATGTGAAAATAGATTTATTGTTTTTATTTCTTTGAAGTCGTCTTTAACTTGACACTTTAAGGCTGCGTTTCCAGCAGAAATGTGCGAGGTTGTGTAGCGAGGGATGTTTGTTAAGAACCAATAGAATCACTTCATTTACCTAGCCTCACTCAACGTAGCACTGGTGGAAAAGACTCTGCAGAGCGAGGTTTTGTTTATATACAAAACAAGGCAAGTATGTATGCGAGGAATGTGTGGCGAGGGATATGTGGAGGTATGTGTTGCAAGGGATGTGCGCTAGGGAAGGACGCAAGAAGTAGCGGGCAGAGGCGCGCGCTCCCGTCCCACCACACCTCACTAAAATAGTGTACTAAAATATTACAAGGTAAAGATTACATCTAGAAACTTAACCCCTATTTATCCACTATTAGAAAGTATTTTTTTCTTAAAATTTATATGGAGAAACCATAAAATCAGTTCATACTTTACGAAGATATCGCATAATATGTACAAAAAAGAAGAAAAACAAACGGTTAAATTGAGAAGCTCCTTTTTTATTGAAGTCATCTAAAATGCAATGAGAGATGGCTTTCGATTGGTGTTGGATGACGTAATTATTGAATAAGATATTAACGTATTAGACATTATACACATTGCTAAAGTCCTGTTTATTTTTCCGATAAAATAATCCCATCATGGGCACTGGGTAATAAAACTAAGATTATATTCGTCATTGAACAAATTATCTACGAGGAAAAAATTTACTCTATGTTGTACAAACTTTTTAGATGTGCCTGTGCAAATTCATTATGCTTTCATTATGAATTTGTTTCTAAATAATTTTATAAATTTTAGCCAACACTTTTAAAGGATAAAAAATTAACCTTTCGGTTCTGAAACTTTATTGGCATTTAAGAAACGTGCAAGACATAAATTCTTTGTATTTCTTGTTTATTAATATGTATCATTGTACTTTATTAGTATTAGTTTATATTTATTATATGTAATTTTCGCATATATTACTGTTATTCAAGATATAAATTAATGTAATTTACATAACGTTATATATATTGTTTATTCGTTAGTAGTAGTAATGTAAGAACTAAGTTTCAGGAAGATGCTTCTGCCTAAGTCTATACGAATGATAAAGAGAATTTAAAACGGTGGTGTAATATAAAGATGAAATTTAAGTGTAGCGATAAAGTTTCAATTAAAAGTTATATTTTAATTTGATTAATTATGTCATTCATATCCAGACTCCAAAGTGAATATTTTATGCGTTATAAATTATTAAATGTATTATTTTATTATTATTAAATAATAAAATCTTAATTCTTTTGTTGTTCAAATTACGAGGTTGCTGTAATTAGCGAAGGATTAACAGGAACACGCCGCTATCTGCTCGAGACCGGCATTTAACTAATTGGATAAGAAATTCGGCGTCATTTTCCTTATATTCTTCATGAAGGCATTATTAGCTCTTAATTTATCAATTATTTTATAACATGGTTTGTCTTACTGACACATAATACAATGTAAATTTCACTTAAATTTCACTTTTCTTAATTAATATATAATGGCTTCAGCAATTAAGTTTCAAGTTACCCACAATTTACAATATGTATTCACATGAAGATTTACTTTATTTAAAAGATAATGTGAAATGTTACCATCACCATTTCTGATACGTTTTGTTTCTTATACAAATTTTATATAAATAGAATTGAAATTAAATGAAACTTAAAGAAATAATGTAACTTTTCGTTCGTTTTATTTTTACAAGCTTTCAATTTCTGGTCTTTGAATAATTCCGAATTTAATATAATAATTATTTCTAGGCAATATAAGTTTTGTGTAGTATTTGCGTAAATTTAAGAATTCATTAAACGATCAAAATCAAGATGTTTATAATATTAGTGCCATTTGCTTTAATTATTTCATATGAGATGAGAGAGTTAACTAAAATCTTAAGCATTTTAAATAAATTGCTTCAAAAGTTAAAACCTTATTTATTTAACCTCGCCTCCCTCATCCCTCTTTTTCATCGTATAAACTAAACTTGAAGATTTCGTAATCTGATCTGGCGCGCTGAAGATTGCTTATGCACCCGGCTTAATTATGTAGAGCGAACGTATAGACATTTACAAGGCGCTGAGGAAATTGCTCATCTAAGGAGAAAATACTTTAATAAAGCTTGTTTGGGTAAACACCTCGTAACATCGTTAGTAAATAACTTAAGTAACTTCTTTCGCTGCAATCAACTATTCTATTACATGATTACAATATCGTTATCACCATCATCATCATAATTACAGCCCTTCACAAGTCCACTTCTGAACATAGGCCTCCCCCAAGGAATGCCACAAAGTACGCTCCCAAGCCACCTGCATCCATTGACTTCCTGCATGTCCTGCATTTTTGACTGCATGCATTACCTGGTCGTCACTTCATCTAGTGGGAGACGTCCTACAATTCGCCTGCCGGTACGAGGCTGCCACTCGAAAACCTTTCTTCCCCATCGTTTGTCGGTTCTTCGAGCTATATGGCACCCGTTGCCGCTTCAGCATATTAATCCGTTGGGCTATGTCGATTACGCTGGATCTACTGCGGATATCCTCGTTTTTAAGTTTACCGCGCAGAGAAACGTCGAGCATAGCCCTCTCCATAGCTCACTGAGCAACTTTGAGCTTCCTCATACGGCCAGCAGTGAAGGATCACGTCTCCAATCCACAGATCATCAATGGCACCATGCACTGGTTGTACAATCTAGTTTTGAGGTTTTGAAGTATGCCTGATCAGAAGATATGTCGTAATCTCCAGAACGCTGCCCAGCCGAGTTGAATCCGTCGATTGACCTCTCGGTCGAAGTTGGACTTACCTAGTCGGACTTTTTTTCCCTATTAACTCGCCATCAACTACGAGCTTAGTGCTCCCAACAACTACCGGCATAGGTGTGACATGAATATAATGGAATAGAATAGAATATATATATACAGGGTATTTTTGGAACGCTCCCGAAAACTAAGACAGGCGACAGCACCAAGTATACCTTTGATCATGGGTCACAAATAAATTCGATCCCGATGAAAAAAAAATCATATTTTTACAACGTTTTATTAGCTTTATTCACGCGCCATCATGTTAGTACAGCTAAATGAAACGATAATTTCATAAAAAAAATCATGAAAATACTGAAACATAAAACCAGCAGTGGAAACTGAATTGATATCACCTGACTAATGGAGGTTAATGTACGCGCGAACGGTGAAAAAAAACGCTGGCCTTGAACTTGGGTATTGAGCGACTTATCACATATTGGTACGAAGGGGGCGCGACGGGGGAACAATCCGCCAGTATTACTGTGCCTGCATGCTATTGGTTCCCGCGCTTTGTTCGCAACAAAAATACAGTCGCATACACAGCTTACTTTGCGACTCACGACGATGTTTCAAAAAGGAAGGAAAGAAAAATTATTTATATCTATTGTTTTATGATTAAACTAGTGAACGAAAAGGTAAATATGATAGGAGAAGGTGAATGGGGAAAATTGTGCAGTAAATTTAAGTGTTGAGGAAGAATACCGAAAAAATTACCATGTGATCGACCTGATGACGGAAGCTCAAGCGAAGATGAAAGTGATGATGAAGTAGCATCCAGTAACACCAACACACCTTCAACATCTGGCTTCCATGTGACCCAAGACGTCATAATGGACGGCGTGTCACCCTTAGCTAAGTTTTCTTTTTACAAACAACTTTATATTTTACGATAGAAATAACAAATAATGCTCAAGTAAACATTATCAATTTTCTGCCGACTTCCAAAAAGGAGACGGGTACTCAATTCGAGTGCATGTTTTTTTTTAAGTTTGTTACCTCATAACTTTGTACTGGGCGAACCGATTTGAATGATTCTTTTTTTATATGAAAGCTGATAGTTCTCGTGTGGAATTTGATCAAGGTCAGACCAATGGTTATTGAGTTATTCTTAAATAACCTATATTGAAGTCGCTTATATTGAAGTCGGCTGTACAAAATTTTTAATTTTTAATTATTTATTAATTCCCACCTCTTCCAAAGTTCTAAGTAGCTAGTAAAACACCTATTATGATTCTTCAATAAAACAATTAATTACTATAATATTATAAAACAATAGCCCAATACCATGTAGTACTTTAGAACGCGACTGTACCCACGCTGTCGACCTGTATCTAGCTCGGTACGAAACAATGCTGCAGTCATAAGAAAAAAGGGCTCATCTAACAATTTTTGAATAAATGAGTTAAATATACCATTCAACTCATGATAAGAAGGCGCATCTACTAAATTTTTTTAATATTCACAAATATCAATATTTTAGAAATTATCGTAAAAAGAACAATGCCCATTTTTCACCTGACAATGTATAGAAATGAAATAAATCTTAAAATTCAGCTAATTGAATTGTAAATTAATTACGCTTATCACAATGTTAAAAGAAACGCAGGAAAAAAATATTTTTACATATTTCTATAAGCTTATTCTACGTCAAGGGTAAACGTATTATATATTTTGAACGCATCTCAAGTACCCTTTTTCTAGGACGTTCCATTTTATACACTGCTACTTTACTTTATTTAACTCTGTTTCTGAGTTTTATACATAATATTATGTCTCATTTAATCAGTATGTATTTATTTATTTGTATTTGTATAGAACATATTAATATAAAATAATATAATAATAAAATAAATTAATCATTCAGTATGTCATCGAGTGCGGACGAATGAAACGGATTTTTATTTGACATTTCTGCATTTGGCATCGGCGCAGTTCTTCGTTGTTGCGTTTGCGTCTCGTTGTGTACTGTGCCATTTTGTTTGTGTTACTTCTTTCTACAACCCTATCTGCTCCAGCAGAATTTCTGGATGGCGTAGTGGTGAGAGATTTAAGTGAAAATGATGATAATTAATAAACCATGCCACTTTAACATAGTGTTTTATTTGTTTATCCCATTTTGTTCATCAGGTATGTATGTAAGTATGTACCATAGGCCAATGAAATGTGTTTGGTTGATAAGTGATCATTTTGACAAATCAAGATGAACTAAATGTTGTTAGTATGTATTTATGTGTTCTAAAGAAATAGCAGATAGAGCTAGACACTCAATTTATGGTGACAATCATCGAGAGTAAATGGTGACTTAGGGGCAGTTGGTTTCAAGAAATTCACAAAGTAAAAAAAACGTTTTAGGCCATAACTAGATAAGTATTGCTATTTTAACTTCTAGCGTTAATAATAAGTTATAGCACATTTATTTCTTTATTACCTATTTGGTTACGGCAAATCCTAACCTAAAAAGTGACATTAGTATTTTTTGGGATTCGTAGCGTTTAAATCGTAAAAATGACTATATGACATTATTTTCTAAGCTTACATGTAGTTTTTCTATTATACTTTATAATTATACATCAACTTTCACTATCAGGTTTTTAAATTTATGGAAAATGGGCATGATTCTTTTAGACGTAACTGTTGATCACAGATGACTTTTTTTTAGTAGAAAAGACTTATTTAACCAGTTGCTACGTCATCTTTAACAAAATTTGCATCGATTACTTAAATTTCAATTATTCTTGTCTTATTATTCTATATCTTATTATTAAGAGCTTATATCTTATTATTAAGAGCTGGTGTTTCACATGTGATCCCATACAAATTTAATCAAGGTCAGACCAATAGTTTTTGAGTTATCCTTAATTATTTATTTTAAAGTCGGTTGTACAAAATTTTTAATTTTTAATTATTATCGTAGTAAGTCTTGTATGATATCCCCTTTAAAATCATTACTCAAGAGTTGCGGGTTGTTATTTTTTGTGTACCAATGCTTCTCTAATATTTACTAAGAAAAACATAGTAAATTACTATTAGCGTCCTTTCAAATTCAAATGACCTTTCCAAAATATGTAAAAATGTTAAATAAATGGCTGTTCTTTTTTTATTTATTAGGTTGGAAAGACGCAAATAGTTATATGCGTCTTCCCTTCGATGTTTTTGTGTTGCCAGGTGTATTTTTTTAAGCTAAGATGAAAAGAAAAATTCGTTTTATTTAAATAAATAAACAAATTATCAAAAAAATAAGTTCGTTCTTAAAATCTTCATGTCTCTACGTATATATTTCAATTTTCATATAAATACCTTTTATTATACTATAGACACAGGCTCTGAAAGAAAAATTCATCAATTTATTTTTTATTTCCATTTTACGTTTTTGTTAGTTGCGTCCTTCTTTATTATGACGGCAGAATGTAACCCGGCCGGCTCGTGTCGCCTCACGCTGTGACGCAGTAGGTTTCAGTTTTGTCGGGGTTCGTTATTAATTGTAGTTTTTGAAACAGTTCCGTGTTGATTTTGTGCACGCGTGCGCGAGCGACAGCTCAATCGTTTTGTTTATTAAATTGTAATTACTTGTGATTACGTGTTGGTATTGTTCTTGTTTTTTTTTTATTCTACTAAGCCAGCGCTTATCTACGATCCCACCTGATGGTAAGTGGTGATGTAGCCTAAAATGGTGAAGCGCACTGACTTAAAAAAAGCCTATTCACTCTTGCCTTGAAGACACCCACACTGTAATCGGATGGAAAGACAGATGCTGGCAACTTATTCCACTCCTTTGCTGTACGCATGATGAACGACGTGGCGAACCGTTTGGTTCGAATATGTGGTAAGTCAACAACGAAAGGGTGGAGACTGGCCGAACGTCTGGTTGTCCGATGGTGGAAGGGAGAGGGTGGAATTAAGTTATGTAATTCCTGCGCACACTCTCCGAAATGCATCCTGTAGAAAACCGAAAGGCTGGCTACTTTACGTCTGTGTTCGAGGCTGGTAAGATTGGTTTTAACCAAATTCGCGTCACCAATAAGCCTCATAGCACGCCTTTCCATTGAGTCCAAAGCTCCTAGGTGGCATTTTGCAGCACCAGCCCATATATGGCAGCAATACTCCATGCACGACCGGACTTGCGCTTTATATAAAGTAAGCAGCTGTCCCGGCGTGAAGTATCGCCGCACCTTTGCAAGGACTCCCAGCTTCCTTGCAGCTGCTTTGGGCTTGGACTCAATGAACCGCCCAAAGTTCAAATTTGAGGATATTTCAAATCCTAACAACTGAAGGCGGTCGGCATACTCCAAAAATTGTTACGTTTTTTGTTTTAATAATGCATAACGCGTACGTTTATAGTGATTGTGAATACGGCGAATCCGAACCTAGGTACACGAAGTATCGCTAAATAAATTGTTAAGACGTCAGGATGGAACAAGCGTGTCATACTTTGCAGTGCACAAAGTGTTGAAGCGTAACCGAATGCGCCCATACAAATTGCACAAAGTGCAAGCTTTAGTTCCCGGCAATCACGACCGCCGACGAGTTTTCTGCCGTTGGTTATTATACCAGCAACAACGTGTGCCTGGTTCCATTGAGCACATTATCTGGACGGATGAGTCGACATTTGCCAGAAACGGCCTGTGGAACCGAAGAAATACACACGTGTATTCAGAGGTTAACCCGAACGCTGTTCGACAAACCGGGCACCAAACCCGATGGTCGGTTAACGTATGGGCAGATTTATTTAAGGATCGCATACTGGGACCAGTGTTTCTGCCTCAGCGACTAAACGAACAGCGAAACCTAAACTTTATAAATGAACAGTTGGTTGACATTTTAGACGACCTATCGTTGGCTGAATATCGCAGCACATGGTTCCAGCATGATGGTGCCCCTCCACATGTCGTGAGGTTCGTCCGTGAGCGCCTCAATGAGCTATTTGATGATCGCTGGATTTGGCGGACTAGGACCACACGCTTGGCCACCTTGCTCACCAGATCTGACCCCGTTAGGCTTCTTTCTGTGAGGTATGTGAAAGAAAGGGTTTTTAATCGTGAGTGTAATAGTGCTGACGAAACTACAAAAGGATCGTGGATGTTTTCGACAAACTACGTACGGACTGTGTCGAAGACCACACGATGATGCCCCGTCTCCATGAGGAGACGCAACACCGAGCCCAAATCTGACGTGAAATGAATGGAGCACAATTTGAGCCGCATCTCATAATACCACGGAGGATTTAGAGCGGTAAGCTGTTTCATGACTATTTTTTTTAAATAACTTAGTACTGAACTAATCTGAATACATACATTACTGAATACATGAGAATAATAAACATACCTACACGATGAATAAAAACGCATGACTCTAACGTTGGTTACATTTCATTTAAGTATTTTTTCATTAGCGGGAAATCGAACCAGTTATTTGGGTTATTTAACCTGTAAATTCGGATTAAAATGGCTACGTGGAGACAAGTACAGTGGCAAAATAGTAGGTTAAGTAGATAAATTAGGTATTTAGACAAGTGTTGTAAATTATTAGGTATTGTGGTATGGCCCGCTAGTTGCGGACCGCGCGAATTTGCGTTCGAGCCTACATTAACCTTTAATCAGCTGATATGAATTCAGTTATTCCACTGCTGGTTTTATGTTTCAGTATTTTCATGATTTTTTTTATGAAATTATCGTTTCATTTAGCTGTACTAACATGATGACGCGTGAATAAAGCTAATAAAACGTTTTAAAAAGATTCTTTTTTTCATCTGAATCGAATTTATTTGTGTTAGTTTTCGGGAGCATTCCAAAAATACCCTGTATATATATATATATATATATATATATATATATATACACACACACACACACATATATATATATATATATATATATATATATATATTTGCTATGATAAATAAGGAAAATATGCGACGATAGAATCATTCTTTAGGAAAAAGCGTTAATTCACACTTGCAATGCTTACAAGGTTACATTAGAAAGTTTACTTTACAAGGTTACAAGGCATTCCATCTTAGTCCTCACAACACATCTATATTTCAATCCTGGAATGAAATGTGTGCCCGTTTGTCAAAGTTATTTCATATAAAAAGATCTTATTGGCATTTTCTATAATCACTTTTTATGGCACCCATGGGTAACAAAAGGTTTGATTTGTTTTCTTACCCCGCTATGTCACAACAAATATTTCAAATAAAAGGTTTCGTAGTAAGTGGTTAGGCCACTAAGAACGTTTTCAGGCGTAGGATGTCTTCTTCACTTGGACTGTTTTTTTATAGGATAAGGGTGACTAACGAGCACACAGTCCACCTGATGGTAAGTGGTTGCTGCGGCCCATAGACATCTACATCTATCCTCTATTCCAAATCAAAATGTAGATGCGATGTCACCCGTGAGAACTAAGATGGAATGCCTCATTTCCAGTAAAAAGGGCCTCCGACCACCTGCACTCACCAAGCGAAACGCAGAGGTAAACCTCTACTTTACGCTGGTTTTCTGTGAGGTCGTGGTACCACCCCGGTTCGAGCCGGCCCATCCGTGCGACAGCAAAAGCTGCCGCGTGGCTCTATCACTGTTAAAAACTGTTACTGTTGCTTCCTACATGGTGGCGACTTGTATCCTCTCCTATGCTGTTTTTTAGTACATAACACATAATCTCTAATATTCAATTTTCGCGATAGCTTTAGTCATAAAAGCCGTTGGTTCTGTGGTGCTTTTTCTGGTCGTATCAGATTGCCGTCCTATCGGACTTTGAAAGTAAGTGATTAAGGAGTGCACTTGTGCTATCGCACACGCATCAGATGGTGAGTCTCCATTAAAACTGGCCTTTTTTTTACACAAGAGACAAAACGGGCTCTTGAACATTTACCTGTATATAACTTTATTAAAAAATTTAAACAGTTAGTACATACAGAAAAAAATGTCTTACATGAAATAATAAAAATTAGGTAAAAATACTAGTGAGGATGACGTTCTGTTCTCCTTGCTAGACTATAAAATAGCCTGTATTAAGGAGATTCAGTCCCTTACCCCCTTACAAAAAGGGAACAAAAAATGCTCTTAACTTTTTAGTACTACAATCTGTAGTACTAAAAAGTTAAGAGCATTTGTGTGTGTGTGGTTGTGTGTGTATGTGTGTGTGTGTGTGTGTTTGTGTGTGCGTGCGTGCGTGCGTTTATGTGTGTGTCAATTTCGTCATATAATTATACTAATATAATATAAGTTAGTTAGTCAGTTATTGTTAATAAATACTGCTCTGTTTCTTCATAACTCTTGTTTAATAGGAAGAAGTACACAGCTTTCTTACATTTGTAATTAGATAGTTCATAAATGGGAATAATAAAATTGATTTTGTTATAAAGAAGGGGACCAAGATACGGGAAAAACATTTTAGCAAAATGAGAGTTGACTGTCGGAATATTACAATTTGTTACAATGCCAAAAATGTTACAATTGCCAAAATACAAGTTTTGGCAAATTTTGTCCTTACGGCGCTTGCTAATTTCGATATAAGGGATATTGCGATGTTGTAACATCACTGTATGTAATATAAACAATTGTCTTACATTGAGAACGTTATGATCTTTGTAGAGCTGAATAGTTGGATATAAGATAGGTCGAAAGGAAATTATCTTTAAAATTGCACTATGTGCGATTTCTAAAGGTTTCAAAACAGTTTTTGCGGCACCACCCCTGTCAAGTATAAGTCAGTGCTTGACTGCAATCCCACCTTGTGTGTTAAGTGGTGATTTAGTTCTACGTAGTAACTCGTACTGTCTTAGCGTAATAAAAATATATTACTCTTGTCTTCAAAACACAAGTTATATTAGGAAAGAAAGACGCTGGCAAATATTCTCCTGCTTGATGATGAATGATGCATAAAAAGGTAATTTGATAAACTAGTGGCACGAGTTATGTTCAATGTTGTGCTTATATTATATAAGAATACTGCAGCAGACAAATAAAATGTAATTGAAAAATCCAGGCTTTTAACTCCTGATTAGAGATTAGAGTAGATTAAATGCATTTTATGAAAGATCGTAGCGTAAGAGGAAACTGAATGGACGCGTGAAATCCATATCTTAAGTTTTGCGTCTTCCATAAAATACTGCTTAGATAGTCGTAGAGTAACGGTTTCAGAACCCCAAAGCATTTCCTTAAACACTAATCAGTTAATATTTTTTTTATTATACACCAATATAATAAACAGTATATATAAAGTACAAATGATGGTCTTGTGCCCTGAAATTTCTTCTTTCAGATTGAGGGGCGACGCCGCGTGTGCCTAGACCAGGTGCTGCGTGCCATCACCGCAAAGAAACTACAAGCTCAGCGTGTGCCTACTTCTACTCTAAGCGCAGCGTGCGTCACTTCGACCTTTAGGCTCCACTACAATACAATATTCTCCTATCTTTATTTTTTTTATCTAACTGTAATTACACGTCATCCATCATCATCATCATATTTCATTTTTTTTTATAAAATTGTAAATACCTTTTTAAAAATTTAAATATCTTATTTTCTTGTTCTACTTTTGTTGTTTTGTTGTTCTTAGGTTAGGTTCTATTATTTTTTTTTAATTGTCGCTTTACGACAGTTTGGCGCCCAACGTAAAAGTCCTCTTTCTCTCTTAATTCTTCACCTTTACTGCGCCTTGTCCATTCCCTTTTGATTTAATTGCTTTCCCTTTCGTTCTTAACTCATTATTCATCATTCATTTATTCATCCTTGTCATACCTTCCAAATTCTAAAACAAAACTTCTTCTAGTTTTTCAACTTATCTGGATTACATTTAGACCTACATATAACACTTCACTTACATTCATCAATCTAATATTTTTATTCTAGATAACTTAAAGAGGTACAATTTTTAATAAAATTTTTATTTCTTAAACTTAACTTTACACTTAATTATAACAATGAAAAGGGTTATTAAGTACGAATTCCTTAACAAGGCCGAACTTGAATACGAAGTGAAGATTAGATGTGAGGAACCAGCTAATACTGTTTTGCTTCTAAAAAAACAAGTTTTATGTTTAGTTGCGAATTCTCACCCTGAAGATATTCTGACTTCTCCAATTCCGATCGAGGATGACTTGTCTCAAATTGATTCTACTTTGACCTATCTGGACTGTAAACTTAAAATAATTTTACAAGGTGAAACCAAATACTTACGACTAATAGAAACTTTTATTAACCATGTTTTTTACAGATTAGAGCGAATAGATACTGACTTATATCCAGACTTTAAAACTAATTTCGATACTTTGAAGATGAAATTTGACGCTATTGCTAAACAATTCGAATCCTTGACTCCACCTTCAACTGAAAATGACTCTCCATCACTTGACCCTCCTGTTGACCCAACTGTCATGGAACCTCCTCATGTTTCTCAAACTTCTGTTATGGTCCATACCCCGTATCCTTCACCACCACCTCAATCTTTTTCTCCAATTAACGTCTTCAAAGATCTGAAAAGACACACCTTCAATGGTAAAAGCTTTTCAAGATCCTTTCTTCAAAAACTTGAAGAATACTTCTTAGCTCGTGGCTTGTCCAAAGACTTGTTGATTTCTCAAGCGTTCGAAATTTTCACCGACAATGCTCTTCATTGGTTCAGATTTAAATATAATCAGAATCCAAACTTAACTTGGAACGAACTTTCTTCTTTATTAATTAACTAAGACTTTGGTGGTTTTGACTATGATCATAAACTTCTAGAAGCGATTAGGAATCGAACTCAAGGCCGTGATGAACCTATCGTCATCTATATTTCCATTATGTCTGGAATGTTCTCTCGTCTTTCGAAGAAACTTTCTGAAACAGAACAATTGGAGATTATTTTGAGGAATATTCGCCCATGCTATTCAGTCTTCGTAGCTCTAAAAGACATTGACTCTATCGACTCTCTTGTGGCTACTTGTCAAAACTATGAAAAGTTCCTAGACAGAGACAAACAATTTAAAGAACCAAATGTACAACAAAATCCTCTTATTTCTGAATTCAACTACAAGCATTCCACTTCAAGTTCAGTTGACTCTCCAAATTCTTCCAATAACTCACGACCTTCTCCTCCATTAATGAATAAATTCACTTCATCCTACAAATACCCTTCTAGACAAATTAATAGTCTCTCTCAAACTAAAGCCCCTCAAGAAAGCTCCTTTTGTGTTCGCTGTCGCAAACAAGGTCATAATTTGAACACTTGTACTCAACCACGATTCGTGATTTGTTTCAAATGTGGTCTTAAAGGTTTTAAAACTGCAGATTGCCCTACTTGTTCTCCCAAACCACATACTAGTTTAAAAAAACTAACTGCTGACTTGAAAAACAACTTAAACTTTGATAAAGACGATTGGACTAGTTGGATTAAAATAATTCAAAACTTTTTTCTTGTTACAAAATCTCTTCTACACTCTACTCCAAAGAACAAGATCTTAATCGTCCATTCGTTAATGTAAAAATTTATGACTTAACTTTATCTGGTTACTAGATTCTGGCAGCTCAGTAACTATTCTGGGTAATAATTCTCATTTAGAAATTCTTAAACTGGGCTGTAAACTTTTCAAGTCAGATCTTATTACTGTCTCTACTGCTAATAATCAAAAAGTTAATTCCTTGGGTTATTTTGACTTACCTGTTCATTCAATAATCAAACTCATTTGATTAAAGCTTATGTTTTCCCTGAAATATTTCCTTCGCTAATATTAGGTATTGACTTTTGGAGAAAATTTAATCTTTTACCTAGTGTTTTATCTTCTCTTAACTTTACAGAATCTAAATGCTCTGCTATCGAAACTAAAGCTATTAAAGTTTTACCTTATGAGCATTTAACTCCTAACCAAAAGAACATCGCTAACGACATCATCCAACGCTTCAAGACAATTTCTTTTGAGGAAAAAGGTATCCTGGGAAGCACACACTTAATGACCCACAAGATTGATACTGGTGATTCTCTTCCAATCAAACCAAAATGTTATAGACTGTCTCCTGAAAAACAAAAGGCGTTAATTAATGAAGTTGACAAGATGCTGGGATGGAAGGTCATTGAACAATGCGAAAGTCCTTGGTTATCTCCAGTTCTCATCACTCCGAAGAAGAATGGTGAATGGCGTTTCTGTGTAGACAGCAGGAAGCTTAACTCAATTACACGGCGTGATGCTTATAAGTTGCCACTAATAAGCGAAATTTTGGACAACCTGAAGAATGCCAAATACTTATCAAGCATTGACATTGCGAAAGCATTTTGGGAAATTCCCTTGAATCCTGCTGATAAAGATAAAACTGCATTTTATGTACCTGGAAGAGGTATGTTTAGATTCAAAGTAATGCCTTTTGGCCTCACCAACTCACCTGCAATTCTCCAAAGATTAATGCTGTTTACTCCTGAATTTGAAAACAAGGTATTTTGCTATCTGGATGACATTGTTATTATTAGTGAGACTTTTGATGAACACATATGAGAAGAGTCAATTCTTCAAGAAAGAACTGAAATACCTTGGTTTTCTAGTAGACGAGTATGATCTACGTGCGGATCCAGATAAAATAAAAGCTATTTTAGAATATCCTGTACCTACTTGTAGAAAAGAAGTACGAAAATTCATAGGCCCCTGCAGCTGGTTCAGAAGATTCATTCCAAACTTTAGCACTATTGCCTCTCCACTCAACCAACTAACCTGTTCCGGGAAGAACGCTCCTAAATTTTTATGGAATCCACAAGCTGCAGCTGCTTTCCAGAAGCTTAAAGAAGCTTTGGTAACTGCTCCTGTCCTTGCTTGCCCTAACTTCGAACTACCCTTCTCTGTACATTGTGATGCATCAAATTATGGCATAGGAGCAATGCTTACTCAACATCAAGATGACAAAGAAGTCGTGATCGCTTACATGAGTAAAGCACTAAATAAAAATCAACAGAACTACTCAACTACTGAAAGAGAAACATTAGCTGTAATAACTGCATTAGAACATTGGCGATGTTACCTAGACAATGGTAAAGAATTTACAATATATACTGATCATGCTGCACTTAAATGGTTTCAGAATTTATCAAATCCATCAGGAAGACTTGCTCGCTGGACTTTACGCTTATCATGCTTTAACTTTGTCATAAAACATAAAAAAGGAAAGGATAACGTTGTTCCAGATTTATTATCAAGACATAGGAATCAAGAACGTCCTGATACACGAGAAACTTTACCTCAAGGCGTACATCCCATTACGATTGAAGAACCACCTGATCGTAGACTTGAACACTACAACAAAATTTTTCTCGGATGCTCCAACAACCCAGACGCATATCCCAACTACACTATCAGGGATAACAAACTTTACCGCTGTATGCATTCTCCCGATCGTCTAAACGATGACTTTATTTGGAAAGAAGTTCCACTACCTCAAGATAGACATGCACTTATTGAAGCTAACCATGGTTCCCCTTCAGAACTCCATCTTGGTATCTTCAAGACATTCAAGAAAATATCTTTAAAATACTATTGGCCTGGTATGTTTAAGGACATTGCCGAATTAATCTCGACTTGTGAAACCTGCTTAACCTACAAACACCCTAATCATTCTCCCTATGGTCTTATGGGTAAACCCAAACATTGCTCCAGACCTTTTCAAACTATATCCTTAGATCTTATGGGTCCATTGCCTATGACTCGACGACGAAATCAGTATATTCTAGTAATTAACTGCAATTTTACTAAATATACTATGATTTTCCCCTTAAACGTGCTACTTCAGCTAATATTATTAATGTTATGGAAAATTCAGTTTTTCTAGTTCATGGCATTCCCCAAACTATTATAATGGACAACGCTGTTCAATTTCAGTCGCGAGAATTCCACTCATTTTTAAATTCTTATAATGTTCCTTGTATTTTTTACACAGCTTTATATTGTCCTCAGGTTAATCCTACGGAGAAGTTTAATAGTACAATTATTACAGCTCTAGCATCTCTAGTAGGAGACGATCATAGATCCTGGGACAACCATCTTGCTAAGATTCAGTACGCAATGAACAGCGCTACAAATATAGCTACTGGTTTTACTCCAAATTTTTTAGTCTTTGGTAGGGAAACAATAACTTGTGGTTCCTTTTATACTCCAACTCAGAACCTCGAGGAATTGGTATTTATGCCTCGTGATATTTACGCGTCTAATGCTGGTCTCCTCTCATCTATATTTCACAAAGTTCAAACTAAACTTCACATAGCTCACGCTAAAAATAGCGCTCGCTATGATCTTCGCCGGTCTTTTAAAGAATTTAATGTGGGAGACACTGTTTGGCGTAAAAACCATGTTTTAAGCGATGCCGGCGCATACTTTAATGCTAAACTTGCCCCTAAGTTCATCAAGTGCAAAGTGATAGCTAAACTGTCACCACTAGTCTATGTGCTTGAACACCCTAATGGAGTTAGAGGCAAGAGGCACATCAAAGATGTAAAATCATAAATTTTATTAACTGTTAATTTGTATATATGTATAAATATCACCATCATTTTCACCTTATTATTTTTATTTCTTTTAATTTGTTTGTTTGTTTGATGATCCAGTGTTCTTCAACACATCTTGCTTTAAGACCTCGAATTTTAGTTGGATTAATCTTCACTTTTTATGTTTGTTTCAGACACATCTCGTTGGTGATGTTGCATAAGTCATAGCGACTAATGCATGCTTAAGTTTAAGTTCTTTATCTTTATCTTCACTTGGGAACGGCTGACTACTCCCTTAATTTTCTTTACCTTTATCTTCACTTAGGAGCGGTTGACTACTCCTTAAATAAACCTGAATGTCCTTTCGAAAACACACTTTTAGAGTGGTGTCTCTTCGACTAATTTTTTTTTCCACGCAGGAGCGGTTGACTACTCCTTAAATAAGCCTGAATGTCGTTTCGAAAACACACTTTTAGAGTGTCATTGTCATTGAATATGATTGTATTGAATAGTCATTGAATGTGAACTCCACCCTTACCTGAATGCAGATGATGAATGTAAGAGATAGTATATCTGATTTTGCCTGTTGATGTCTGTTTCTGCAAAGTTGTGTTTTTATGATTTTAGAATGAAAATGTCAAAATTTTTGCTGAGTCAAAAATTTTCCAGGGTCGGGGGGAAAATATAGTGTTATGCTACTTACATATTTTTTATTTTCGACTGCTATGTAATCATTTTGTGTTTCAATTTATTAAGAACGTCACTCTTTTCGTCATTCTTTTTTTTATAATAACAGTTTTTGCATAGATGTTTGGAAGAAATCGCTTTCAGGGCACAAGACCATCATTTGTACTTTATATATATTGTTTATTATATTGGTGTATAATAAAAAAATTATTAACTGATTAGTGTTTAAGGAAATGCTTTGGGGTTCTGAAACCGTTACTCTACGACTATCTAAGCAGTATTTTATGGAAGACGCAAAACTTAAGATATGGATTTCACGCGTCCATTCAGTTTCCTCTTACGCTACGATCTTTCATAAAATGCATTTAATCTACTCTAATCTCTAATCAGGAGTTAAAAGCCTGGATTTTTCAATTACATTTTATTTGTCTGCTGCAGTATTCTTATATAATATAAGCACAACATTGAACATAACTCGTGCCACTAGTTTATCAAATTACCTTTTTATGCATCATTCATCATCAAGCAGGAGAATATTTGCCAGCGTCTTTCTCTCCTAATATAACTTGTGTTTTGAAGACAAGAGTAATATATTTTTATTACGCTAAGACAGTACGATTTACTACGTAGAATTAAATCACCACTTAACACACAAGGTGGGATTGCAGTCAAGCACTGACTTATAATAAGTGAAATAAATATTTTTATAAACCAGGATTATAATAAATAGTAGAGTATAAATACGGTCGCCTTTACGTTAAACAAACGTATTTAAATATGCATGAAACCCAAGTTCTAGACTTGAGTTTTAAAGTTCTCGATATTTTAGTTTTTTTGTATTGTATTTAATGCAGGTTTGTAGTGTTATGCTACTTACATATCATTTTACACTATTTTCCATTCTGTTTTTGATTTTCTGCATTCATATTTTGCATCACTTTTCACGCTATCAGTTATGCTACTTACATATCATTTTACACTATTTTTCCATTCTGTTTTTGATTTTCTGCATTTATATTTTGCATCACCTTTATTTCCATAGGATCCTGTAACGTTTTTACACAATAACAAATCATTTTCACTTCGTATTTTCACGCTATCAGCACCGTTTAAATCGCTGTCAATGGAGTCTTACCTTCTCCGTAACTCTGCAATTTCAGGTTTCGTGCGCGCTGCCGCGCTATAGTTTTTCCTATATGAATAATATCTCATTTCTTACTTAAATGTAACTGTTTTTCAATTATATACCTAAAACCAAAAATTTATATTTTTGACAACCATTATTTATATGGTTGTCATGGTAACTTTTATTCAAATTCGTCACTGGTCCGATGTTCTTATTTCGATATTTCCACATAAATACTCTTTTGCTCTAGGTCATTTACAATAAATTTCCTTTTAATTTAAATAATTTCTCGTTCTCTCTAAAAAGGTATAAAAGCCGAACAATCGGAGAATACAGAGAGTCTCGCTTCAGTTTTCAAACAAGATGCATCTACTCGTACTAAAGGCCTTATCCCGGGGCCGCATTGCCCCGGGATCCTGGAAGCCTCCATCTACATTTGAAGTCGTCGGCGTAATCTACTTCAAGCGCGGGGCCACACTACTCCGGGCGCTACGACTGCTTGCTCCAGGCGCTGGGTGCACCTACTACCCGCGCTACCTTTGGGCGCTACGACTGCTTGCTCCAGGCGCTGAGTGCATCTACTGCCGTGCTACCTTTGGGCGCTGCGACTGCTTGCTCCAAGCACTGAGCGCACCTACTTCAGGCGCTACGTGCGCCGGCTCCGGACGCTGCGTGTGCCCAGACCAGGCGCTGCGTGCCATCACCGCAAAGAAACTACAAGCTCAGCGTGTGCCTACTTCTACTCCAAGCGCAGCGTGCGTCACTTCGACCTTTAGGCTCCACTACAATACAATATTCTCCTATCTTTATTTTTTTATCTAATTGTAATTACACGTCATCCATCATCATCATCATATTTCATTTTTTTTTATAAAATTGTAAATACCTTTTTAAAAATTTAAATATCTTATTTTCTTGTTCTACTTTTGTTGTTTTGTTGTTCTTAGGTTAGGTTCTATTATTTTTTTTTAATTGTCGCTTCACGACAGGTTATGGATATTCAATCCCCAAAGAACTTAGTGTAATACATATACTGCATTTCTTAGCCTTCGAAATGAAAACAGAAGTGACTAAACGGCTGCGTAGCCATAGAGAAAACAGTCAAAAGGAGTCCTACATCTAATACTGAATAGTAATTGTCATGAAGTTGCAGTGTAAAAGAATCCATTACTCCATAACATATCGAAGGTGTCATAAGAGGCGACACAGGGTAATAAAATAATTGGACATTACATTATATATGTATATATATATATATATATATATATATATATGTTGTTAAATGGACAGCTTCATCGGGATCGAACACAATGTTCACAGAGTAGTACTTATTTAGACACTGACTACTGACAATTACAATTTAAGGAATTTGGCCCCTGTTAAGAAATAATAGGCCATATTTTTTTATAACTTGTTTTCCTAGAGTATTATACCATTTTGGAATTTTGGTTAGTTGCGTCAATTTTTAAAAAAACTTGCCATACTAGTGTTCATACTTTTTTTTACACCACGATAAGTTAAATTTGGTTAAAAGTAAAAGTCTTCAAAAAAATTAGGGAATAAAATAAGTTTCATTAATTTTCGTGATAAAACAAGAGTTATTCTGGAGTTTTTAAGAATTGTGGTAGATAGCAGTACTATTCAGGTTGCCTATAAAAAAAAGAAAAAAATATTTAAAAAATTTTGGTCATAGTAGTGAAAAATATCATAAACGGTCTCAATTTCTGAAGAATTTCATTTTTTTTATATAACTTAAAATATAATTGGGATATATTTTTTTTCTTTTTTTCCCCGATTAGTCCGGGGCAGGTCTATCCTCCAGTGTTGGCTTATCGTTGAATTTTGGGACACGTTGTATATATATATATATATATATATATATATATATACTAGCTCGCCAGGCAGACGTTGTTTTGCCCTTTCCAACGACCCTTCCTATAAAAATCCATAAATTCGCAATAAAAAATTTTGAGGGTCATTTAGCGGGATAAAAAGAAATCTCTCAAGTTGGACCAAAATGCACACAGTGTGCAAAATTTCATTGACATCTGTTCAGTAGTTTAGGAGTCCATCGCGGACAAACAACGTGATACGTAATTTTTATATATATATATAATATTCTCATTTTTTAATTTGGCCACATAAAGGCGAAAGACCTTTTCAAAGAAGCATTCATTCCGCTAGCACGTGTCCCTTTCATCATGGCTGGCCAGATTTTATGTTAATCGCTTGTGAACAAAATTGAAAAGATACAGGTTTTAGGCGAAAACGCGACTAACATGTAAGTATTATGTAACACTCTTTAACTTTGTGCGTGCATTTATTGATTCTATTTTTATAGAAATTATTATGACTTTATATAAATGAAAAAGAAAAGAAGTTACAAGTGGAGGTATTTCTCCGATTATAAGAGTTTCATATGTGAAACGAGGAAAATTAGAATTATCGAATTCAACAAACCAATTTTAATTTCTTACATGCTAAGCTTATAAATATTTTATTAAATTTAATTTCTGTCATCAAATATATGTATTGTTCACATAAAATCAATTTGTAGTTGATCTAGATGTCGTATGCATAACCACTCATGTGATTCCGGATTCCAATCTCGTTATCCAGAAATAGTTATTGGCCTATTGGACACGATCATCTTGCGCAGATTAGGCTAGTCTTCATTTGGAAAGGCCGCCGTTACCAAAGTTCGGTCTGAAGGACACTCTGTTATAATATACTAACTGTTCCCCGCGACTTCGCCCGCGTGGATTTTTTTGCGCGGTATCCTAAAATAAAAGTAGCTTCAATTACTTCTTATCATACTAACAATAGCTATCTGCTAGTGAAAGTTCCATTCAAATCAGTTCACAGGTTTTTGCGTGATCCGTGTTCACGCCAAAATAGCTCGCAAATGACAGATTTTTTTCAGACATTTATCGTCATATTTTGGCCAATTTACACAATATTTTTATGCGTATGTGTTATTTTATTGTATGAGCTATATTATTGTAATGTTCCATTAAAATCCATTCAATAGTTTTTGATGAAAGAGTAAGAAACATCCATACATCATCACCAACTTTCACATTTATAATATTAGTAGGATTAAGAAAAACTAGCCTACGCTAAGGCTACGAGCCTAGTTTCCTTAATTTGGCTGTATTATATTTGTGCAATTTTGTATGTGGTTGAAATAAAAAAAAAGTTGGAGAGCCTAGTATAACAAATGTTATTATTATGGTGGGTATTAAAATAGTATTTATATATGATATAGGAAACCTTATTATTAGTATAGGGTATTTATAAAATTTTCTCATCTGGTTGGGCTGTATAAATATATAATTGTTAATGAAAATAAATATGATAAATTAAAAATAAATATCAATATAAGAAAATAAATACATAAATAAATTAAAACCCAACTAGATGGAAGCCCTCGGCGGGGCAGATCAAACGGCCGAGGGTTAGGGGGAAAGGGAAAGAAACCGGCGTACGATGCGGGTGGTATCGAGGAGCACCGCCTTCTGCATTTAAGCTTGGAGCGGTCTGTTACGGAGTCCCAGTCACCAGGCAGACTGGAATTAACCCGTTCAATTAACCATTCAATCATCAAGTAATAAGTACATTTTAATAAATTAATGAAATACATCACATAAACTTAAAGTTAAAATTTTGTAGATATTTTACTAAGCATTTAAAAAGGTAATAAAAATATAAACGACGTCGACGTCTGCTGTTGTACAGTTAGGACATCAATTTCAGTAAAGTGTCACAAAGTAAAAAAAAAACATATCGTTACACCAGTTACACTAACAGTTTCTGAATTGAAATGAAAAATTCGTGATGTAGGTACTCAAAGCCAAATACCAAAATGCAATTTGTTTCATGCTTTGAACTAATTTTCTAAGAGTATTCACTATATCTATATATTCTGACTAGTACAATATCGATTTTGCTTATAAAATAATAAAATAACTTATTTAAATATTTTTGAGATTTAAGAAATATTAACTACATCTTGTTTTTTTTTATAATCATACGTAACAAATGATATGAAAGTTTTTAAAACTAAAAAACATGTAATACCTACCTCCTCACGTTTTAAGTGACAATTTTTCGCATGGTCAAATGGATATTATACATCAACAACACACATGATATTCATCAACGTAACCAAATGGGTGTGTGTAGAGAAAATCATTTTTATAAAAATATTTTTAAAAGGATCTTTTTATTTCTTATTAGAATAGAATAATTTTTGATCAATATAGATTAAATGCATACACATTGAAAGTCATTTAAGCTTTACCACTGGTATAGAAAAACCCAGCAGGACTTTTTTAAACATTAATTGACAATATAATATTTTTTAGAATTAAGTATGAAAACTTACGGAACAGTATGGTAGCAATCACGTCATCCCCGCGGCTTATTATCAATCATGTAGTTTTTAATAGCATAGTAAGCCTTATCAATTTTAATTGACTGTCTCGTTGATCTAGTGGTCGGATACGCGATTGCTTATCATGAGGTCCCAGGTTCAAATCCCGGATCGGACCGAATTCAGTTATTGGGTTTTTCTGTAAAGAAATATCTCTGTAGCAGCCCAGAGTCAGGAAGTAGGCAGTGTTTTATCCCCGTGTCTCAGAAATCACGTAAATCGTAAAGTAATTGGTCCTGCGCCTGATATGTCTGGTCGCGTCGAATGACCGTCCCATCGGATTAAAAGAGTAAGGGAATAGAGCGTGCGCCAGTCCTCAGATTCTCAGCAGTTGGTTAGTCTTTGTTCAGACTTGCCGTAAACGAAATTTGGTCTGGAAGACCGAATAAGGGTTAATAGTCATAATGATTATCACTTAATGGTAATAATTATTATAAAATAACACTTATAAAATAATTTTTGCTAAAAGTTTTATTATTTAAATACGATATAATAAGTTTAAACGTTATGTTTATTACGCCACAATGAAGTTCCCTGATTAAAGTTGTTTAGACAGACTAGACACAGTCGCACAGGATACCGTGTGGTGGCGGTGTAAGAAAATCCATCATCGCCCATCTTCATCCCGTCTTATGCCGTGGGTATCTTAAGACGCAACTATATGAAATGTCAGAAAAGTCTAGGATTTCGAAAGATGGCGATGTAATCATTTCCGTTAAAGGGGTGAAGCTTCTATACAAATCTGCCTGTCGAGCGTGAGTTTATTGTCAACACTCCAAGCAGCGGGATATATATATATTTTATTTTATTATTATATTTACTTCTTGATGGTAAGCGGATGCTGTGATCCATAGACATCTTCATCTATCAACGATTAAGAATGCAGATGTGCTATCACCCCTGAGGAAGATGCGCTATAATCCCTGAGGTTTAAGATGGAATGCCTCGTTGTCAGTAAAATAGATCTCCGGCTCTTTACACTCACCATACGAAACACACCAGTATTAAGCTGCAATTTTACGCTGGTATTCTGTGAGAGCGTGGGTAAAAGAAAATAGGTAAAGATTTAAATATTTCAAAACTGAGTCTTATTTCAAATTAGTGTTTGCATGTGTGTTATATTGTTAAATGTTTGTGTATTTATGACTGTATAGCTTTAGTCACGATCGCCATTTCGGTCACTTGTTTGATCACTACACATTAAACTTGTTGATTGCTATTTTGAATGTTTGGATATTTTTTCACCTTGTCCTCGCCGTCAGGTGCATGCGGCGACGATTTATGCTCAGTTATATTTTAACATGAACGAAATGAATAAATGTTCGTTGGAATAGTCAGCCTTGAAACATATTTTATTGCATAGAAGACAAGTTTTTAATTTTTCTTTAACATTCAAGTTAGTTTATTTATAAGATTATTAAACATCGGCACATTAATTTTCATACTGACCATAATTAACTTTTATTATTATAATTGTTAAAAAGTAAAATTAAGACACGACTATTATTTATCAGGTCACGGGCCTTTTCTGAAAGGGTAACGATGCGATTAGCACTTGAGCTATAACAACTAAAGATTGGCAGGCGAATCGAAGATCGCAGTTCCAGAAGCCTACCTTTAATGCTGTTCCCTGTCGCGAGTCCGGGTAACTTTATACCTGGTATTTTTATTTGTACTATATTAAAATTTTAATAATAATTTATATATTTAAGTCATCACATTATACTATGTATTCACTCATTATTAAAGTAAAAGGGCATACGCTCGATATACAAGGATGCACTTTATAATTTTTTTTTAATAGTAATAATATAATAATAGTTAGGAATAAGGTACGTAAAGCGTATAAGGTACGTAACGTATGCAGTCTTTCCTTGGCATTATTTATGTGAAGTGGCACACTACAACTATATCATGGTTACAGCAGGAATAGGTCGGCTCAAATGCAGAAGAATCACGCTCTCACAGAATACTGGCGTAAAATATCAGCTTAATGCTGCTGTTTCGTATGGTGAGTGTAGAGAACCGGATACATTTTTGACTGGAAACTAAACATTTCATCTTCGTTCTCTGTGGTGAAAGCGCATCTAAATTTTGTTGGCTATGTGCTCATTTATCACCCTCATTCTATTAAAAAAAACTGTCTACTTCAGGTTGCAATTTTAATACTGGTGGAGAGGATATAATATGACCTAACCTTACCTGGATAGGGTCCATAAAACGGACTATTGGAAAATACTTTGGTGACTCACTGACCCTATGTGAAAAGGTTGATAATACTGATTTCTGATAATAACTTTTGTACTTTCGTAGATTTCTATCGTTTTGACCAAATAGACTAATAGATTATCTTATGCCGCACATGTCCCTCTTCTCTTCTAGACGGTGATTATATCATCATAGTTATTACAGCCCATCACAAGTCCACTGCTAAACACAGGCATCCTAAAACCAATGTCATAAATCACGGTCCGAAGCGATCTGCGTCCATCGAATTTTTACATCTCTTACCAGGTCAGTTTTTTAGAAACTACTCCAGTCTGACAAGAAGGTAAAACTCCTTTTCCATAGGAGCGCATAAGGGCTTATGTATTCCTGCCGCCGACCTGCAGTGCTAGCACTGCAGTGTTGCGGACAGAAGGGTTTGGAAAGCCAGTAAAATAAGCTGTGAGGCATTCCATCTAAAGGCGCGTCTCCACCAAAAATGTTGACAACATTTATGTTTCCGACTGTTGACAAATCAACAAAAGTTGACGACATTTGTTTCAAAATATTGCAAGAAGCATCTCCACCGAGGGAACAAATGTCGGCAACAAGCAATGCAAGGCAATTCCTTAGATGTTGCCGCCGAAAATGGAAACACGATTCCCGACATTGTTTCGTTTTGTTGCTAAAACTAGGTGATTACAGAAACACTTGTCGGCAACATGTGTTGACAAATGTTGAAAACTTTGGTGAAGACGCGCCATAAGTCCACAAAGCCGACAACGAATCTGATGGCTTCTTTGTTTGAAGTTGGCTGCAGGTGTCCATGGTCTGCAGTAGTTACTTACCATCAGGTGCACAGTAGAATGTTTGTCACTTCAGATCTAAAAAAAAATAATTAAATATTTTTTATTTAAAACTAGCTGACCAGGCCGACGTTGTTCTGCCCTTTCCCAACGACCGTTTGCTTTCCCAAAAAAAGTCTTGAAATTAGCAGTAAAAAAATTGAGGGTCACTTATCGGGATAAAAACTATCCTATCTCTCAAGTTGGACCAAACTGCACACAGTCTGCAAATTTTTTTTGAAATCTGTTCTATTTGTTGAATACTTACAGCAACAGGTAGTGGTTATACCACTAAATTGTAGCTTATATATATATTTGCATTTTTTAAATAGCGCCATCTATTACATATTTACTCAATCCAGTCAACAGATATCGTCATCTGACAGAATCGTTTGGAGCTAACAGATAATTGTGACTGTCAAATAATAGACAAATAATTTTCAATAAAAATATATTGTATTACGACTATAAATTGAGATGTAAGCTATCCTATCTTTTAAGTTGGATCAAACTGCACGTTGACCAAAAATTTCATTGAAATCAGTTCAGTAGTTTAGAAGTCCATCGCGGACAAACAACGTGACACGTACTTTTTATATATAAAGAAGATAAAGATAACCATTATTCTAAAGTAAATGAAAAATGTTACGTTTAAAAGCTGTTAGCACCGGAGATAGCGGCGTATTTCAACTAAGCAAGATTTAAAACTCCTGGGATTATAATTATTTTTATACTTTATTACAATATGAATTTATAACGAACCAAGAGGCCAAATTAAGTATTAAGAAACAATACTTTGACGAAGATATTACCGCTCTGGGAGCACGGAGAATTGATGTTATTGAAATATAGTCTTATTAATGAAAATAAATTCTATAAAATTAAATATACGCTGAAATTTAAAACGTTTTTTACTCACTTGCCTTTCATTTTGCAAGGTTGTAGTAATTAATAACGTTAGTAGGACTTTATTTTATATCATGAACATTATTTGCACATGGGTATACATCCATTCACGGAATAATTATTATTTCTAAGCCATACAAACCAAGCCTTATTAGAACCCACCCCAACAGTACTACAACCAAACACTGAGAAACTGTGCTGCTGAGCTGTTTATTAAGAACACTAAGTGCTTTTAGCCGGGATGGAAGATGTGATTTAGATGTGGACAGGCGTGTCGCTGCCGGGAACAAAGTCAATGGTGCCCTGACTGCGTTAGTCAAAAGGCAAGGCGTGGTGAAGAGGGGCACGCCTTGCAATACATAACGCAGTGTTGGTACCGACCTTGTTATATGGCAGCGAAACCTGGGTATGCCAGAAGAAGCAAAAAAGCAAGTTGAATGCAGTGGAGATGCGATCTCTTCGTAAAATGTGCAGCGTTACCATGGCCGACCGAAAGCGAAACGAAGAGATTCGCAATATGGCAGGTTTGAAAGATGACCTTATCACAAAAATTGATAAGGGCGTGCTTCGATGGTTTGGGCACGTTGAGCGAATGAGTGAAGACCGAATGGTGAAGAAAATATATAGCGCGAAAGTTAATATTAAAAGGTGTCGAGGTAGACCGAGACTAACTTTCGAACACCATGTGAGCAAACTGCTCGAAGAGGGGAGGGTCAAGAGTACTCGGGTACCTAGACGTGCAAGTATGAAGAAGATAATGAATCTGAAAGAAGCGAAAGAGGTATGTAAGGATCGTGAAACTTGGCGATCTGTTCTCTCTGGCTACCCCGTCAGGGATTGTGCGTGAAGATAAGTTACTAAGTGAATACAATTGATTTTTTTTTATAGGATAGGGTGACAAACGAGCACACAGTTCACCCGATGGTAAGTGGTTGCTGCGACCCATATACATCCACATCTAACCTAAATAAAGAATCAAAATGCAGATACGTTGTCAGCCATGAGGACTAAGATGGAATGCCTCTTTTCCAGTAAAAAGGATCTCCGGTTCTCTACACTCACCAAACGAAACACAGCAGCGTTAAGCTGCTATTTTACGCTGGTATTCTGTGAGAGCGTGGTCCTTCCCCGGTCGAGGCAACCCATTCGTGCTACAACTATGCTACTGATATAGCTGCAGCATGGCTCTACCACGTATAAATTGCTTAATATTGTATTTATAAGTCATCTCCATCATCATCTCCACAGCCCATCAAAGATCCACTTTTGAACATAAGCCTTCTTTAAAAGTTGGCTCATACCAGTTTCCCTCTGTCCAGTCTTACGACACCCACAGGATGATGTAGTGTAATGAAGTCTCTGATGTCGCCATTATACGGAAAATTACTTATCAATTAAAATATTTCTTACGAGCAGCCAAAGCGTAAGTTTTTTTTTATTTTAGTAATAAAATATATAAAAATATATAGGGGGTCATTGTAGAAGCGTGCTCGTCGCGACCCCTGTCAGCCCTTTTTAGGGCTGCAATTCGACTCAGCTGCGCACTCATGCCAACGAGGGTTAGGGCGTCCCCCCAAGGCGACGCACACCAGCTCGTCCCCGTTGGTGTGAAATGTAGCGCGCAAAGCGGCGATGGGGTCCGCCACCCGTCACGCACAGCCCGACTCGGCGGAAGGTGGAGGACAGAGTGCAGAGTTGGCACGTGGAATGTTAGAGGAGGCATGAGAGATAAGACGAATGAGTGGATTGAAATAATGAAAGAAAGAGAATTAGATGTCGTGTGTATGTCGGAGACCAAACGGAAAGGCAGTGGTACTGAAGAGCTCCCTGGCGGGGCGTTCGATCTATGGTCCGGAGTCCCGGAGAGCGAGAACGCCTGCCAGGGAGTGGGGGTGCTGCTGTCGTCTCGGTTGGTCGATGTTATGACTGAATATAAGGTTGTGAACTCAATACTTCTCTGGGTTCGCTTTAAATTGGGACTGACGAAGTTATTCCTTTTGGCTGTTTATGCGCCGGTAGCTTCGTCGTCCAGGGCTGAGCTGGAGGAGTTTTGGGAGAATGTAAGAGAAGTTCTAGATTTGGCTAGGGGAAACGAAAGAATTGTTGTGTGTGGTGATTTGAATGGATGGGTTGGTACCGATCGACCAGGGTACGAGTCGGTGCTTGGAAAGTTTGGCGATAAAATGGTTAATGATGCTTGCAAGCTTATGCTGGCGGTATGCAAGGAAAAGGGTCTTCTTGTGACAAACACTATGTTTAATCACAAGAAAATCCATATGTATACTAGAGAAAGAAAGAATGAGAGAAGTATGATCGATTTGTTCCTAGTGGATGACCGACTGCGAAAACAGGTGATGGATACGCGAGTGTTCAGGGGTGCTGACCTGGGAACGGATCACTATCTAGTGATTACTAGATTTAGGGGTCTGTTCGTGGGATGGCGCTACCGGACGGCAGTAACAGAACCACAGTCGGTCTGTCGCATCCGAAGCTGGAAGCTTCAGGAAGCGGATACTAGGGACAAATATCATGCAAGGGTAGCCGAAAAGTTTGACACCATCGATGGTAGAAAAGAATGTGTGGAAAGAACATGGTAGAACCTTAGGGATGGAATGGTAAGTGCAGCAGAAGTGTGTGGAACAATAAAAAGAGGCAGTAGTAATAGAAGAGATGCATGGTGGAATGATAAAGTAAAAGAAGCTGTAAAGAAGAAGAAGAAAGCATGGTTAGACTACTTGGCCTCTAGTAATGATAAGAATATGAGAGAGAAGATGAAAGAAAGATATAAGCTGCAGAAAGTTCACACGAAAGCATTGATTGAGGAAATGCGTGAAAGGTGTAGAATAGAAGCGGACGAAAGGTTGTCGCACAACTTTAAGGAGAACTCCAAACTCTTATGGAAAGAGGTTGGAAGGACCCGAAGTGGTGCGACGGCCTTAAGAATGAACAAAGTGCTTTCGAGAACTAATGACGTCCTCACAGAAAAATCGGACGTCATGCAGCGATGGAGCGAATTTTATAGAGAAATGTATGCGTGTGATGATCCTAGTGGGGGATCCGAGGATGACGCCGTGACTGGTACGCCAGACCCGGACCTCGATTACACTGAGGTTATCAGTATGAAAGAGATTGAACATGAGATTCGAAGTTAGAAATGTGGTAAGGCTGCGGGACTAGACAGAGTTACTGCTGAAATGATCAAGTATGGTGGGCCTTGCGTCTGGGACAGCTTTTATCTGCTGTGCAATTTGTGCTGGCGGACGGGGGATGTCCCGGATGATTGGCGATCCGCAGTTCTTGTGCCTTTATATAAAGGTAAAGGTTCACATTTTGACTGCGGGTGCTATCGGGCGATCAGCTTGACCAGTTTAGCAAGTAAAGTCTACTCGAAGGTTTTGACACGTAGGATGCAACAGAAATCGGAAAGATTTCTATGGGAGGCTCAATGCGGATTCAGACCTGGAAGAGGATGCACGGATCAAATGTTTTCTCTCCGCATGATCACGGAAAAGCTTATGGCTGCTAACCAGAAGATTTTCTGTGCTTTTGTGGATCTTGAGAAAGCATTTGATAAGGTTGTAAGGAAGAAAATGTGGGAACTGTTGCCGGGGTACGGTGTGGATGGTCGATTTTTGTCGAACTTTACTGTGACTGTAAAGCCTGTGTGCGGGTAGGGCATGACCTGTCACATATGTTTAGCGTCCAAACGGGCATAAAACAGGGTTGTGTCATGTCTTCCTGGCTGTTTACAGAAGCTGAAAGATAGTTGTTTGGGTGTGAAATTGGGTAACATAAAAGTAAATTCTCTGCTGTATGCTGATGATGCAGTGCTTATTGCACCATCAGAGGTAGAACTGCAGGCATTAGTCACGTGTATGAAAGAGTAATGTGAAATTAAAGGTCTCCGTTTGAATGCTAATAAAACTAAGGTTCTGGTATTTGAAAGGGACGAAGAGAGAACGAAGTGGAAAATATGGGTAAATCAGGAATGTCTAGAACAGGTAAAAGAAAATGTATACTTGGGGAGTGCTTTTAGCCGGGATGGAAGATGTGATTTAGATGTGGACAGGCGTGTTGCTGCCGGGAACAAAGTCAATGGTGTCCTGACTGCGTTAGTCAAAAGGCAAGGCGTAGTGAAGAGTGCACGCCTTGCAATACATAACGCAGTGATGGTACCGACTTTGTTATATGGCAGCGAAACCTAGGTATGCCAGAAGAAACACAAAAGCAAGTTGAATGCAGTGGAGATGCATATCTTCGTAAAATGTGCGGCGTTACCATGGCCGACCGGAAGCGAAACGAAGAGATTCGCAATATGGCAGGTTTGAAAGATGACCTTATCACAAAAATTGATAAGGGCGTGCTTCGATGGTTTGGGCACGTTGAGCGAATGAGTGAAGACCGAATGGTGAAGAAAATATATAGCGCGAAAGTTAATATTAAAAGGTGTCGAGGTAGACCGAGACTAACTTTCGAAGACCATGTGAGCAAACTGCTCGAAGAGGGGAGGGTCAAGAGTACTCGGATACGTAGACGTGCATATATGAAGAAGTTAATGAATCTGAAAGAAGCGAAAGAGGTATGTAAGGATCGTGACACTTGGCGATCTGTTCTCTCTGGCTACCCCGTCAGGAATTGTGCGTGATGATAAGTAAGTAAATATACAAATACTTGAATATTTCTAAAGAATAGTTGCATTTCTTGGATCAGTACAACAAAGCGAGTTGTTTCAAATTAATAAAGTAGGTACATGTCACATCGACAACCTCTAATCTTCCCGTGTGTCGTAGAAGGTGACAGGGGAAAACACACCAGGATATGAACTGTGGATGAAAATGGTTTTGTGAATGTGTATTCGCACGCAGTATGCATGTTTCAGCTCTACCCATTCATACTCAAATATAATCGATATGTAAATGAGCTGTCACCCTTATCAAACATCTTATTTTATCATATTATACTAGCTGACTTCCCTTACCGGTTCTTCACTTACCGATGGCGTGATGAGTTTCATTTCGATTTTACTTCGGAAATATAAAATTTATTAATAAATTGACTACAGAGGCACTTATCGGGTTCAGGTTTTGTCATTTCCTTTTGGCACGAAACTAAAATATGTTGTAAATAGGAAGTATTTATGTCCATTAAGCATCAGTTCATGCGCACAACAATGGATAACTAAGGAATTTTTTAACTAAGGGTTTCTTTTACTAAAGCGCTGGCTAGTGATTTTTACCACAGCTATGAATCATCACCTCGTCGAAATAAATACATTGTGTGAATATGACCTCATATAGATGATCACTTACAGGCGCACCCACAATTATATCACAGGCCACGCAAAAAGTTTTGCGTAATTAAAATTATGTAGGAGACACTGGCCAATTGGAATTTATTTTAAAAATAAGATTATTTTAAAAAGAAAAACATTAATGTTGCAATTTCAAATTTATTACTGTATATTTAAGATCTAAATTGAAATAGCTTGCTTTTTTAATGAAAAATGGATCTGTGTCGGGAACATTTTCGCGCGATGATTTTTTTACAACCATTAATGTTTGAAGGTAGCAGTAAGTCTGCCAGCGGACTTGTCGAAACTAACTAATATCCTAAGTTCTCGTACAGCTATAAATTGGAAGGCATGTAAGCTCAGAATAAATTGATGCCATGTATTATAAGCTTAGACACTGCACACAAGCTTAATGTTGGTTTTCTTAGTTTTGTCATTAATTTTACTTTGTGCAAAGTGTTTTTTTAAATAGCAATTTATAATAGCGATTTATATATTTTATTTTCAACAAATCATAATTGCCTAGTTTCAAGATTATGAACTCTTTCTCTGAATATGGCTGTAGTAATTTTATGTTTGTTACGATTACAATTTAGAAATTGTTTAATAATGTAATGTCAATTGTAAAGCAAAGAATAACGATATTATTAAGCATGCAGGTGACGTGTGGGCTATGTATAGTTCAGCTTCTGAGCACAGGCATCTTCGCTATTCTGAGGGGGTTTAGGAACAAGGAACAGTCCGGCGCGCTACCCTGATGGATGTTGGGGGAATTTTCGTGCACAATTTTCTCGCAATGTATTCCATTCAACGCAGAACTCGATATATTGACGCTAAAAATTGCTATTAACAAATTCATCGTCGCTATCTAGCATCGTAAAGATGTGACATGGCATAACTGCTAATAACCTAGCTCTACTGTAGGGCAAAAAAAAATTATTTACAAGATTTGAAATGAAAATCTTTGTAATTAAAATAGGTGTTATATAATGATGACCCAAAATAAGTCCGTCACCTAACGACAGTTTCAGTTGGCTAAGTTGACATGCCCCCAAAATAATATCTGTATTCATTTTTTTGATACAATGTATGAGCCTTACTTTAGCAACGTCATTGCGCTCTAAAGATAATAAACTAAAGTTAAAACCTATATACGCCCCATTGCTGGGCAAAGGTAAAGTCTCAATTCTGAGAGAGTAATGGAGCAATCAGTTCGCTGCACTGGTATTTATAACTAGTCTGCCCATCAAGAATGTAGGTACAATCAAATTATGTAATTAAAAAAAATATGTAAGAAATTTTGAAAGATTTGCCGCCATTTTACATATTATTTTTCACCGTGATTGGTTGAGTGGGTATAAAAGAAAAAAGCATTACCACCTAGCAAGTGGTAAATTAGCATTTAGAATTATTGCAAGTAACATTTTCATTGGTGCTGACGCGGTTCGAACCCGGGTAGATCAGAGCGAGCTTTATTACTATATATTATATTACATCACTATATTACAAAAACAGAAATGTTTGCTGCGACAACTCTTAACAGTGATAAAAGAGGTTTAGATATCTAGAGTAGTAAAAGCATAATGATGATATTTAATAAGTATTCTTGTAATATATATTCAACAAAATGATTATATAATGATTTCTTATATTTTGAAAATTATTATTGATTGAAAATTTCAATAATAATTTAAAATTAAAAATTTTGTACAGCCGACTTCAATGTAAGTTATTAAGAATAACTCAAACTATGGATCTGACCTTGATCAAATTTATATGGGACTACACGAGAAGTATCAGCTTTCAAACAAAAAAGAATCATCGAAATCGGTCCACCCAGTAAAAAGTTGTGAGGTAACACATAAAAAAAAAACAAAAAAAGTACAGTCGAATTGAGTACCGTCTCCTTTTTGGAAGTCGGCAGAAAACCCGCGTTAAAGAACACATAGCTGATGTGAAGAATCGACGCTCCGGAAGTCTGCAGTCTGTGAACACGTGCAGGAGTGCCCCGTCACTACATTAGATTTGATAGACCACAAATCCTCGCTAAAGAACACCGATTTCTTCCAAAGATGGTTCGCGAGGCTATGGCAATCAAAAACATTCTAATTTCAATAGAGAAGATGGCTGGGTGCTACCATCTGCTTGGGATCCTATAAAGTACTCAAA
Organism: Parnassius glacialis; assembly: GCA_033319125.1. NCBI lineage: Eukaryota > Metazoa > Arthropoda > Insecta > Lepidoptera > Papilionidae > Parnassius > Parnassius glacialis. The sequence goes on along the minus strand of JAVANC010000005.1, from coordinate 27,820,884 downwards.
ACGTCGGGAATATAAAATAAGTTAATATACGCGATAAAATCCGTAAAATTAGTTTTATTAAAAATGATTCTATTTTAACCCCTTTTTTTTTTTTTTTTTTTGCGGATGGAAAATCATCAAATGACGCCTTTCGCTCTGGGTGGAGCGGAAGGGAGTGTCAGACTTTTACTGACTAAAAACCATCCGTGTTCCTTCAGTGCCCTTACGTTCCGGAGCCGCGGTATCTCTTTCGAACAGCCCGCAGCCCCGGCAGGCGTCGGCCCTTGCGGGCGCGTGGAACAAAACGCGCCGTCGACACGGTCTGTCGTCGTTAGACGGACGGACAGCGAGCTACCCATTGCTCGCCATCCACAGGCCCGCGCCTACGGTGGCCGGGGGCCACGACGTAGCCCCCGACGCCCGGGGCGTCTCCCGCGGCGGCCGGGAAGGAAAGCTGCTGCTTTCTCCTTCTCCCGCTCCGCCACCTCCTTCGCTAGCATCACTGCTTCGCAGAAGGTGGTGACGGCATCCCATTCCGTCTCGCTCCGGACCATGGCTTCGACCAGGGCCGGACGCGAGAGGTCGCCGCCGCCTATCGCCGCTACGAGGACACGGCGGTGCTCTATTTTAACCCCTGACGAAAACAGAGGGGTGTTATACGTTTGTAGTGTGTATCTGTGCATCTGCGTGTTTGTGTATCTGTGTGTCTGCCTATGGCGTATCCGCTCCTAAACGGACGAACCGATTTTGATTAAGTTTGTTTTATAATAATAATATTTTATTTGCATAAAACATGGTATATAATAGATTTTACAGAACGTTTCAGATCAGCATGTTTTGCTACGGTTATTCATAGCATGCAAATTTTTTTCGTTTGAAAGGTGTCTTAATCGAGTGTGGTCTTAGTTATGTTTCAAGTAAATCTGTTTGGCCGTTTGAATGTCATCAGCTTTTTGTTTCGGAGTGTTTTCAATTTTTTTATTTAAGTTATATTCTTTTCTTCTATTTCGGTTTTACTTCAACCGTTCGACGACTGGTCGACGTGAGCACCACCCATACTAATAATATATATTTTGCCCATAGTATAAAGTAATTACTATGTTACGGCCTGCAACTACCTATCCCACGAGTAGGATCTTCCGCGGCCCATTAACGGAAGAACCTACAGGCAGGTACAGATCGGGCGTCCTAACGCCAAGGGTTAAAAGTTTTTAATTACATTAAACGATCAGGGGGGAGCGTTACATGTATTGAACAGAGCTTACTTACCTCTATCCAAGGCGACTGGTCCCTCAGGATTTGATCAGGTCGCGTGTGGATGTATAGTGCTAGGAAACAGATAGACAGAAGAAGATAGAGAACAGAGAGGATAACAGTTCTTTAACTCTGTCGTACGATTAACTACCTTACAGAAGCCACTAACTCTCGTTTGTTATAACGCTTGACTCGCGAATGAACACAGAACGTACGGATCAAAGGTCACCGTTATTTCTAGAATATCAAATACCGCACTAGTATCTAATACGGTCGAATCCACTTATACAGATTCTGCGTTAAACCTAAAATCCCAGGTAAAACTCTCAGCAAGGGGCCCGCGCTACAATTCCCAGTGGTATATTTACTATACGCGCTTATCATAAAAATATATCTAAGAGCTCCCGACCAAAACGGACCGCGTGCTCTCTCGACGCGATGAAAAAGACTCCTAATTTTTCTAGGACGCTCTCGACTCCCACCGTTCAGCAAGCTCGGACGTTCAACACGCACGAACTTCATCCCGTATCGGCCGAGCCGAGTGCCATCTAACGTCGATGCTTGACATTAACGCTTTTGCGCGAACATACTATAATTGCCATGTCTGGGACGCAGATTGCCAAACGTATTGGAATGGATATAACACAAAACACACCCGGAAACTGAATAATTACTTTTCAGTTTTTAACTCGCTACAGTTTTGTTAGAATTAACGTTGGCCAAATTCTAAATAATTTTCCTCTAGGAGTTGATTAGTTTAAGCTAAAAACTTGCTTAATTAAGCCGGTTTAAGGGCGCTCCATTTTATATTTAATTATTCTTAGCAATAGAATCAGTTAGGATAAATTTTGAAATGGTTTTATTAGATCACTAAATAAAACAACAAACTTTTGGTAACAAACTTTTCAGATATAGCTTAATTTATTCCGTCGTAATTGGAAAATAGCTGAAACTGAAACTATTTTATTAAATTGGTAGTAATAAATTATTTCTATTTTTAGAATCTGTCTATTAAGTTATTCAACAGCGATCTTTTCTATATCACCTATTTTTAATTTTTTAAATAAAAAGTTCTAGTAAATCTATAAGAATATCTACAAGTAAGCTTAAAATACATTTGTTTGGAGTGGTTGACGATGAATATTGGATTTGGGAGCTGATACTTTCGTACTGGTAGTATTTCTTCCGAAACAAGTTCACGTGGAGTTTTGGTGCAGCATTTTGAAATGGATATCCAACCATTTGTTGGTCAAACAGCCATGTTCGTGAAGAAAGAAGGAGTTTTTACATATTCCACACTTCGATACCTTTATTATGTTAAGTATATTGCCTAGACTGCCTCGTTGGTCTAGTGGTTGTAGTGGTGCGACTGCTGATCATGAGGCCCCGGGTTCGAATCCCGGGTCGGGCCATAAAATCAGTTATTGAGTTTTTCCATCAAGAAATTCTCAGTAGCTGCCTGGAGTCACGAAGTTGGCGGTGTTTCACGCCCGTGCCTCGGAAAGCACGTAAAAGCCGTTGGTCCTACGCCTGATCTCTCTCCGGTCGTGTCGGTTTACCGTCCCATCGGGCTATGAGAGTGAAGGAATAGAGAGTGCACCTGTGCTTGCGCATACACTTGGGCACTATAATCCTGTCCTGCGCCGATGGCTAGTCTCCGTTGAGAATGGCCGCCGTGGCCGAAATTCGGTCTGGAGGACGTTATTATTATTATTATTAAGTATATTGCATTTAAATATTCTACATTATTTAGGAAAGAAACTCTTCGTAACTTTTGATGGAACTTAGTATTTCGACCGCAAGTTTAAGTGTTTAAAATGCTGATTACCAAATTAGGAAGTTTGCGCGGTCCTTTTTTAAATACGTTTTTGTGAAAGCAATTAAAAAAAGAGGAGAAATAATAATAATAAGAGGAATAACGATTTTATGTTCGCGCTTCACTTGGATTATAAATATTGCATATAGCACTCAAGATAATAACTAAGTAGTATTATGTAGTCTACAACTTTACAATAGATATAATATGTGAACCTTAACAGTACTTTATCGTATTGTAGAATTATAGCACAACAAAAGAGGTATATCTGTTAAATATAGCGTGCAAATATAGCCACTGTCTGCATAAAGCATGCTGAAGATATTTATACGGCTATAAAAGTTTTAATCTATCCTGTAGTATATTATATTATATTACCATTGATACTGTAAAGTTTAGTTTTAGTTTAGTTTTGATTTCGTTACCGCCCCCGTGGAAGGTAGCAGCGCCATCGGGATGAGTATCGGCCCCGTTGGGAATCTATGATCTAGAAAATGCTATAAAATATAAATATCAGGTAAAGCTGTAACAATCATATGAAGCTGTAAGAGCCAAAAATGCTAACAGCACCTTACATCTCAGAATAAAAATAAAAGATAAAATTTCAACTGCAAACACACTTTTTAATCTAGACTAAATGGGATTCGGACAATTGTGTTCAGCTTGACGCAAACATGGACGTTTCCATCAAAGCTTAATGAAGTTGCTTTGAGCAAAATACAATGTGACGTTTCTCTTGACTGTAGTAAATTGTTTGAAAATTAATTAAAATATTTGTTTCACATTTTGAACAATGTGTGTAATTAACCTAATGTAGTTACGAGCTAATTATTATTGCAGATATTTGAGCCTTAACACCTTTTCTTTCACCAATATTATCATCTTGTGATTTATTGCTTTTTAATAGTAAATAATCAGGAGTATGCCCTTAACAGGTTGAGGTATGCCATAATCGCAACGATTGGCGAAATTATAATTAAATTCTACGCGCGTCGTCTCCTGACGAAAATAATTTTAATTTTATATATTTGTATATATATGTTATCCTGCGTAAATAACCTAACATTTCTATACGTTATCTGAGTGTGACTCAAATTATATTTGAGATAGTATTCCGTATAAACCTCCCAGTAAAATTCTTTGGACAATAAATAGAAACGAAAAAAGTTGCGAAGTGCTACTCATCTCTTTACTGGAACGAGTAGTTAATGAAATTGTATGCTGGACGTCGCGGCAGATATTTACCCAGGAATGAGAGATCAGACCCGTGTAGTGGCGGTGTAATAACATCCACTACAGCACATTGTCCCGAGGAGTAAGAGTCCCTCTGTCGCCGTAAGAGGCGACAGAGGGAAAATGAAACAAGAGATGGGCAGCAGCATCTTCCTCATAACAACTCAAAAAACTGCGGTTGCTAACCCGCGCGGCAACTATGGCAAAATTCCCTCATGAGACAATCTATGAGGGAGGTCTATGTTCAGGAGTAGATAATTATAGGCGGTAATGGATGGACTATACCCATAATAAATTTGTGGAAAAGTCGTGTCTGTAATTCTAATATTTTTTGGAAAAAATAAGTTCAGGGGACTAAAAAAGGGCTCTGAAGCCAAATTAATGGTTTTTAGAATTTTAGTCTGTCTGTCTGTGTATTTCCGATTCACGCCAAAACTACTGAACAGATTTCCATGAAATTTCGTGTGTGGGTAGTTAGTGAGCCGGTGCAACTTATAAGTTACTTTTTATCCGATTAAGGAACTACAAAAAGGAGGGTTAAGTATTTTCCTTCCTTTACATGTTAATTTTTGTTTAATATGATTTATATATTTTTTATTAAAAAGTAATAAAATATTTATAAATAAAGCCTAAAATTAGTTTTAACAGTTGCGTAATAAATTTAACTACGCCGCAGATTACGTATTACTTTTTCAAAACAGTGCCATCTAACGTAAAATACAAAAAGTAGCTATATTTTGCCTCCAGTTACTAATCAATTAAATAATATAAATCACTTACATTGATACGTTTAAATAATTAAATTCATAATTGATTTGAAAATTCTAACGTACATTTTTTAGTTCTTTTGTTATTTCATTTTAGTAAAAATAAACAAAGAAGAATGCCAGATCGTGCCCCACCTTGTACAAAATAATCTTGTCTAATCAGCCGCTAGAAGCCGCGGGTAAAAAGCTAGTGGATAGATAAATGGAAAAATCAGAAATGAAGGGAGGCCTATGCCCCGTAGTAGACCGTATATAGGAGCTATAACTTTAACTGACTTAATACTGTATGTTTCATACCTTGACGAACATGACTTTTTCCAATTTGCTATATTGCATGCCGTATGCGCAAAGCGCGCAGGTATGTTCTGCTAAAAGTTAAGATTCCAACGATTTGTCGCATGGAATCGTATCTAGCAATCATATTATACATATAAATGATATTAAAAGCACATTTTCAGAAAGATAAATGATTTTTGAACTTACTATTTTTTTAGATCGATTGATTGCTATTTTTACATAAAAAGGGGTTTTAGTGGCTTATGTTGTGGATTTATCAAGTCTGCAAGGCTTTGTAAACACGATAACTTGTGAAAATATCAATTGTTCAAGTCAATCTATTTTTAAAACTCTTCATCTATCATTTGGGAAGCCATTGAATGTAAATGGCAATTTAATTTTGTTTTGTTTAATTATAATAATTTTTTTTCGTCTGCGAAATGTCGAAATATTCGGTGTTTTTAGCAGCCTTGTATGAATTTATTTTTTACTAAATAGAGACTGCCTCACTCACTCAGTTAGTTCGGCGTCAATCAAAAAGATCGCTGTACAAATACAAAATATTCGAAAAACCAAATTTCATATATACTTGATTATATACGCGCAGACTTGACGACTTCCAGCCTCCCGAACAAGCCGGTTTCCGAAAGGACTTTAGCACCATAGACCACATATATACCTTACGGCAAATTGTACAGAAGTCCGAGGAGTACAATTTGCCACTATGTCTGGCGTATGTGGACTATGAGAAAGCCTTTAATTCCGTCGAAATTTGGGCGGTGCTGCAGTCCCTTCAGCGCTGCCAAGTTGACTGTCTGTATATCGAAGTGCTGACGTGTTTGTACAGTAGAGCTACGATGGCTATCCGAGTACAGAATCAGAATACGAAACCTATCCATTTGCAGAGAGGTGTAAGACAGGGTGATGTTATATCCCCGAAACTCTTCACCGCTGCATTGGAAGACGTTTTCAAGCTTCTGGACTGGAAAGGATACGGTATTTACATCAATGGCGAGTATATCACTTACCTTCGATTTGCCGACGATATAGTCCTTATGGCAGAATCGCTGGAGGACCTAAGCACTATGCTCAATCACCTCAATAGTGTCTCCCAACGGATAGGTCTTAGGATAAACATGGACAAAACAAAGAATATGTTTAATGTCCATGTCACACCTATGCCGGTAGTTGTTGGGAGCACTAAGCTCGAAGTTGTTGACGAGTATCTTTACCTGGGACAAACAGTCCGACTAGGTAAATCCAACTTCGACCGAGAGGTCAATCGACGGATTCAATTCGGCTGGGCAGCGTACGGGAAGCTACGACACATCTTCTCGTCAGACATACCTCAAAACCTTAAAACGAAATTTTAAGGTTTTGAGTTTAAATTTTATTATTTGAAAAAATAGTTTTGTGTGTAAAAAAGTAATCAAACGTTAAAAATTTATTAAATAAAAATTGCGTAAACAAGTTCAATGGTTCAAACAGTTATAAATAATAAAACCAAACAAGTTTGTTGAAAACAAAACAATTTAAATTTTATATGAATAGAGTAGAATAGAATATTTTTTATTCAATATACATTACATGTGTAATTCTTATTGAAAGTCATTTTTTACTTTACCACTGGTTCGAAAAAGAACCCTCTGTCCTGGGAAGAACCAGCAAGAAACCCAGCGGGACTTTTTTTTAAATAAATTTTACAATATAAATGATTACGAACTATTTACAAAATTTATTTTAGAAACTGCTTGGAAGCGACCACCTCATTCCCAGGGGTTATTATCAACCATGTATTCATTTATACTATAATAACCCTTTTTATACAGTTTCAACTTAACAAAACATTTAAACTTGGTAATAGAGAGAACCTGTACACTTTCCGGGACCTTGTTGTAATAGCGTATACCTTGTCCCAAGAATGAATTACTGACTCTGTGGAGTCGAGAAACTGGCATCACTAGCTTGTGTTTGTTCCTAGTGTTTACAGAATGTATATCACTTTTTTTACTAAAACTATCTTTGTTTTTGTGAACTTACATTAAATTTTCGTAAATATACTGAGAGGCCAAAGTTAATACCTATATTAATTTCTTTAAATTTATCTCTAAGAGACTCTCTCGGTTTGAGATTGTAAATAGCTCTAATGGCTCTTTTCTGTAAAACAAAAATGGTTTCTGAATTAGCCGCATTTCCCCATAGCAAAATCCCATAAGACATTATGCTATGGAAATAACTAAAATAAACTAATCTAGCTGTCTCGACACTAGTGAGACCTCTAATATTTTTTACAGCATAGGCTGCAGAACTTAGTCTGCTTGCTAATTTGAATATATGGGTGCCCCACTGAATTGTGCTTTGCATCAAGAGTGATGCCAAGAAAAACAGTGGATACAACAGGGCTCAATTGCTCCCCATTTAAAAACACATTGGTATTCAGATTTTTAACATTCGTTGTTGTAAATTTAACACAATTAGTTTTATTTCCGTTCAAATGCAGATTATTAACGTTAAACCAATGCACTAATTTTGATAGAGAATTATTCACTTCGTCACATTTAAATGATTGATATATCACTTCTTCAACTAAGGCAAATCTAACGAATCCCCATATGTTAAAATACAACATCTATGTTTTAAAATCAATTAACTACTATGAAGATAGGACAAGGACATAGAAACACTCGAAATTTCATTAAGAAAAGAAATATATAATATAATTATATCGATAAACTGGATATACTATATAAAAAATATTCAATCAAAGGCATAATATACTTTATTACGCTATCTTTGACCAACGCCATTTTTGTTGAAAACAACTTCTCCGTAATATTCACTATTATATCGAAATTATAACATAAAATATAATTTTCGCACATTGGACTATGTGGAGTATGAAAATATGTGTTTTTTACATGATTGATAGTGATAACTCACATTTTATATTTAATTTTCAGTTACTTCTGACAACTTCATTTCACACGTGAACGTCATTTTATATTAAATGCAAATTTTATAGTGTATAAAATTGTTACGAAACAAAATACACGCAAATAACTTTAAAAAACAGTGTAAATTTTATATACCTTTTATATTTTTTGTTTTATAGGATAAGGTAACAAACGAGCACACAGTCCACCTGGTATGTACCTGGATGGTAAGTGGTTGCTGTGGCCCATAGATATCTACATTAAACAAAATGCAGATGCGCTGTCACCCGTGAGGACTAAGATGGAATGCCTCATTTCCAGTAAAAAGGGTATCCGGTTCTCTACATTCACCACACGAAACACAGCAGCGTTAAGCTGCTATTTGACGCTGGTATTCTGTGAGAGCGTGATCCTTCCCCGGTAGAGCCGACCCATTCGTGCTACAACTATACTACTGATATAGCTGCAGGATGACTCTACCACGTTTACTATATAAAACTAACAACAAACTTTCTTTTGTACACACTTAATTTTTTAAAATTTGTAGTTGCCTCTTACACTCACGCGGCGAAGGAAATAGACTGAAGTATATGAAGTAATGGCCGTATGAGGAAGCTCAAGGTCGCTCAGCGAGCTATGGAGAGGGCTATGCTCGAAGTTTCTCTGCGTGATAAACTTAGGAATGAGGATATCCGCAGTAGAACCAGACATAGCCCAATGGATTAGTAAGCTGAAGTGGCAGTGGGCCGGCCATATAGCTCAAAGAACCGACAACCGATGGGGAAGAAAGGTTCTTGAGTGGCAGCCTCGTACCGGTAGGCGAAGTGTAGGGCGTCCCCCCACGAGATGGAGTGACGACCTGGTAAGACATGCAGGAAGTCGAGGGATGCAGGTGGCTCAGGACCGTGCTTTGTGGCATTCTTTGGGGGAGGCCTATGTTCAGCAGTGGACTTGTGAAGGGCTGTAATGATGATGATGATGCTAATGTTTTAGAATCCTCATGATGTATGCAAATTTTTTAAATGGTTGGACACACAGATTCCTTTCACAGGTTTCGTTTTTTTTTCACCACAGGTGCTCAAACTTAGCAGATAAATAAAGTAAAAAATTTAAACTTATGTTTAGTGCCGCCTTGTAAAATACTACCTATAGTAGTTGAAAACTTTTAAGGGCAATTTAGGAACATCATTATTAAGGAACACATTAAAAGAATAAAATCCGATGTAGGCATTAAACCGTGGTTGTGATGACCATAAATGTGAGCAGAAGTACGAATTTTCTAAATTTTATAAAACATGGCGTAGAGCACTAACCGTTTGGGGTAGAATTTTTTTTTTAGGGAACTGAGGCCACCTCCCCTCCTCCCTAACACGTACGTACCAGATTATCCACCATTACTGGGACATACTGTATATATATAGAACATCAACACCCACGTACTGTTAACTTTTTTAATTATTACCAGCGCTTTAATTGTTACCAGCTATCTTTATTGGAATTTGTTAAACAAGGTTATATTTATGTATTTACACTTATGTATTGTATTCTTGTACGTGTGCGTATATGTATACATTTAAGGATGGTTATAATGTTGACATATGTTTTATCTCTTATTTACGGCACCTGCAGATTTGTGGCATTCCTTAGTGGATCCGTATGTTGAGCAGTGGACTTTTAATGGACTGTAATTGTAATGATAAATAATGATGGTAGAGAAAACTAACGGGCATTAAGTCCGCCCTTTGTTGGGATGTTTTTTTGATTAAATATTTTTTTGACGTTTTTGAGGTGAACACAATAAAGGTTATAAATAAATATAATGATATAAATATTGCTGGAGAGATATATTAACATATTAATGTATTTTACGTTATTAAATGAAAGTGTTTATAATAATACGTAATAATATTTTACGAAGACAAGAATAATGTTACCTCGAATTTCTAGAATATGGGACTAACATTATGCTCTTACGTAATTGGACTATGACACAAACAAAATGCTGAGATTCGAATGTTACTAGAAACGTACTGAAACGTATGAGCTGGACATTTTTTAAGTTAAGGTCGAAATTAGTTAACTGTGTTTCGAAGCTAGAAATTTAAACCAATCTTAGCAAGTTTGCTGCGATTTCTCCGTGTACTGATTTGAATGTATTCATTCTTATTACAAAGCTTAAAAGAGTCTTTGTCATGAAAGAAGTCTCTTAGCTGCGGCGTCACAGTATTCGCGAAATTCGACGTTTGCTGTCAAATTACATAGATAACATTTGAGTTCGCATATTTTCCACTTCTTCTTCTTGAATCAGACTCTAGCTTAAGTCTGACACTAATAATAAACTAGTTCCAGTTTGTTTTGCGTAAAATAAAATTTGGAAAACATGTTTCTTAAAAACGAGACCGATTACAATTTAAGGTCAAATAAAAAATAAAGCTGTAAAACGATTAAAATTTATTGTTACTCTAATTTATTTAGTTTTTTTCATGTTGCAAAAACTCAATAAATAAATAATAATGAATAAAGTTTACGAGTACAGTAGAGTTTATAAAAATATTGGGTTGCACTGCACGTTATCGCATAACACTGCACATACTCTATGGTTTTATGTGAATTGACTTGCACGTATGTTTTACTTGTGTTACGATAATATGTGTTAAGATTTCTAAAACACAAAACACAAATATTTGTTCCTATTTTGTAATAAGCTTTTATTTTATTATTTATTTATTTAATTTACACCAATAATCTAGATTAAGGGAGCAACAAAGAATATGGTGCTTACATCTCAAACAATACTATTGTTCGGTGAAAAACTGGTGCCTAAACTAGGTAAAATCTGTATCTTAGGTCACTGGGTGTTCAGATACTCTGCGCTTGGGCTCTGTAGACACCAGCCGTGTCGGTCGAGTTCACTCCCGTCACTCCACTCTCTTAGCTCATGCGTACAAATTATATTTATATATCACTCCTCCAGTACGCTGTACTGCTTGATGCTGTATCTTTGGTGACTGTTTTTGTGCCAGTTAAGAGTAAGTGGGTGTTGATGTTCTATATATATATATATATATATATATATATATAATATATATAGAACATCAACAATTTATAGAACATTAACAATTTATATATACTATACAACAATATATTCACAATATATTTCCATATAAAGTGTTCTCTAACGAGTCTTTTAAAAACGTTCTTATTTACGGAGCTTTATTGATGTTGTCGTATAAGGAGTTCCAGGGAAGTGCAGCTTTAAGGGTAACGGAGTTGCCGATAAAACCGGTGAAGTGTAGTGGATCTGTAATCCTTAGATTAGATGGAGAACGAAGAAATCTGTCATGATTTGAGGACAGGTATTGAAATTTTTCCTAAAGAAAAAAAGATGAGAAGTTATTCAAACTTGAATAGAGTATAAATAAAACTTTATAATTGCATCTTTGCTGGATTGTTAACCATCTAAAGCGAAAACGATACTGGGAATTAGGATGATATTTACGGAAATCGAAAATGAACCTCATGCAGTTATTACAAAAGCACTCAAGCATATTGAGTAATATTAAACTTTTTCTTAAAAACTCTCCTTAAATGGCAACATTAACCTCATAGTTCCATATAATATTAACATTCAAATCAATGTTAATATTATAAGAAATTATTTATATCTGGGGGCACGATAGTGCCCCCGCCAAGTCGAGCAAAAAAGCGGCACGGCCGTACCATCCTTTTCTCGAAGCAGTTCAGGCTATTTCCGAAACCCTATAACTTCGTTATGGATAAAACTAGAAGCCTGAATTTTTACTAACCAAGTAGGCATTTTATAAGCTCGGCATATTTCAAATTTTATTAAATTTGAACCAGAAACTTAAGAATTATAACTAGTCAAAGTTTCTTAATTTTGTCACTCACTGACTGACCGATCATCAAAAGTCTGAGGCACTTCTAGCAGACAATGAAACTTCAAATTTGGAATACAATTATTGTTTAATATATAAATCAAGGAAAAATTAAAATATTTTACAACTTCGGTCCAGTTTTCGAGATACATCAACTGCATAAATAACTTTGTAATCCCATATAAACATATAGTATTACAAAGTTATATTTGCAGTGAAGGAATCAGTGTACCTACATATGTATAATGGAATTTTAGGTGTAAATAGCTACTTAGATATAACTATCTACAAAAAGAAATGAGATGCCATCAAAAACATAACTTGTAAAAAAAGACAAGTCTCGCAACTCAGTTCTTCTACCGTAAAAAGTTGTGAGATCCATGTAATACCAAGTCGGTTAATTTATTCAGTCCATAGATTGATACATAGATTGACTTGGCAATCGCACTAAACAATCTAATTGAATATAATATGTATTACTTGTGAGATATATTGTGTTTTCATGCGATTGCCAAGTCAATCTATGTATCAATCTATGGACTGAATAAATTAACCGACTTGGTATTACATGGATCTCACAACTTTTTACGGTAGAAGAACTGAGTTGCGAGACTTGGCTTTTTTTACAAGTTATGTTTTTGATGGCATATCGTTATTACATGAATCTAAAAGCTTTAATTGCCATAAAAAGTTTCAATATTTCCTCTTAATGGACCCACAAACAAGACTCCCGAGAAGTCATAATGATTCCAATACAGCGGAGCCTCGTTACTTCCGGACCCCTATTTTTATAGGTGTCCAGAATAATGGGGTATCCGAATTAGATATTGTCAGAAAAAATGTGTATATCGAAATGAAACCCATGCACAACATATTAAAATGAAACCCCGATTAAAAGCTTTATAATTTCTATTAATACACACATATGTTTTCAAAAACTTACTGTTTCAAAATATATTACAGACATATATATTTGTTGTGTAATGGCGGCGTAAGAATATCCACTAACCGATACATAGCATACATGAAAGAATGAACATAACAATCAACGTAACACTAAAGTATTTGTTTTAAATATTAAGAAAGTCTCTCATAGATTTCTGAGAACTGGACGCTATTTTTAGTTAAGATCTAAAGACATTATGACTACTCCGTCCGGACTAGAGAAGACACTAAGATCTTAGCGGTCAGCCACCGCAGAGTCTAGATTACCTAAAAATGCCTCGTGTAGAGACGAAACACGTGTCGTATTGTCGTCAGTAGTGAGTCTTTTCTGGTGTAGTGTTAGGAGTAGTGGTGCTGGGATTAGTGGTGACGGTGATAGTGCACGCAATTGCGGGAGGGCGGGAGGTGCTCTTCAAACTAGGTAAGACACATCATTTTATTTTTCGAGCGGATGTACGTAATTTTTTACCAACTTTAATTAAACATAAAGTTAACTAAGAACGCTGAGTTGTTTCTGCCATTTTATTTACAAGAACTTTTCGAACTTTGGATTTAAACAAAAACCGGTTATGTGCCGGAATTTCCTGAAGGAGGAAGAGCGTTCCAAAGAAGAACAGATTGGACAACGAACGAGAATTGGACAAAGTCACTGAAGGGAGGCACTGAAGTAGGAGGTTATGGTGGAACGGAGAACTCTATCGTGGTTGAAGCTAAGATACTAAAAATGGGGAATTAAATAAGATGGACAATGTGGAAACATCTGGAGGAGACATCATCATCACTTTACTGTGTTTCCTATATGTGTATAACGTATTATAAAACCTAATATATTCAACTATTGTTTACGGGGTGGAGTAACGTGACAGCTGTATTATGTCTGCAGTAAGAACGCGTCGGTTCACGCCAAGGACCACGCTCTCACAGCATACCACCGTAAAATAGCAGCATAATGCTGCTGTGTATAGTATGGTGGGTATAGATAACCAAACACTTTTTACGTTTTAATTCTTAATCGAGGATAGTTATATGTGTAATTATTTTTCATAATATAGGTTAGAACAACGTGACTGATACGCGCGCGGTAGCTGCGTTGCTCTAAGGGTATAATTATTGTAGCAAACACTAAATCAAAATTTATTTAATTAAATATTTAATCTAAATGGTTACAGTGTTTAATTTCACTATTATATCTGTGATATGAAAATGGTTTCGCATTGGTAATTGCGTGTTAACAATAACAATGCAATTTGGTATAATCCGTTTTGATAAACGGCATGACTAGTGTTGCCCAAAATCGGTCTTGGTCTTGCAGTCTTGGTCTTGTTCTTGCATTTTTGCAAGACCAAGACCAAGAACAAGACCGCCTAATTTTAGCAAGACCAAGACCAAGACTAACCGTGCAAGATTTGAGCAAGAACAAGACTAAGCCTACGAGACTCTTGCGTCTTGCAGTTAGGAATGAGTGTCGTTTCAGGGAGTATACTATTATATAGGAGTATAATATTACGCTTAGGGAGTCTATGAGACGCAAAAAATATATAAAAAATTTGGAAAATTGGACTTATGCGCATTACGAACAATACCATAAAGATACATAGCGGATAAAAATATCCATTAAAAGAAAAAACAGTGCATCCCTAGTTTTGACCATCGGCACGTTGATGAAGCGCGGCGTCTTGTTGTCGGCATCATCAAAGGTCGAATACTGACCTGTCAAAGAAATTTTGCAGCTATTCGGAAGTACAAGGTCAAGATACACGCGCCGGCGGCTTCTATTGATATCGCATTCAATCATCGCCGCCGAGCCGCACGCACTACGTTTGACACTGTTTGAATGGTTTGAATGCCGCCACAGAGTACATGTTCCAAAGAATAAAATAAGTTTCCGGGTGCTCAGAATGGACACGAATACATTATGCTGATCTCGCAAGGAATATTGTAATTAGATAATGGTAAGGATAGGTAGATACCATAATAATTTATTCTAGTAAGCAATTATTATAATATTAACTATATGGGTTTATAATAATTACTTACTATTATTATTATTACCTAATAGATAAACATGTTCAATAAGTTCACTGCAAATCTCGATCTTTGGAAGTGTGTGTTTTTGAACACAAAGTTTTCGAATATGTCGTCACCCATTTGATAAATATTGTAGACATTTTTAACATACTTGAAACGTGTAAACATTTTGTACAATGCTAATCGAATAATATAAAAGTGTGCATATTAAATAAAAAGCGTAAAATAAGATCTATGTACTTTTTAGGAGCCCGAGTATCTCTTAGAGAACCGTTTAAAGAAATTGATTGCATCTAATTGATGTAAATAATAGTGATTTGCACAATTTTAATAGTAGAAAAAATAAAAATAAAATCACAATACCTGCTTTCCGGTTACACAAAGTATATAATGCGTTCTTGGGTAGCGATATACGCTTTTATAATAAGATTCCAAAAGAAATGTTAGATCTTTCACCTTTTCAATTTAAGTCAGACAAAAATGCTAGGAACTGACCTCTCGTACTACACAGGACTAACTAGAAATTTCTAAACCGATTTGGTATCTACATATACATTTGACATTTTATGTTTGACTTATCGCTTCACATAATTATAGTACTATTGTAAAAATATTTTGAAAAGAACAACTACTGACTTTCTTACTTTCTTCCATGATTCTTCTCAGCAGAATCAGAACCCCTGGACATGGATAAAAAAAAATTGGGGAAAACAGTGATTATATGACTATTCAAAAGTGTATTTTTAATGCCTACTTGAATAAAACATATTTGAATTTTGAATTTCAAACGAGTGAAGGCAAATTTAATGTAATTAACGTAGATTAATTCAATCACAAGAAGAACATAATATACATAATTTTATTTACATATTTACATTTCATTTTTACGTAGGCACACTATACCTATCTGGCAATGCATCTACTTTATTAATCTTCTGAAGAATCGTTATTTTTATCAAAGAATGCCGAACTTTCCTTTGTCGTTCTTTCGGCGTGTATTTACAAATAGTAGTATTTATTTTAATTCCAGTCATTCCCAACTTCCAAACTTCCAACTCCCATTTCACTCCCTTAGCATCATTAGTAATTAGAAAACATAGAAATAGGTGAAGTGATGAGTCAGCCAGATGGTTACTTTGTATTAATTCTTGGTCAAAAGAATTAATATAAAGTAACAGTGATGTCAAAGCTGTTGTGTACTGTTATGTAATTTAACTAGAGCCCAATGACTTCGTCAATCTTACTTAGCATACTACTATTTGTAAATACACGCCGAAAGACCGACAAAGGAAAGTTCGGCATTCTTTGATAAAAATAACGATTCTTCAGAAGATTAATAAAGTAGATGCATTGCCAGATAGGTATAGTGTGCCTACGTAAAAATGAAATGTAAATATGTAAATAAAATTATGTATATTATGTTCTTTTTGTGATTGAATTAATCTACGTTAATTACATTAAATTTGCCTTCACTCGTTTGAAATTCAAAATTCAAACATGTTTTATTCAAGTAGGCATTAAAAATACACTTTTGAATAGTCATATAATCACTGATTTCCCCAATTTTTTCTTTTCCATGTCCAGGGGTTCTGATTCTACTGAGAAGAATCATGGAAGAAAGTAAGAAAGTCAGTAGTTATTCTTTTCAAAATATTTTTACAATAGTACTATAATTATGTAAAGCGATAAGTCAAACATAAAATGTCAAATGTATATGTAGATACCAAATCGGTTTAGAAATTTCTAGTTAGTCCTGTGTAGTACGAGAGGTCAGTTCCAAGCATTTTTGTCTGACTTAAATTGAAAAGGTGAAAGATCTAACATTTCTTTTGGAATCTTATTATAAAAGCGTATATCGCTACCCAAGAACGCATTATATACTTTGTGTAACCGGAAAGCAGGTATTGTGATTTTATTTTTATTTTTTCTACTATTAAAATTGTGCAAATCACTATTATTTACATCAATTCGATGCAATCAATTTCTTTAAACGGTTCTCTAAGAGATACTCGGGCTCCTAAAAAGTACATAGATCTTATTTTACGCTTTTTATTTAATATGCACACTTTTATATTATTCGATTAGCATTGTACAAAATGTTTACACGTTTCAAGTGTGTTAAAAATGTCTACAATATTTATCAAATGGGTGACGACATATTCGAAAACTTTGTGTTCAAAAACACACACTTCCAAAGATCGAGATTTGCAGTGAACTTATTGAACATGTTTATCTATTAGGTAATAATAATAATAGTAAGTAATTATTATAAACCCATATAGTTAATATTATAATAATTGCTTACTAGAATAAATTATTATGGTATCTACCTATCCTTACCATTATCTAATTACAATATTCCTTGCGAGATCAGCATAATGTATTCGTGTCCATTCTGAGCACCCGGAAACTTATTTTATTCTTTGGAACATGTACTCTGTGGCGGCATTCAAACCATTCAAACAGTGTCAAACGTAGTGCGTGCGGCGCGGCGGCGATGATTGAATGCGATATCAATAGAAGCCGCCGGCGCGTGTATCTTGACCTTGTACTTCCGAATAGCTGCAAAATTTCTTTGACAGGTCAGTATTCGACCTTTGATGATGCCGACAACAAGACGCCGCGCACCATCAACGTGCCGATGGTCAAAACTAGGGATGCACTGTTTTTTTTCTTTTAATGGATATTTTTATCCGCTATGTATGTTTATGGTATTGTTCGTAATGCGCATAAGTCCAATTTTCCAAATTTTTTTTTATATATTTTTTGCGTCTCATAGACTCCCTAAGCATAATATTATACATTTAAATAAAACTAATTTTACGGATTTTATCGCGTATATTAACTTATTTTATATTCCTGACGTTTCGAGCACTTTACAGCACCCATGGTCACGGGGGGGACTAAGGTGTATGATGTCCCAATGTCATAGTTAACCACGGCTACCTCCAGATTAAAAATTATTAATTTTTGTTCCGATCCACGCAGTATGAACTTACAGTATCATGAAGTCTTGCAGTTGTATGCTTGGGTTGGGATTTAATTTTATTAATTATGGGATCCCAAGCAGATGGTAGCACCCAGCCATCTTCTCTATTGAAATTAGGATGTTTCTTGATTTCAATAGCCTCGCGAATCATCCTTGGAAGGAATCGGTGTTCTTTAGCGAGGATTTGTGGTCTATCAAATCTAATGTAGTGACGGGGGCGATCCTGTACGTGTTCACAGACTGCAGACTTCCTGGAGCGTCTATTCTTCACATCAGCTATGTGTTCTTTAACACGGGTTTTTATAGATCTTTTAGTTTGTCCTATATAAGAGAGACCACATTCACAATCAAGCTTGTACACTCCTGCATCTTGCAGAGGAATATTACACTTGACTGATGGTAAAAACTGACTAATCTTCTTCGGCGGCTTGAAATATGTTTTAATGGAAGCCCGCTTCAAGATGTAGCCAATCTTGTCAGTGACACCTCTGACATATGGCAGTACAGCAGGCACTCGCTCGACTGTGGCCGGCTTCACTCGTTCACTGTGACGTAGGCGCGGGACCCGAAGCTTATTGTCGTGCAAGACTTGCTTGACGTGTTGGAGCTCGGCGGCCAGGTGTTTACTGTCACAGATCCCTCGTGCTCTCTGAAACAAAGATTTACCCACGGTAGCTAACTGTGAAGGATGGTGGTGAGAATCACCGTTTAAATATCTATCTGTATGGGTCTTTTTTCTATACACAGTGTGGCTCAAGGTGTTATCAGGATTCCGAATTACTAACACATCTAGAAAGGCTAAAGAATTGTTTGCCTCTAACTCCATTGTGAACTGAATTTTAGAATTTAAGGAGTTAAGATGGTCTAGAAATGCAGTTACTTTATCTAAAGGGAGAATTGTGAAAGTGTCGTCTACGTACCGCTTGTAGAATCTTGGGTTTACGGGAGAAGTACGCAGGGCTTTCTCCTCAAAGTCCTCCATGAATATATCGGCAACAATGGGAGATACTGGTGAGCCCATCGCCACTCCATCTACTTGCTTGTAGAACTCCTCCTTCCACAATAGGTAGCCAGATGTAAGGCAGTGTCTAAGTAATACTGCATATTCTACGGGCATGTTGTTTTGCTCTAGCCTTCTAGTAACAATCGAGATGCAGTCTTCAACAGGTAAGCATGTGAACAGAGACTGCACATCAAAACTGACCATAGTTTCATTGTCTGCCAGATGTAGGTCTTTAATCTCGCTGACAAAATGGTAGGAATCCTTTGTGTGTGCTCTTGTATGTCCCCTGAGCGGTGAGAGTATATTCGCTAAGTGTTGAGCCAATTTGTAAGTTGGTGAATCGATTTGGCTCACTATAGGACGTAGTGGAGCATTGGGCTTGTGTATTTTTGGTAACCCATACAATTTCGGTGGTTTGGTACACGTAGGTATTATCGATTTTACGTCTAGATTTAATCTTTCGGAGTGTTTCTTTATGAGATCACTAGTTGTTTTGAGTGTGTTATTTGTTGGGTCATTTTTAACCTTTTTATAAGTACTTGCATCCGACAAAAGTTCTTGTATTTTAGAATTATAATCCGACGTATCCATGACTACCGTGGCGTTTCCTTTATCTGCGCGGAGAATCGTGAGTTCTCGTTTATTGCGTAGGTTATTCAACGCTTTAAATTCGTCTTTAGGTAGATTCGGTTTTGGTGCTGAGCTTCGACGTAACATAGACGAAATGTCTTGACGTATCGCTTCCAAATCTTCCTTTCGCATATTGTTTTTATATAAACAGTCCTCGACGCTGCAAATAATTTCTTCGTACGGTAATTTTTTAGGTGTTAAAGCAAAATTAAGGCCTTTCGATAATACTCTAATTGTTGCATCATCCAGAGTTTGTTTTGACAGATTATAGACCGCGCTTAATCTATGATCCGCGTTCGTAGTCAATGGTTGCGTTTCGTTCTCACGTTGACTTAGATGTTTGACATTTAATTTGGTCGTTAATTTTTGATATTTTACTATATGTTTGTTTTTGCATTCGTTATATTTATTAATTTCTCGTTTATTTAACGTTTCGATGCAAACATTATAATCAAATGTCGTTAAAACTGCCTTTAACTCACTGAATGATGTGTCTATGGATTTGTTTATGGTATGTAGATCGGAGCGTTTTTGTTGGATTACCGTTCGTAACAACTTTTTACTTGCCTGATTTAAGATCTTAGCGCTTCCTCGAATGTCCTTTTTAGTGGATATTTTGACACACGTAGGAATGATATTATTATCGCGACATCTCTTCAAAAAGTTTAATGCTGTTAGATATCTTGCGCGCTTAGTCATAAGATCTTCTAATCGGCGAATTTTATTTGCAATTACCAGTCCGTACTGGTTCACATAATGATTTCTTATATTTACGCGAACACTACACATTTAAATAAAACTAATTTTACGGATTTTATCGCGTATATTAACTTATTTTATATTCCCGACGTTTCGAGCACTTTACAGCACCCATGGTCACGGGGGGGACTAAGGTGTATGATGTCCCAATGTCATAGTTAACCACGGCTACCTCCAGATTAAAAATTATTAATTTTTGTTCCGATCCACGCAGTATGAACTTACAGTATCATGAAGTCTTGCAGTTGTATGCTTGGGTTGGGATTTAATTTTATTAATTATGGGATCCCAAGCAGATGGTAGCACCCAGCCATCTTCTCTATTGAAATTAGGATGTTTCTTGATTTCAATAGCCTCGCGAATCATCCTTGGAAGGAATCGGTGTTCTTTAGCGAGGATTTGTGGTCTATCAAATCTAATGTAGTGACGGGGGCGATCCTGTACGTGTTCACAGACTGCAGACTTCCCGGAGCGTCTATTCTTCACATCAGCTATGTGTTCTTTAACACGGGTTTTTATAGATCTTTTAGTTTGTCCTATATAAGAGAGACCACATTCACAATCAAGCTTGTACACTCCTGCATCTTGCAGAGGAATATTACACTTGACTGATGGTAAAAACTGACTAATCTTCTTCGGCGGCTTGAAATATGTTTTAATGGAAGCCCGCTTCAAGATGTAGCCAATCTTGTCAGTGACACCTCTGACATATGGCAGTACAGCAGGCACTCGCTCGACTGTGGCCGGCTTCACTCGTTCACTGTGACGTAGGCGCGGGACCCGAAGCTTATTGTCGTGCAAGACTTGCTTGACGTGTTGGAGCTCGGCGGCCAGGTGTTTACTGTCACAGATCCCTCGTGCTCTCTGAAACAAAGATTTACCCACGGTAGCTAACTGTGAAGGATGGTGGTGAGAATCACCGTTTAAATATCTATCTGTATGGGTCTTTTTTCTATACACAGTGTGGCTCAAGGTGTTATCAGGATTCCGAATTACTAACACATCTAGAAAGGCTAAAGAATTGTTTGCCTCTAACTCCATTGTGAACTGAATTTTAGAATTTAAGGAGTTAAGATGGTCTAGAAATGCAGTTACTTTATCTAAAGGGAGAATTGTGAAAGTGTCGTCTACGTACCTCTTGTAGAATCTTGTTTTCTCCCTTTAGATAAAGTAACTGCATTTCTAGACCATCTTAACTCCTTAAATTCTAAAATTCAGTTCACAATGGAGTTAGAGGCAAACAATTCTTTAGCCTTTCTAGATGTGTTAGTAATTCGGAATCCTGATAACACCTTGAGCCACACTGTGTATAGAAAAAAGACCCATACAGATAGATATTTAAACGGTGATTCTCACCACCATCCTTCACAGTTAGCTACCGTGGGTAAATCTTTGTTTCAGAGAGCACGAGGGATCTGTGACAGTAAGCACCTGGCCGCCGAGCTCCAACACGTCAAGCAAGTCTTGCACGACAATAAGCTTCGGGTCCCGCGCCTACGTCACAGTGAACGAGTGAAGCCGGCCACAGTCGAGCGAGTGCCTGCTGTACTGCCATATGTCAGAGGTGTCACTGACAAGATTGGCTACATCTTGAAGCGGGCTTCCATTAAAACATATTTCAAGCCGCCGAAGAAGATTAGTCAGTTTTTACCATCAGTCAAGTGTAATATTCCTCTGCAAGATGCAGGAGTGTACAAGCTTGATTGTGAATGTGGTCTCTCTTATATAGGACAAACTAAAAGATCTATAAAAACCCGTGTTAAAGAACACATAGCTGATGTGAAGAATAGACGCTCCGGGAAGTCTGCAGTCTGTGAACACGTACAGGATCGCCCCCGTCACTACATTAGATTTGATAGACCACAAATCCTCGCTAAAGAACACCGATTCCTTCCAAGGATGATTCGCGAGGCTATTGAAATCAAGAAACATCCTAATTTCAATAGAGAAGATGGCTGGGTGCTACCATCTGCTTGGGATCCCATAATTAATAAAATTAAATCCCAACCCAAGCATACAACTGCAAGACTTCATGATACTGTAAGTTCATACTGCGTGGATCGGAACAAAAATTAATAATTTTTAATCTGGAGGTAGCCGTGGTTAACTATGACATTGGGACATCATACACCTTAGTCCCCCCCGTGACCATGGGTGCTGTAAAGTGCTCGAAACGTCGGGAATATAAAATAAGTTAATATACGCGATAAAATCCGTAAAATTAGTTTTATTTAAATGTGTAGTGTTCGCGTAAATATAAGAAATCATTATGTGAACCAGTACGGACTGGTAATTGCAAATAAAATTCGCCGATTAGAAGATCTTATGACTAAGCGCGCAAGATATCTAACAGCATTAAACTTTTTGAAGAGATGTCGCGATAATAATATCATTCCTACGTGTGTCAAAATATCCACTAAAAAGGACATTCGAGGAAGCGCTAAGATCTTAAATCAGGCAAGTAAAAAGTTGTTACGAACGGTAATCCAACAAAAACGCTCCGATCTACATACCATAAACAAATCCATAGACACATCATTCAGTGAGTTAAAGGCAGTTTTAACGACATTTGATTATAATGTTTGCATCGAAACGTTAAATAAACGAGAAATTAATAAATATAACGAATGCAAAAACAAACATATAGTAAAATATCAAAAATTAACGACCAAATTAAATGTCAAACATCTAAGTCAACGTGAGAACGAAACGCAACCATTGACTACGAACGCGGATCATAGATTAAGCGCGGTCTATAATCTGTCAAAACAAACTCTGGATGATGCAACAATTAGAGTATTATCGAAAGGCCTTAATTTTGCTTTAACACCTAAAAAATTACCGTACGAAGAAATTATTTGCAGCGTCGAGGACTGTTTATATAAAAACAATATGCGAAAGGAAGATTTGGAAGCGATACGTCAAGACATTTCGTCTATGTTACGTCGAAGCTCAGCACCAAAACCGAATCTACCTAAAGACGAATTTAAAGCGTTGAATAACCTACGCAATAAACGAGAACTCACGATTCTCCGCGCAGATAAAAGAAACGCCACGGTAGTCATGGATACGTCGGATTATAATTCTAAAATACAAGAACTTTTGTCGGATGCAAGTACTTATAAAAAGGTTAAAAATGACCCAACAAATAACACACTCAAAACAACTAGTGATCTCATAAAGAAACACTCCAAAAGATTAAATCTAGACGTAAAATCGATAATACCTACGTGTACCAAACCACCGAAATTGTATGGGTTACCAAAAATACACAAGCCCAATGCTCCACTACGTCCTATAGTGAGCCAAATCGATTCACCAACTTACAAATTGGCTCAACACTTAGCGAATATACTCTCACCGCTCAGGGGACATACAAGAGCACACACAAAGGATTCCTACCATTTTGTCAGCGAGATTAAAGACCTACATCTGGCAGACAATGAAACTATGGTCAGTTTTGATGTGCAGTCTCTGTTCACATGCTTACCTGTTGAAGACTGCATCTCGATTGTTACTAGAAGGCTAGAGCAAAACAACATGCCCGTAGAATATGCAGTATTACTTAGACACTGCCTTACATCTGGCTACCTATTGTGGAAGGAGGAGTTCTACAAGCAAGTAGATGGAGTGGCGATGGGCTCACCTGTATCTCCCATTGTTGCCGATATATTCATGGAGGACTTTGAGGAGAAAGCCCTGCGTACTTCTCCTGTAAACCCAAGATTCTACAAGCGGTACGTAGACGACACTTTCACAATTCTCCCTTTAGATAAAGTAACTGCATTTCTAGACCATCTTAACTCCTTAAATTCTAAAATTCAGTTCACAATGGAGTTAGAGGCAAACAATTCTTTAGCCTTTCAAGATGTGTTAGTAATTCGGAATCCTGATAACACCTTGAGCCACACTGTGTATAGAAAAAAGACCCATACAGATAGATATTTAAACGGTGATTCTCACCACCATCCTTCACAGTTAGCTACCGTGGGTAAATCTTTGTTTCAGAGAGCACGAGGGATCTGTGACAGTAAACACCTGGCCGCCGAGCTCCAACACGTCAAGCAAGTCTTGCACGACAATAAGCTTCGGGTCCCGCGCCTACGTCACAGTGAACGAGTGAAGCCGGCCACAGTCGAGCGAGTGCCTGCTGTACTGCCATATGTCAGAGGTGTCACTGACAAGATTGGCTACATCTTGAAGCGGGCTTCCATTAAAACATATTTCAAGCCGCCGAAGAAGATTAGTCAGTTTTTACCATCAGTCAAGTGTAATATTCCTCTGCAAGATGCAGGAGTGTACAAGCTTGATTGTGAATGTGGTCTCTCTTATATAGGACAAACTAAAAGATCTATAAAAACCCGTGTTAAAGAACACATAGCTGATGTGAAGAATAGACGCTCCGGGAAGTCTGCAGTCTGTGAACACGTACAGGATCGCCCCCGTCACTACATTAGATTTGATAGACCACAAATCCTCGCTAAAGAACACCGATTCCTTCCAAGGATGATTCGCGAGGCTATTGAAATCAAGAAACATCCTAATTTCAATAGAGAAGATGGCTGGGTGCTACCATCTGCTTGGGATCCCATAATTAATAAAATTAAATCCCAACCCAAGCATACAACTGCAAGACTTCATGATACTGTAAGTTCATACTGCGTGGATCGGAACAAAAATTAATAATTTTTAATCTGGAGGTAGCCGTGGTTAACTATGACATTGGGACATTTTTTTTTTTTTTTTTTTTTTATAGAATAAAGGTGACAAACGAGCACACAGTCCACCTGATGGTAAGTGGTTGCTGCGGCCCATAGACATCTACATCTATCCTCTATTACAAATCAAAATGTAGATGCGTTGTCACCCGTGAGGACTAAGATGGAATGCCTCATTTCCAGTAAAAAGGGCCTCCGGCCACCTGCACTCACCAAGCGAAACGCAGAGGTAAACCTCTACTTCACGCTGGTTTTCTGTGAGGTCGTGGTACCACCCCGGTTCGAGCCGGCCCATCCGTGCGACAGCAAAAGCTGCCGCGTGGCTCTACCACTGTTTAATTCATATTTGTTCATCATACACCTTAGTCCCCCCCGTGACCATGGGTGCTGTAAAGTGCTCGAAACGTCGGGAATATAAAATAAGTTAATATACGCGTTAAAATCCGTAAAATTAGTTTTATTTAAATGTGTAGTGTTCGCGTAAATATAAGAAATCATTATAATATTATACTCCTATATAATAGTATACTCCCTGAAACGACACTCATTCCTAACTGCAAGACGCAAGAGTCTCGCAGGCTTAGTCTTGTTCTTGCTCAATACTTGCACGGTTAGTCTTGGTCTTGGTCTTGCTAAAATTAGGCGGTCTTGTTCTTGGTCTTGGTCTTGCAAAAATGCAAGAACAAGACCAAGACTGCAAGACCAAGACCGATTTTGGGCAACACTAGTCATGCTGTTTATCAAAACGGATTATACCAAATTGCATTGTTATTGTTAACACGCAATTACCAATGCGAAACCATTTTCATATCACAGATATAATAGTGAAATTAAACACTGTAACCATTTAGATTAAATATTTAATTAAATAAATTTTGATTTAGTGTTTGCTACAATAATTATACCCTTAGAGCAACGCAGCTACCGCGCGCGTATCAGTCACGTTGTTCTAACCTATATTATGAAAAATAATTACACATATAACTATCCTCGATTAAGAATTAAAACGTAAAAAGTGTTTGGTTATCTATACCCACCATACTATACACAGCAGCATTATGCTGCTATTTTACGGTGGTATGCTGTGAGAGCGTGGTCCTTGGCGTGAACCGACGCGTTCTTACTGCAGACATAATACAGCTGTCACGTTACTCCACCCCGTAAACAATAGTTGAATATATTAGGTTTTATAATACGTTATACACATATAGGAAACACAGTAAAGTGATGATGATGTCTCCTCCAGATGTTTCCTCATTGTCCATCTTATTTAATTCCCCATTTTTAGTATCTTAGCTTCAACCACGATAGAGTTCTCCGTTCCACCATAACCTCCTACTTCAGTGCCTCCCTTCAGTGACTTTGTCCAATTCTCGTTCGTTGTCCAATCTGTTCTTCTTTGGAACGCTCTTCCTCCTTCAGGAAATTCCGGCACATAACCGGTTTTTGTTTAAATCCAAAGTTCAGAAAGTTCTTGTAAATAAAATGGCAGAAACAACTCAGCGTTCTTAGTTAACTTTATGTTTAATTAAAGTTGGTAAAAAATTACTGGTACTGACGACAATACGACACGTATTTCGTCTCTACACGATGCATTTTTAGGTAATCTAGACTCTGCGGTGGCTGACCGCTAAGATCTTAGTGTCTTCTCTAGTCCGGACGGAGTAGTCATAATGTCTTTAGATCTTAACTAAAAATAGCGTCCAGTTCTCAGAAATCTATGAGAGACTTTCTTAATATGTAAAACAAATACTTTAGTGTTACGTTGATTGTTATGTTCATTCTTTCATGTATGCTATGTATCGGTTAGTGGATATTCTTACGCCGCCATTACACAACAAATATATATGTCTGTAATATATTTTGAAACAGTAAGTTTTTGAAAACATATGTGTGTATTAATAGAAATTATAAAGCTTTTAATCGGGGTTTCATTTTAATATGTTGTGCATGGGTTTCATTTCGATATACACATTTTTTCTGACAATATCTAATCCGGATACCCCATTATTCTGGACACCTATAAAAATAGGGGTCCGGAAGTAAAGAGGCTCCGCTGTATTTGAATCATTATGACTTCTCGGGAGTCTTGTTTGTGGGTCCATTAAGAGGAAATATTGAAATTTTTTATGGCAATTAAAGCTTTTAGATTCATGTAATAACGATATGCCATCAAAAACATAACTTGTAAAAAAAGCCAAGTCTCGCAACTCAGTTCTTCTACCGTAAAAAGTTGTTAGTTTTCTATATATATATATATATATATACAACGTGTCCCAAAATTCAACGATAAGCCAACACCGGAGGATAGACCTGCCCCGGACTAAAAAAAGAAAAAAATATATATCCCAATTATATTTTAAGTTATATAAAAAAAATTAAATTCGTCAGAAATTGAGACCGTTTATAATATTTTTCACTACCATCACAACAATTTTTAAATATTTTTTTCTTTTTTTTTATAGGCAACCTGAATAGTACTGCTATCTACCACAATTCTTAAAAACTCCAGAATAACTCTTGTTTTATCACGAAAATTAATGAAACTTATTTTATTCCCTAAATTTTTTGAAGACTTTTACTTTTAACCAAATTTAACATTCCATTATACATATGTAGGTACACTGATTCCTTCACTGCAAATATAACTTTGTAATACTATATGTTTATATGGGATTACAAAGTTATTTATGCAGTTGATGTATCTCGAAAACTGGACCGAAGTTGTAAAATATTTTAATTTTTCCTTGATTTATATATTAAACAATAATTGTATTCCAAATTTGAAGTTTCTATGTCTGCTAGAAGTGCCTCAGACTTTTGATGATCGGTCAGTCAGTGAGTGACAAAATTAAGAAACTTTGACTAGTTATAATTCTTAAATTTCTAGTTAAAATTTAATGAAATTTAAAATATACCGAGCTTATAAAATGCCTACTTGGTTAGTAAAAATTCAGGCTTCTAGTTCTATCCATAACGAAGTTATAGGGTTTCGGAAATGGCCTGAACTGCTTCGAGAAAAGGATGGTACGGCCGTGCCGCTTTTTTGCTCGACTTGGCGGGGGCACTATCGTGCCCCCAGATATAAATAATTTCTTATAATATTAACATTGATTTGAATGTTAATATTATATGGAACTATGAGGTTAATGTTGCCATTTAAGGAGAGTTTTTAAGAAAAATTTTAATATTACTCAATATGCTTGAGTGCTTTTGTAATAACTGTATGAGGTTCATTTTCGATTTCCGTAAATATCATCTTAATTCCCAGTATCGTTTTCGCTTTAGATGGTTAACAATCCAGCAAAGATGCAATTATAAAGTTTTATTTATACTCTATTCAAGTTTGAATAACTTCTCAGTCTTTTCTGGTGTAGTGTTAGGAGTAGTGGTGCTGGGATTAGTGGTGACGGTGATAGTGCACGCAATTGCGGGAGGGCGGGAGGTGCTCTTCAAACTAGGTAAGACACATCATTTTATTTTTCGAGCGGATGTACGTAATTTTTTACCAACTTTAATTAAACATAAAGTTAACTAAGAACGCTGAGTTGTTTCTGCCATTTTATTTACAAGAACTTTTCGAAATTTGGATTTAAACAAAAACCGGTTATGTGCCGGAATTTCCTGAAGGAGGAAGAGCGTTCCAAAGAAGAACAGATTGGACAACGAACGAGAATCGGACAAAGTCACTGAAGGGAGGCACTGAAGTAGGAGGTTATGGTGGAACGGAGAACTCTATCGTGGTTGAAGCTAAGATACTAAAAATGGGGAGTTAAATAAGATGGACAATGAGGAAACATCTGGAGGAGACATCATCATCACTTTACTGTGTTTCCTATATGTGTATAACGTATTATAAAACCTAATATATTCAACTATTGTTTACGGGGTGGAGTAACGTGACAGCTGTATTATGTCTGCAGTAAGAACGCGTCGGTTCACGCCAAGGACCACGCTCTCACAGCATACCACCGTAAAATAGCAGCATAATGCTGCTGTGTATAGTATGGTGGGTATAGATAACCAAACACTTTTTACGTTTTAATTCTTAATCGAGGATAGTTATATGTGTAATTATTTTTCATAATATAGGTTAGAACAACGTGACAGATACGCGCGCGGTAGCTGCGTTGCTCTAAGGGTATAATTATTGTAGCAAACACTAAATCAAAATTTATTTAATTAAATATTTAATCTAAATGGTTACAGTGTTCAATTTCACAATTATATCTGTGATATGAAAATGGTTTCGCATTGGTAATTGCGTGTTAACAATAACAATGCAATTTGGTATAATCCGTTTTGATAAACAGCATGACTAGTGTTGCCCAAAATCGGTCTTGGTCTTGCAGTCTTGGTCTTGTTCTTGCATTTTTGCAAGACCAAGACCAAGAACAAGACCGCCTAATTTTAGCAAGACCAAGACCAAGACTAACCGTGCAAGATTTGAGCAAGAACAAGACTAAGCCTGCGAGACTCTTGCGTCTTGCAGTTAGGAATGAGTGTCGTTTCAGGGAGTATACTATTATATAGGAGTATAATATTATGCTTAGGGAGTCTATGAGACGCAAAAAATATATAAAAAAATTTGGAAAATTGAACTTTTGCGCATTACGAACAATACCATAAAGATACATAGCGGATAAAAATATCCATTAAAAGAAAAAACAGTGCATCCCTAGTTTTGACCATCGGCACGTTGATGGTGCGCGGCGTCATGTTGTCGGCATCATCAAAGGTCGAATACTGACCTGTCAAAGAAATTTTGCAGCTATTCGGAAGTACAAGGTCAAGATACACGCGCCGGCGGCTTCTATTGATATCGCATTCAATCATCGCCGCCGAGCCGCACGCACTACGTTTGACACTGTTTGAATGGTTTGAATGCCGCCACAGAGTACATGTTCCAAAGAATAAAATAAGTTTCCGGGTGCTCAGAATGGACACGAATACATTATGCTGATCTCGCAAGGAATATTGTAATTAGATAATGGTAAGGATAGGTAGATACCATAATGATTTATTCTAGTAAGCAATTATTATAATATTAACTATATGGGTTTATAATAATTACTTACTATTATTATTATTACCTAATAGATAAACATGTTCAATAAGTTCACTGCAAATCTCGATCTTTGGAAGTGTGTGTTTTTGAACACAAAGTTTTCGAATATGTCGTCACCGATTTGATAAATATTGTAGACATTTTTAACACACTTGAAACGTGTAAACATTTTGTACAATGCTAATCGAATAATATAAAAGTGTGCATATTAAATAAAACGCGTAAAATAAGATCTATGTACTTTTAGGAGCCCGAGTATCTCTTAGAGAACCGTTTAAAGAAATTGATTGCATCGAATTGATGTAAATAATAGTGATTTGCACAATTTTAATAGTAGAAAAAATAAAAATAAAATCACAATACCTGCTTTCCGTTCTTGTATATGTATATAATGTATATAATGCGTTCTTGGGTAGCGATATACGCTTTTATAATAAGATTCCAAAAGAAATGTTAGATCTTTCACCTTTTCAATTTAAGTCAGACAAAAATGCTAGGAACTGACCTCTCGTACTACACAGGACTAACTAGAAATTTCTAAACCGATTTGGTATCTACATATACATTTGACATTTTATGTTTGACTTATCGCTTTACATAATTATAGTACTATTGTAAAAATATTTTGAAAAGAACAACTACTGACTTTCTTACTTTCGTCCATGATTCTTCTCAGTAGAATCAGAACCCCTGGACATGGAAAAGAAAAAATTGGGGAATACAGTGATTATATGACTATTCAAAAGTGTATTTTTAATGCCTACTTGAATAAAACATATTTGAATTTTGAATTTCAAACGAGTGAAGGCAAATTTAATGTAATTAACGTAGATTAATTCAATCACAAGAAGAACATAAT
Source organism: Parnassius glacialis (assembly GCA_033319125.1). Classification (NCBI taxonomy): domain Eukaryota; kingdom Metazoa; phylum Arthropoda; class Insecta; order Lepidoptera; family Papilionidae; genus Parnassius; species Parnassius glacialis. The sequence continues at coordinate 27,789,731 of JAVANC010000005.1, read as the reverse complement.
ATACATAATTTTATTTACATATTTACATTTCATTTTTACGTAGGCACACTATACCTATCTGGCAATGCATCTACTTTATTAATCTTCTGAAGAATCGTTATTTTTATCAAAGAATGCCGAACTTTCCTTTGTCGGTCTTTCGGCGTGTATTTACAAATAGTAGTATGCTAAGTAAGATTGACGAAGTCATTGGGCTCTAGTTAAATTACATAACAGTACACAACAGCTTTGACCTCACTGTTACTTTATATTAAATCTTTTGACCAAGAATTAATACAAAGTAAACATCTGGCTGACTCATCACTTCACCTATTTCTATGTTTTCTAATTACTAATGATGCTAAGGGAGTGAAATGGGAGTTGGAAGTTTGGAAGTTGGGAATGACTGGAATTAAAATAAATACTACTATTTGTAAATACATGCCGAAAGACCGACAAAGGAAAGTTCGGCATTCTTTGATAAAAATAACGATTCTTCAGAAGATTAATAAAGTAGATGCATTGCCAGATAGGTATAGTGTGCCTACGTAAAAATTAAATGTAAATATGTAAATAAAATTATGTATTTTATGTTCTTCTTGTGATTGAATTAATCTACGTTAATTACATTAAATTTGCCTTCACTTGTTTGAAATTCAAAATTCAAATATGTTTTATTCAAGTAGGCATTAAAAATACACTTTTGAATAGTCATATAATCACTGATTTCCCCAATTTTTTCTTTTCCATGTCCAGGGGTTCTGATTCTACTGAGAAGAATCATGGAAGAAAGTAAGAAAGTCAGTAGTTGTTCTTTTCAAAATATTTTTACAATAGTACTATAATTATGTAAAGCGATAAGTCAAACATAAAATGTCAAATGTATATGTAGATACCAAATCGGTTTAGAAATTTCTAGTTAGTCCTGTGTAGTACGAGAGGTCAGTTCCTATCATTTTTGTCTGACTTAAATTGAAAAGGTGAAAGATCTAACATTTCTTTTGGAATTTTATTATAAAAGCGTATATCGCTACCCAAGAACGCATTATATACTTTGTGTAACCGGAAAGCAGGTATTGTGATTTTATTTTTATTTTTTCTACTATTAAAATTGTGCAAATCACTATTATTTACATCAATTCGATGCAATCAATTTCTTTAAACGGTTCTCTAAGAGATACTCGGGCTCCTAAAAAGTACATAGATCTTATTTTACGCTTTTTATTTAATATGCACACTTTTATATTATTCGATTAGCATTGTACAAAATGTTTACACGTTTCAAGTGTGTTAAAAATGTCTACAATATTTATCAAATGGGTGACGACATATTCGAAAACTTTGTGTTCAAAAACACACACTTCCAAAGATCGAGTTTTGCAGTGAACTTATTGAACATGTTTATCTATTAGGTAATAATAATAATAGTAAGTAATTATTATAAACCCATATAGTTAATATTATAATAATTGCTTACTAGAATAAATTATTATGGTATCTACCTATCCTTACCATTATCTAATTATAATATTCCTTGCGAGATCAGCATAATTTATTCGTGTCCATTCTGAGCACCCGGAAACTTATTTTATTCTTTGGAACATGTACTCTGTGGCGGCATTCAAACCATTCAAACAGTGTCAAACGTAGTGCGTGCGGCGCGGCGGCGATGTTTGAATGCGATATCAATAGAAGCCGCCGGCGCGTGTATCTTGACCTTGTACTTCCGAATAGCTGCAAAATTTCTTTGACAGGTCAGTATTCGACCTTTGATGATGCCGACAACAAGACGCCGCGCACCATCAACGTGCCGATGGTCAAAACTAGGGATGCACTGTTTTTTTTCTTTTAATGGATATTTTTATCCGCTATGTATGTTTATGGTATTGTTCGTAATGCGCATAAGTCCAATTTTCCAAATTTTTTTTATATATTTTTTGCGTCTCATAGACTCCCTAAGCGTAATATTATACTCCTATGTAATAGTATACTCTCTGAAACGACACTCATTCCTAACTGCAAGACGCAAGAATCTCGCAGGCTTAGTCTTGTTCTTGCTCAATTCTTGCACGGTCAGTCTTAGTCTTGGTCTTGCTAAAATTAGGCGGTCTTGTTCTTGGTCTTACAAAAATGCAAGAACAAGACCAAGACTGCAAGACCAAGACCGATTTTGGGCAACACTAGTCATGCTGTTTATCAAAACGGATTATACCAAATTGCATTGTTATTGTTAACACGCAATTACCAATGCGAAACCATTTTCATATCACAGATATAATAGTGATATTAGACTCCCTAAGCGTAATATTATTCTCCTATATAATAGTATACTCCCTGAAACGACACTCATTCCTAACTGCAAGACGCAAGAGTCTCGCAGGCTTAGTCTTGTTCTTGCTCAAATCAGTCTTGGTCTTGGTCTTGCTAAAATTAGGCGGTCTTGGTCTTGCAAAAATGCAAGAACTAGACCAAGACTGCAAGACCAAGACCGATTTTGGGCAACACTAGTCATGCTGTTTATCAAAACGGATTATACCAAATTGCATTGTTATTGTTAACACGCAATTACCAATGCGAAACCATTTTCATATCACAGATATAATTGTGAAATTGAACACTGTAACCATTTAGATTAAATATTTAATTAAATAAATTTTGATTTAGTGTTTGCTACAATAATTATACCCTTAGAGCAACGCAGCTACCGCGCGCTTATCAGTCACGTTGTTCTAACCTATATTATGAAAAATAATTACACATATAACTATCCTCGATTAAGAATTAAAACGTAAAAAGTGTTTGGTTATCTATACCCACCATACTATACACAGCAGCATTATGCTGCTATTTTACGGTGGTATGCTGTGAGAGCGTGGTCCTTGGCGTGAACCGACGCGTTCTTACTGCAGACATAATACAGCTGTCACGTTACTCCACCCCGTAAACAATAGTTGAATATATTAGGTTTTATAATACGTTATACACATATAGGAAACACAGTAAAGTGATGATGATGTCTCCTCGAGATGTTTCCTCATTGTCCATCTTATTTAATTCCCCATTTTTAGTATCTTAGCTTCAACCACGATAGAGTTCTCCGTTCCACCATAACCTCCTACTTCAGTGCCTCCCTTCAGTGACTTTATCCAATTCTCGTTCGTTGTCCAATCTGTTCTTCTTTGGAACGCTCTTCCTCCTTCAGGAAATTCCGGCACATAACCGGTTTTTGTTTAAATCCAAAGTTCGAAAAGTTCTTGTAAATAAAATGGCAGAAACAACTCAGCGTTCTTAGTTAACTTTATGTTTAATTAAAGTTGGTAAAAAATTACGTACATCCGCTCGAAAAATAAAATGATGTGTCTTACCTAGTTTGAAGAGCACCTCCCGCCCTCCCGCAATTGCGTGCACTATCACCGTCACCACTAATCCCAGCACCACTACTCCTAACACTACACCAGAAAAGACTGAGAAGTTATTCAAACTTGAATAGAGTATAAATAAAACTTTATAATTGCATCTTTGCTGGATTGTTAACCATCTAAAGCGAAAACGATACTGGGAATTAAGATGATATTTACGGAAATCGAAAATGAACCTCATACAGTTATTACAAAAGCATTCAAGCATATTGAGTAATATTAAAATTTTTCTTAAAAACTCTCCTTAAATGGCAACATTAACCTCATAGTTCCATATAATATTAACATTCAAATCAATGTTAATATTATAAGAAATTATTTATATCTGGGGGCACGATAGTGCCCCCGCCAAGTCGAGCAAAAAAGCGGCACGGCCGTACCATCCTTTTCTCTAAGCAGTTCAGGCCATTTCCGAAACCCTATAACTTCGTTATGGATAAAACTAGAAGCCTGAATTTTTACTAACCAAGTAGGCATTTTATAAGCTCGGTATATTTCAAATTTCATTAAATTTGAACCAGAAATTTAAGAATTATAACTAGTCACAGTTTCTTAATTTTGTCACTCACTGACTGAACGATCATCAAAAGTCTGAGGCATTTCTAGCAGACATAGAAACTTCAAATTTGGAATACAATTATTGTTTAATATATAAATCAAGGAAAAATTAAAATATTTTACAACTTCGGTCCAGTTTTCGAGATACATCAACTGCATAAATAACTTTGTAATCCCATATAAACATATAGTATTACAAAGTTATATTTGCAGTGAAGGAATCAGTGTACCTACATATGTATAATGGAATGTTAAATTTGGTTAAAAGTAAAAGTCTTCAAAAAATTTAGGGAATAAAATAAGTTTCATTAATTTTCGTGATAAAACAAGAGTTATTCTGGAGTTTTTAAGAATTGTGGTAGATAGCAGTACTATTCAGGTTGCCTATAAAAAAAAAGAAAAAAATATTTAAAAATTGTTGTGATGGTAGTGAAAAATATCATAAACGGTCTCAATTTCTGACGAATTTAATTTTTTTTATATAACTTAAAATATAATTGGGATATATATTTTTTTCTTTTTTTAGTCCGGGGCAGGTCTATCCTCCGGTGTTGGCTTATCGTTGAATTTTGGGACACGTTGTATATATATATATATATATATATATATATATATATAGAAAACTAACAACTTTTTACGGTAGAAGAACTGAGTTGCGAGACTTGGCTTTTTTTACAAGTTATGTTTTTGATGGCATATCGTTATTACATGATTCTAAAAGCTTTAATTGCCATAAAAAATTTCAATATTTCCTCTTAATGGACCCACAAACAAGACTCCCGAGAAGTCATAATGATTCAAATACAGCGGAGCCTCTTTACTTCCGGACCCCTATTTTTATAGGTGTCCAGAATAATGGGGTATCCGGATTAGATATTGTCAGAAAAAATGTGTATATCGAAATGAAACCCATGCACAACATATTAAAATGAAACCCCGATTAAAAGCTTTATAATTTCTATTAATACACACATATGTTTTCAAAAACTTACTGTTTCAAAATATATTACAGACATATATATTTGTTGTGTAATGGCGGCGTAAGAATATCCACTAACCGATACATAGCATACATGAAAGAATGAACATAACAATCAACGTAACACTAAAGTATTTGTTTTACATATTAAGAAAGTCTCTCATAGATTTCTGAGAACTGGACGCTATTTTTAGTTAAGATCTAAAGACATTATGACTACTCCGTCCGGACTAGAGAAGACACTAAGATCTTAGCGGTCAGCCACCGCAGAGTCTAGATTACCTAAAAATGCATCGTGTAGAGACGAAATACGTGTCGTATTGTCGTCAGTACCAGTAATTTTTTACCAACTTTAATTAAACATAAAGTTAACTAAGAACGCTGAGTTGTTTCTGCCATTTTATTTACAAGAACTTTCTGAACTTTGGATTTAAACAAAAACCGGTTATGTGCCGGAATTTCCTGAAGGAGGAAGAGCGTTCCAAAGAAGAACAGATTGGACAACGAACGAGAATTGGACAAAGTCACTGAAGGGAGGCACTGAAGTAGGAGGTTATGGTGGAACGGAGAACTCTATCGTGGTTGAAGCTAAGATACTAAAAATGGGGAATTAAATAAGATGGACAATGAGGAAACATCTGGAGGAGACATCATCATCACTTTACTGTGTTTCCTATATGTGTATAACGTATTATAAAACCTAATATATTCAACTATTGTTTACGGGGTGGAGTAACGTGACAGCTGTATTATGTCTGCAGTAAGAACGCGTCGGTTCACGCCAAGGACCACGCTCTCACAGCATACCACCGTAAAATAGCAGCATAATGCTGCTGTGTATAGTATGGTGGGTATAGATAACCAAACACTTTTTACGTTTTAATTCTTAATCGAGGATAGTTATATGTGTAATTATTTTTCATAATATAGGTTAGAACAACGTGACTGATACGCGCGCGGTAGCTGCGTTGCTCTAAGGGTATAATTATTGTAGCAAACACTAAATCAAAATTTATTTAATTAAATATTTAATCTAAATGGTTACAGTGTTTAATTTCACTATTATATTTGTGATATGAAAATGGTTTCGCATTGGTAATTGCGTGTTAACAATAACAATGCAATTTGGTATAATCCGTTTTGATAAACAGCATGACTAGTGTTGCCCAAAATCGGTCTTGGTCTTGCAGTCTTGGTCTTGTACTTGCATTTTTGTAAGACCAAGAACAAGACCGCCTAATTTTAGCAAGACCAAGACCAAGACTGACCGTGCAAGGATTGAGCAAGAACAAGACTAAGCCTGCGAGATTCTTGCGTCTTGCAGTTAGGAATGAGTGTCGTTTCAGGGAGTATACTATTATATAGGATTATAATATTACGCTTAGGAAGTCTATGAGACGCAGAAAATATATAAAAAAAATTTGGAAAATTGGACTTATGCGCATTACGAACAATACCATAAACATACATAGCGGATAAAAATATCCATTAAAAGAAAAAAACAGTGCATCCCTAGTTTTGACCATCGGCACGTTGATGGTGCGCGGCGTCTTGTTGTCGGCATCATCAAAGTCGAATACTGACCTGTCAAAGAAATTTTGCAGCTATTCGGAAGTACAAGGTCAAGATACACGCGCCGGCGGCTTCTATTGATATCGCATTCAAACATCGCCGCCGCGCCGCACGCACTACGTTTGACACTGTTTGAATGGTTTGAATGCCGCCACAGAGTACATGTTCCAAAGAATAAAATAAGTTTCCGGGTGCTCAGAATGGACACGAATACATTATGCTGATCTCGCAAGGAATATTGTAATTAGATAATGGTAAGGATAGGTAGATACCATAATGATTTATTCTAGTAAGCAATTATTATAATATTAACTATATGGGTTTATAATAATTACTTACTATTATTATTATTACCTAATAGATAAACATGTTCAATAAGTTCACTGCAAATCTCGATCTTTGGAAGTGTGTGTTTTTGAACACAAAGTTTTCGAATATGTCGTCACCGATTTGATAAATATTGTAGACATTTTTAACACACTTGAAACGTGTAAACATTTTGTACAATGCTAATCGAATAATATAAAAGTGTGCATATTAAATAAAACGCGTAAAATAAGATCTATGTACTTTTAGGAGCCCGAGTATCTCTTAGAGAACCGTTTAAAGAAATTGATTGCATCGAATTGATGTAAATAATAGTGATTTGCACAATTTTAATAGTAGAAAAAATAAAAATAAAATCACAATACCTGCTTTCCGTTCTTGTATATGTATATAATGTATATAATGCGTTCTTGGGTAGCGATATACGCTTTTATAATAAGATTCCAAAAGAAATGTTAGATCTTTCACCTTTTCAATTTAAGTCAGACAAAAATGCTAGGAACTGACCTCTCGTACTACACAGGACTAACTAGAAATTTCTAAACCGATTTGGTATCTACATATACATTTGACATTTTATGTTTGACTTATCGCTTTACATAATTATAGTACTATTGTAAAAATATTTTGAAAAGAACAACTACTGACTTTCTTACTTTCGTCCATGATTCTTCTCAGTAGAATCAGAACCCCTGGACATGGAAAAGAAAAAATTGGGGAATACAGTGATTATATGACTATTCAAAAGTGTATTTTTAATGCCTACTTGAATAAAACATATTTGAATTTTGAATTTCAAACAAGTGAAGGCAAATTTAATGTAATTAACGTATATTATGGTTTTTGAAAGAGAAGAAAGTAAAACGATATGTGAAATAAGAATAGAAGGGGAGTTGGTAGAGCAAGTAGATGAGTTTGTGTATTTGGGATGTGTATTTAGCAGTGATGGTAGATATGATAAGGATATAGAACGACGAGTGAATGCAGGAAATAGAGTGAATGGGGCTTTACACTCTATTGTGAAAAGTCAGAATGTGTCCAAAAAGGCACGTATGGCAATTCACAATGCTGTGTTAGTGCCTACTTTAATGTATGGTAGTGAAAGTTGGGTGTGGCAGAAGAAGCACGAGAGTAGAATAAATGCTGTAGAAATGCGATCCTTAAGGAGAATGTTAGGGATGAATCTGAATGACAGAGTGAGAAATTGTTTAATAAGAGAAGAGTGTGGTTTGCAAGATGATGTTGTGACCAGGATTAAGAAAGGAATGCTTCGGTGGTTTGGTCATGTGGAAAGAATGAATGAGGAAAGAGTGACAAAGCAAATTTATGTTGCAGAGGTGAACGGCAGAGTCGGAAAGGGTCGCCATAGGCGAAAGTTTATCGACCAAATTGGCGATATGTTGAAAATGGGCCAAATCAAGTGTACCTTTAACCGACGAGCGTGTATGCGTAGGTATATGGATGTGGAGGAAGCGAGAGAGGTCTGTCAGGATCGTGCCAAATGGAAGTCCATAGTCTCTGCCTACCCCTCTGGGTGACAGGCGTGAGTGTTTATAGAATAGAATATAGATTAATTCAATCACAAGAAGAACATAATATACATAATTTTATTTACATATTTACATTTCATTTTTACGTAGGCACACTATACCTATCTGGCAATGCATCTACTTTATTAATCTTCTGAAGAATCGTTATTTTTATCAAAGAATGCCGAACTTTCCTTTGTCGGTCTTTCGGCGTGTATTTACAAATAGTAGTATGCTAAGTAAGATTGACGAAGTCATTGGGCTCTAGTTAAATTACATAACAGTACACAACAGCTTTGACATCACTGTTACTTTATATTAATTCTTTTGACCAAGAATTAATACAAAGTAACCATCTGGCTGACTCATCACTTCACCTATTTCTATGTTTTCTAATTACTAATGATGCTAAGGGAGTGAAATGGGAGTTGGAAGTTTGGAAGTTGGGAATGACTGAAATTAAAATAAATACTACTATTTGTAAATACACGCCGAAAGACCGACAAAGGAAAGTTCGGCATTCTTTGATAAAAATAACGATTCTTCAGAAGATTAATAAAGTAGATGCATTGCCAGATAGGTGTAGTGTGCCTACGTAAAAATGAAATGTAAATATGTAAATAAAATTATGTATATTATGTTGTTCTTGTGATTGAATTAATCTACGTTAATTACATTAAATTTGCCTTCACTTGTTTGAAATTCAAAATTCAAATATGTTTTATTCAAGTAGGCATTAAAAATACACTTTTGAATAGTCATATAATCACTGTATTCCCCAATTTTTTCTTTTCCATGTCCAGGGGTTCTGATTCTACTGAGAAGAATCATGGACGAAAGTAAGAAAGTCAGTAGTTGTTCTTTTCAAAATATTTTTACAATAGTACTATAATTATGTAAAGCGATAAGTCAAACATAAAATGTCAAATGTATATGTAGATACCAAATCGGTTTAGAAATTTCTAGTTAGTCCTGTGTAGTACGAGAGGTCAGTTCCTAGCATTTTTGTCTGACTTAAATTGAAAAGGTGAAAGATCTAACATTTCTTTTGGAATCTTATTATAAAAGCGTATATCGCTACCCAAGAACGCATTATATACTTTGTGTAACCGGAAAGCAGGTATTGTGATTTTATTTTTATTTTTTCTACTATTAAAATTGTGCAAATCACTATTATTTACATCAATTCGATGCAATCAATTTCTTTAAACGGTTTTCTAAGAGATACTCGGGCTCCTAAAAAGTACATAGATCTTATTTTACGCTTTTTATTTAATATGCACACTTTTATATTATTCAATTAGCATTGTACAAAATGTTTACACGTTTCAAGTGTGTTAAAAATGTCTACAATATTTATCAAATGGGTGACGACATATTCGAAAACATTGTGTTCAAAAACACACACTTCCAAAGATCGAGATTTGCAGTGAACTTATTGAACATGTTTATCTATTAGGTAATAATAATAATAGTAAGTAATTATTATAAACCCATATAGTTAATATTATAATAATTGCTTACTAGAATAAATTATTATGGTATCTACCTATCCTTACCATTATCTAATTACAATATTCCTTGCGAGATCAGCATAATGTATTCGTGTCCATTCTGAGCACCCGGAAACTTATTTTATTCTTTGGAACATGTACTCTGTAGCGGCATTCAAACCATTCAAACAGTGTCAAACGTAGTGCGTGCGGCGCGGCGGCGATGTTTGAATGCGATATCAATAGAAGCCGCCGGCGCATGTATCTTGACCTTGTACTTCCGAATAGCTGCAAAATTTCTTTGACAGGTCAGTATTCGACCTTTGATGATGCCGACAACAAGACGCCGCGCACCATCAACGTGCCGATGGTCAAAACTAGGGATGCACTGTTTTTTCTTTTAATGGATATTTTTATCCGCTATGTATGTTTATGGTATTGTTCGTAATGCGCATAAGTCCAATTTTCCAAATTTTTTTATATATTTTTTGCGTCTCATAGACTCCCTAAGCGTAATATTATACTCCTATATAATAGTATAATCCCTGAAACGACACTCATTCCTAACTGCAAGACGCAAGAGTCTCGCAGGCTTAGTCTTTTTCTTGCTCAAATCTTGCACGGTCAGTCTTGGTCTTGGTCTTGCTAAAATTAGACGGTTTTGTTCTTGGTCTTGCAAAAATGCAAGAACAAGACCAAGACCGATTTTGGGCAACACTAGTCATGCCGTTTATCAAAACGGATTATACCAAATTGCATTGTTATTGTTAACACGCAATTACCAATGCGAAACCATTTTCATATCACAGATATAATAGTGAAATTAAACACTGTAACCATTTAGATTAAATATTTAATTAAATAAATTTTGATTTAGTGTTTGCTACAATAATTATACCCTTAGAGCAACGCAGCTACCGCGCGCGTATCAGTCACGTTGTTCTAACTTATATTATGAAAAATAATTACACATATAACTATCCTCGATTAAGAATTAAAACGTAAAAAGTGTTTGGTTATCTATACCCACCATACTATACACAGCAGCATTATGCTGCTATTTTACGGTGGTATGCTGTGAGAGCGTGGTCCTTGGCGTGAACCGACGCGTTCTTACTGCAGACATAATACAGCTGTCACGTTACTCCACCCCGTAAACAATAGTTGAATATATTAGGTTTTATAATACGTTATACACATATAGGAAACACAGTAAAGTGATGATGATGTCTCCTCCAGATGTTTCCTCATTGTCCATCTTATTTAACTCCCCATTTTTAGTATCTTAGCTTCAACCACGATAGAGTTCTCCGTTCCACCATAACCTCCTACTTCAGTGCCTCCCTTCAGTGACTTTGTCCGATTCTCGTTCGTTGTCCAATCTGTTCTTCTTTGGAACGCTCTTCCTCCTTCAGGAAATTCCGGCACATAACCGGTTTTTGTTTAAATCCAAAGTTCGGAAAGTTCTTGTAAATAAAATGGCAGAAACAACTCAGCGTTCTTAGTTAACTTTATGTTTAATTAAAGTTGGTAAAAAATTACGTACATCCGCTCGAAAAATAAAATGATGTGTCTTACCTAGTTTGAAGAGCACCTCCCGCCCTCCCGCAATTGCGTGCACTATCACCGTCACCACTAATCCCAGCACCACTACTCCTAACACTACACCAGAAAAGACTCACTACTGACGACAATACGACACGTGTTTCGTCTCTACACGAGGCATTTTTAGGTAATCTAGACTCTGCGGTGGCTGACCGCTAAGATCTTAGTGTCTTCTCTAGTCCGGACGGAGTAGTCATAATGTCTTTAGATCTTAACTAAAAATAGCGTCCAGTTCTCAGAAATCTATGAGAGACTTTCTTAATATGTAAAACAAATACTTTAGTGTTACGTTGATTGTTATGTTCATTATTTCATGTATGCTATGTATCGGTTAGTGGATATTCTTACGCCGCCATTACACAACAAATATATATGTCTGTAATATATTTTGAAACAGTAAGTTTTTGAAAACATATGTGTGTATTAATAGAAATTATAAAGCTTTTAATCGGGGTTTCATTTTAATATGTTCTGCATGGGTTTCATTTCGATATACACATTTTTTCTGACAATATCTAATCTGGATACCCCATTATTCTAGACACCTATAAAAATAGGGGTCCGGAAGTAACGAGGCTTCGCTGTATTGGAATCATTATGACTTCTCGGGAGTCTTGTTTGTGGGTCCATTAAGAGGAAATATTGAAAACTTTATGGCAATTAAAGCTTTTAGATTCATGTAATAACGATATATAAATAATTTTTTATAATATTAACATTGATTTGAATGTTAATATTATATGGAACTATGAGGTTAATGTTGCCATTTAAGGAGAGTTTTTAAGAAAAAGTTTAATATTACTAAATATGCTTGAGTGCCTTTGTAATAACTGCATTAGGTTCATTTTCGATTTCCGTAAATATCATCTTAATTCCCAGCATCGTTTTCGCTTTAGATGGCTAACAATCTAGCAAAGATGCAATTATAAAGTTTTATTAATACTCTATTCAAGTTTAAATAACTTCTCATCTTTTTTTCTTTATGAAAAATTTCAATACCTGTCCTCAAATCATGACAGATTTCTTCGTTCTCCATCTAATCTAAGGATTACAGATCCACTACACTTCACCGGTTTTATCGGCACTCCGTTACTGTTAAAGCTGCACTTCCCTGGAACTCCTTAAACGACAACATCAATAAAGCTCCGTAAATAAGAACGTTTTCAAAAGACTCGTTCGAGAACACTTTACATGGAAATATATTGTGTATATATTGTTGTATTGTATATATAAATTGTTAATGTTCTATAAATTGTTGATGTTCTATATATATAGAACATCAACACCCACTTACTGTTAACTGGCACCAAAACAGTCACCAAAGATACAGCATCAAGCAGTACAGCGTACTGGAGGAGTGATATATAAATATAATTTGTGCGCATGAGCTAAGAGAGTGGAGTGACGGGAGTGAACTCGACCGACACGGCCGGTGTCTACAGAGCCCAAGCGCAGAGTATCTGAACACCCAGTGACCCAGTGTTATGCGATAACGTGCAGTGCAACCCAATATTATTATAAACTCTACTGTACTCGTAAATTTTATTCATTATTATTTATTGTTTATTGTTTTATGATTAAACTAGTGAACGAAAAGGTAAATATGATAGGAGAAGGTGAATGGGGAAAATTGTGCAGTAAATTTAAAAGTGTTGAGGAAGAATACCGAAAAAATTACCATGTGATCGACCTGATGACGGAAGCTCAAGCGAAGATGAAAGCGATGATGAAGTAGCATCCAGTAACACCAACACACCATCAACATCTGGCTTCCATGTGACCCAAGACGTCATAATGGACGGCGTGTCACCCTTAGCTAAGTTTTCTTGTTACAAACTACTTTATATTTTACGATAGAAATAACAAATAATGCTCAAGTAAACATTATCCATTTTCTGCCGACTTCCAAAAAGGAGACGGTACTCAATTCGAGTGTATGTTTTTTTTTATGTTTGTTACCTCATAACTTTGTACTGGGCGAACCGATTTGAATGATTCTTTTTTTATATGAAAGCTGATAGATCTCGTGTAGAATTTGATCAAGGTCAGACCAATGGTTATTGAGTTATTCTTAAATAACCTATATTGAAGTCGCTTATATTGAAGTCGGCTGTACAAAATTTTTAATTTTTAATTATTTATTAATTCCCACCTCGTCCAAAGTTCTAAGTAGCTAGTAAAACACCTATTATGATTCTTCAATAAAACAATTAATTACTATAATATTATAAAACAATAGCCCAATACCATGTAGTACTTTAGAACGCGACTGTACCCACGCTGTCGACCTGTATCTAGCTCGGTACGAAACAATGCTGCAGTCATAAGAAAAAAGGGCGCATCTAACAATTTTTGAATAAATGAGTTAAATATACCATTCAACTCATGATAAGAAGGCGCATCTACTATTTTTTTTAATATTCACAAATATCAATATTTTAGAAATTATCGTAAAAATTTTAGACGTAACTGTTGATCACAGATGACTTTTTTTTAGTAGAAAAAACTTATACAAATTCAACATAAAAGAAAAGACTTATTTAACCAGTTGCTACGTCATCTTTAACAAAATTTGCATCGATTACTTAAATTTCAATTATTCTTGTCTTATTATTCTATATCTTATTATTAAGAGCTTATATCTTATTATTAAGAGCTGGTGTTTCACATGTGGTCCCATATAAATTTAATCAAGGTCAGCCCAAGAGTTTTTGAGTTATCCTTAATTATTTATATTAAAGTCGGTTGTACAAAATTTTTAATTTTTAATTATTATCGTAGTAAGTCTTGTAAAACATAGTAAATTACTATTAGCGTCCTTTCAAATTCAAATGACCTTTCCAAAATATGTAAAAATGTTAAATAAATGGCTGTTCTTTTTTTATTTATTAGGTTGGAAAGACGCAAATAGTTATATGCGTCTATGTCTATGTCACAACAAATATTTCAAATAAAAGGTTTCGTAGTAAGTGGTTAGGCCACTAAGAACGTTTTCAGGCGTAGGATGTCTTCTTCACTTGGACTGATTTTTTTATAGGATAAGGGTGACTAACGAGCACACAGTCCACCTGATGGTAAGTGGTTGCTGCGGCCCATAGACATCTACATCTATCCTCTATTCCAAATCAATATGTAGATGCGATGTCACCCGTGAGGACTAAGATGGAATGCCTCATTTCCAGTAAAAAGGGCCTCCGATCACCTGCACTCACCAAGCGAAACGCAGAGGTAAACCTCTACTTTACGCTGGTTTTCTGTGAGGTCGTGGTACCACCCCGGTTCGAGCCGGCCCATCCGTGCGACAGCAAAAGCTGCCGCGTGGCTCTATCACTGTTAAAAACTGTTACTGTTGCTTCCTACATGGTGGCGACTTGTATCCTCTCCTATGCTGTTTTTTAGTACATAACACATAATCTCTAATATTCAATTTTCGCGATAGCTTTAGTCATAAAAGCCGTTGGTTCTGTGGTGCTTTTTCTGGTCGTATCAGATTGCCGACCTATCGGACTTTGAAAGTAAAGGATTAAGGAGTGCACTTGTGCTATCGCACACGCATCAGATGGTGAGTCTCCATTAAAACTGGCCTTTTTTTACACAAGAGACAAAACGGGCTCTTGAACATTTACCTGTATATAACTTTATTAAAAAATTTAAACAGTTAGTACATACAGAAAAAAAATGTCTTACATGAAATAATAAAATTAGGTAAAAATACTAGTGAGGATGACGTTCTGTTCTCCTTGCTAGACTATAAAATAGCCTGTATTAAGGAGATTCAGTCCCTTACCCCCTTACAAAAAGGGAACAAAAAAATGCTCTACTACAGATTGTAGTACTAAAAAGTTAAGAGCATTTGTGTGTGTGTGTGTGTGTTTTTTGTGTGTGTGTGTGTGTGTGTGTGTGTGTCTTTGTGTGTGCGTGCGTGCGTGCGTTTATGTGTGTGTCAATTTCATCATATAATTATACTAATATAATATAAGTTAGTTAGTCAGTTATTGTTAATAAATACTGCTCTGTTTCTTCATAACTCTTGTTTAATAGGAAGAAGTACACAGCTTTCTTACATTTGTAATTAGCTCGTAGTTCATAAATGGGAATATTAAAATTGATTTTGTTATAAGGAAGGGGACCAAGATACGGGAAAAACCTTTTAGCAAAATGAGAGTTGACTGTCGGAATATTACAATTTGTTACAATGCCAAAAATGTTACAATTGCCAAAATACAAGTTTTGGCAAATTTTGTCCTTACGGCGCTTGCTAATTTCGATATAAGGGATATTGCGATGTTGTAACATCACTGTATGTAATAGAATAGAATAGAATAAAATAATTTTTTATTCAATATTGATTATTACATAATACTTATTGAAAGTCATTTTTTATTTACCACTGGTTCGGAAAATACCTCAGTCCTGGGAAGAAATATAAACAATTGTCTTACATTGAGAACGTTATGATCTTTGTAGAGCTTAATAGTTGGATATAAGATAGGTCAAAAGGAAATGATCTTTAAAATTGCACTATGTGCGATTTCTAAAGGTTTCAAAACAGTTTTTGCGGCACCACCCCAACATGAAATGCAGTAAGATATGATAGAAAGGCAGAGTGCAAAATAAACATTGCGTATAATACTCTGGTCAGCGAGGTGACGAAGTGATTTGAAAATAAAAATTAATTTACGGACTCAGCTAGTTAAATTTTCAATGTGGGCTTTAAAATTTAGAGTTTTATCTAGAGTTATGCCAAGATATTTGATTGTATCAACCGGATTAATAGAGGGACAATGGCAATTTTGTTGGTTTTGATAGTGACATGAGTGAGCTATTAACTTTATTGGAATTTTTGGTTGGGATATTGGAGAGATAGAAAAGGTAACGAATTTAGTTTTTGCTGCATTTAAAGCAAGGGTATGTGCACGGAGCCAATCATATGTGATGTTAAAGCCACTTTGCACAATTTCTTGGAGTTCAGTCCAAGAACCAGCAAAGAAGGTAAGAGCGGTGTCATCAGCATATGAAACTATTTTAGAGTTATGGACTTTAAGATTGCAGAGGTCATTAATGAAAATCAAGAAGAGAGTAGGTCCGAGTATGCTACCCTGGGGCACACCGTAAGATACGAGGGCGGCACTGAAAATTTCGGGAATCAAGGAAGTGACACAACACACTGTTTTTGTGTTAAACCACTTCGAAGGTCATAATAAATCATCGCTCTTGAATTTTCTCGAGTCAATTCCATTTTCTCAACGACTAAACAAGTTTCGAAACCTTGTGACAAGACCGAGAATTTTTTTAAAATAAATAATTGGTATTCGGTTTTTAAAACCAAGGACTTTTAAATTAAAAAGATTTTAATATGAAAGTAACAGTGGAAATATTCCATTCCCGATACTTTTAGTGCAGCCCTCGTATAGAAAGTTCATCACTTATGTGGTTAGCTATTTTACTCTTTGCGTCCGGCCTGAGAGGTAGCTACGGAAAAATTCAAGTTTAGAGCCCCTGATACCTATATTTTCTAGTTTTAATAAAAGAGTGTTGATTGGAACCGTATCAAAAACCTTAGCCAAATCCAAGAATATTGTGAGGACTTTTTTGTTGTCAATAAGCTTACCTACAACGAAAGTAGTTAGTTCGTAAATAGCGTCAGATGTGGGTTTGTTATATATATATATATATATATATATATATATATACTAGCTTCTATATACTAGCTGACCAGGCAGACGTCGTTCTGCCCTTTCTGACGACCAAGTGTCCTAAAAAAATCATTAAATTCACAATTTAAAAAAAAATCAGGTTAACTTATCGGGATAATAACTATTCCATCTCTCAAGTTGGACCAAACTGCACACACTGTGAAACATTTCATTGAAATCAGTTCAGTAGTTGAGTAGTTCATCGCGGACAAACAATGTGATACGTAATTTTTATATATAAAGATAATATATATAATCCTCCCCCACATATTGTGACAAAGTACGGTCCCGAGCCACCTGCATTCATCGACTGCATACGTAACCATACACTACACTTGCTAGTACGAAATTGCCTCTGTGGAACCTTTCTTCCCATCGATTGTTTGTTCTTAAGCTATGTTGCCGGTCTATTGTCACTTCAGTTGTTCAAGTGTTTTTCGCGGATATCATTTACTTGGAGATTATTCATTACTGCTCTTGGAACTCAAATACTACCATACTCCCCGTCCTATCTTTTGAACTATATTTTTAATTTTTTATTTTCGACTGCTATGCAATCATTTTGTGCTCTCAATTTATTAAGAACGTCACTCTTTTCGTCATTCTTTTTTTTATAATAACAGTTTTTGCGTAAAAAGATCTCTGGAAGAAATCGCTTTCAGGGCACAAGACCATCATTTGTACTTTATATATACTGTTTATTATATTGGTGTATAATAAAAAAAATATTAACTGATTAGTGTTTAAGGAAATGCTTTGGGGTTCTGAAACCGTTACTCTACGACTTTATCTAAGCAGTATTTTATGGAAGACCCAAAACTTAAGATATGGATTTCACGCGTCCATTCAGTTTCCTCTTACGCTACGATCTTTCATAAAATGCATTTAATCTACTCTAATCTCTAATCAGGAGTTAAAAGCCTGGATTTTTCAATTACATTTTATTTGTCTGCTGCAGTATTCTTATATAATATAAGCACAACATTGAACATAACTCGTGCCACTAGTTTATCAAATTACCTTTTTATGCATCATTCATCATCAAGCAGGAGAATATTTGCCAGCGTCTTTCTCTCCTAATATAACTTGTGTTTTGAAGATAAGAGTAATATATTTTTATTACGCTAAGACAGTACGATTTACTACGTAGAACTAAATCACCACTTAACACACAAGGTGGGATTGCAGTCAAGCACTGACTTATAATAAGTGAAATAAATATTTTTATAAACCAGGATTATAATAAATAGTAGAGTATAAATACGGTCGCCTTTACGTTAAACAAACGTATTTAATTATGCATGAAACTAAAGACCTAGACTTGAGTTTTAAAGTTCTCGATATTTTAGTTTTTTTGTATTGCATTTAATGCAGGTTAGTAGTGTTATGCTACTTACATATCATTTTACACTATTTTTCCATTCTGTTTTTGATTTTCTGCATTCATATTTTGCATCACTTTTCACGCTATCAGTTATGCTACTTACATATTATTTTACACTATTTTTCCATTCTGTTTTTGATTTTCTGCATTTATATTTTGCATCACCTTTATTTCCATAGGATCCTGTAACGTTTTTACACAATAACAAATCATTTTCACTTCGTATTTTCACGCTATCAGCACCGTTTAAATCGCTGTCAATGGAGTCTTACCTTTTTCTATCTTTTATTGAGTTCTCCATAACTCTGCAATTTCAGGTTTCGTGCGCACTGCCGCGCTATAGTTTTTCCTATATGAATAATATCTCATTTCTTACTTAAATGTAACTGTTTTTCAATTATATACCTAAAACCAAAAATTTATATTTTTGACAACCATTATTTATATGGTTGTTATGGTAACTTTTATTCAAATTCGTCACTGGTCTGATGTTCTTATTTCGATATTTCCACATAAATACTCTTTTGCTCTAGGTCATTTATATAAATATAAAATAAATATTCTTTTAATTTAAATAATTTCTCGTTCTCTCTAAAAAGGTATAAAAGCCGAACAATCGGAGAATACAGAGAGTCTCGCTTCAGTTTTCAACCAAGAAGCATCTACTAAAGGCCTTATCCCGGGGCCGCATTGCCCCGGGATCCTGCAAGCCTCCATCTACATTTGAAGTCGTCGGCGTAATCTACTTCAAGCGCGGGGCCACACTACTCCGGGCGCTACGACTGCTTGCTCCAGGCGCTGGGTGCACCTACTACCCGCGCTACATTTGGGCGCTACGACTGCTTGCTGCAGGCGCTGAGTGCACCTACTGCCGCGCTACCTTTGGTCGCTGCGACTGCTTGCTCCAAGCGCTGAGCGCACCTACTTCAGGCGCTACGTGCGCCGGCTCCGGACGCTGCGTGTGCCCAGACCAGGCGCTGCGTGCCATCACCGCAAAGAAACTACAAGCTCAGCGTGTGCCTACTTCTACTCTAAGCGCAGCGTGCGTCACTTCGACCTTTAGGCTCCACTACAATACAATATTCTCTTTATTTTTTTTATCTAATTGTAATTACACGTCATCCATCATCATCATCATATTTCATTTTTTTTATAAAATTGTAAATACCTTTTTAAAAATTTAAATATATTATTTTCTTGTTCTACTTTTGTTGTTTTGTTGTTCTTAGGTTAGGTTCTATTATTTTTTTTTAATTGTCGCTTTTCGACAGTTTGGCGCCCAACGTAAAATCCTCTTTCTCTCTTAATTCTTCACCTTTACTGCGCCTTGTCCATTCCCTTTTGATTTAATTGCTTTCCCTTTCGTTCTTAACTCATTATTCATCATTCATTTATTCATCCTTGTCATACCTTCCAAATTCTAAAACAAAACTTCTTCTAGTTTTTCAACTTATCTGGATTACATTTAGACCTACATATAACACTTCACTTACATTCATCAATCTAATATTTTTATTCTAGATAACTTAAAGAGGTACAATTTTTAATAAAATTTTTATTTCTTAAACTTAACTTTACACTTAATTATAACAATGAAAAGGGTTATTAAGTACGAATTCCTTAACAAGGCCGAACTTGAATACGAAGTGAAGATTAGATGTGAGGAACCAGCTAATACTGTTTTGCTTCTAAAAAAACAAGTTTTACGTTTAGTTGCGAATTCTCACCCTGAAGATATTCTGACTTCTCCAATTCCGATCGAGGATGACTTGTCTCAAATTGATTCTACTTTGACCTATCTGGACTGTAAAAGTAAAAAATTTTTACAAGGTGAAACCAAATACTTACGACTAATAGAAACTTTTATTAACCATGTTTTTTACAGATTAGAGCGAATAGATACTGACTTATATCCAGACTTTAAAGCTAATTTCGATACTTTGAAGATGAAATTTGACGCTATTGCTAAACAATTCGAATCCTTGACTCCACCTTCAACTGAAAATGACTCTCCATCACTTGACCCTCCTGTTGACCCGACTGTCATGGAACCTCCTCTTGTTTCTCAAACTTCTGTTATGATCCATACCCCGTATCTTTCACCACCACCTCAATCTTTTTCTCCAATTAACGTCTTCAAAGATCTGAAAAGATACACCTTCAATGGTAAAAGCTGTCCAAGATCCTTTCTTCAAAAACTTGAAGAATACTGCTTAGCTTGTGGCTTGTCCAAAGACTTGTTGATTTCTCAAGCGTTCGAAATTTTCACCGACAATGCTCTTCATTGGTTCAGATTTAAATATAATCAGAATCCAAACTTAACTTGGAACGAACTTTCTTCTTTATTAATTAAAGACTTTGGTGGTTTTGACTATGATCATAAACTTCTAGAAGCGATTAGGAATCGAACTCAAGGCCGTGATGAACCTATCGTCATCTATATTTCCATTATGTCTGGAATGTTCTCTCGTCTTTCGAAGAAACTTTCTGAAACAGAACAATTGGAGATTATTTTGAGGAATATTCGCCCATGCTATTCAGTCTTCGTAGCTCTAAAAGACATTGACTCTATCGACTCTCTTGTGGCTACTTGTCAAAACTATGAAAAGTTCCTAGACAGAGACAAACAATTTAAAGAACCAAATGTACAACAAAATCCTCTTATTTCTGAATTCAACTACAAGCATTCCACTTCAAGTTCAGTTGACTCTCCAAATTCTTCCAATAACTCACGACCTTCTCCTCCATTATTGAATAAATTCACTTCATCCTACAAATACCCTTCTAGACAAATTAATAGTCTCTCTCAAACTAAAGCCCCTCAAGAAAGCTCCTTTTGTGTTCGCTGTCGCAAACAAGGTCATACTTTGAACACTTGTACTCAACCACGATTCGTGATTTGTTTCAAATGTGGTCTTAAAGGTTTTAAAACTGCAGATTGCCCTACTTGTTCTCCCAAACCACATACTAGTTCAAAAAAACTAACTGCTGTCTTGAAAAACAACTTAAACTTTGATAAAGACGATTGGACTAGTTGGATTAAAATAATTGAAGGGCATAGGGAAAAAAGGAGCTCATTGACAATTTTACGTTTTTGGAATGAACTATACGATTTTACTTCGTTTTCTATGGCCAATCAGAGCACGTTATTATAAAAACGATAAAAGGCCCTGATTTTGTGTAAAGTGAATTTAAAAAAATTGTACTTTAGGATAAAACGCGCTCATTGCATTCTATACCGCGTAAGAAGGTGCCCATTGTCTATGAAACCACGCTAGAAAGGGCTGATCGCAGCGATTGTAACAGAAAACGCGCTCATTGTCGGTCATCTGTATTATTTTGTCATACAAATGACAGCTGCCAGATAAGCTTCCTTGCAAAAATTTTACGACACCTTTAGTGTACGTTAGGTTTTTAAAAGTTTTTGCTTATTTATCTCAAAATGGACAATAATACGTAAGACACTCAATAAGTTTTAAGATATACGAAAAGTATTCTAGATATTATTAATATTTATTTTACATCTTTTCAAAATATTCTCCATCATGGTCTATACAAAGTTCCATTCGCCTTAGTCAACTCTGAAAACACTTTTGTCAGTCTTAATCTGACAGGTCGGAAATTGCTTCTTCGTAGGCAGCCACGGCTTCAACACTAGATTCCTCAATAAATGCTTTTGTTCTAAGGGAGGTATGTAAAGAGGCGTTATCGTGATGCAGCATGATTCCCCGAAGCCCGGTCTTTGGTCTTCTCTCCCGCACAACTTGAAAAGCTTTGGGTAATGCAACTGTAGTATACCATTCAGAGTTGACTGACCTACAATTTTCCAGCATTTACGTCGACAAATGTCCGCTCCGCGAAAAAAAACTAGCCACCATTTTTTTGCCAACGTTGCGAGGTTTTTGCAGTATTGTCAGTAACTGTCCTTCTGAGTAGACCTATACTGATGATTACCTTTTATTTTCCGGATCATATTGATAGATCCATGTCTCGTCACCAGTAATGATTTCTGAAACACGCCTAGATGCCCCGTTTTCAAAACATAGACGCATTTCATGGCACTGTCGACAGGAGTCTGTTTTTCGATTTCGGAGAGCAAACGAGGGATCCATCGACAACAAAGCTTCCTCACTTCAAGATGTTGATGTAGGATGGTATGAATGTTGCCCGAACTAATGCCTACAATCTTTTCGATGTCCGTATATGTGTTTATGTGTGGGTCTTCTCGCACCAACATTTCAGTAGTTCATACATTTTCTGCCGTTACTGCTGTTTGTAGGGCCCCGGTTCTTTTTTCATCTTTAAAACTAATTTTATCCGAATGTATTAACTTACCCCACAAATAACTTTCATGCTAATTAACATGTATTTTATTTCATTAGTGTGTTTATGTAGTTAGACATTGTTTATGATCACCAATTAATTTGTAAAATGTAAAAAGCAGATCGTTGTGACAATGAGCACCTTCTTGCCTTTTTCATTTGGGAGTTAGGTAATTAAATTACAAACTATTGTTTATTTACCAACCCAATCTTTTAAAATAACAATTTATTATGTTAAATATACACTGTTCCTTTTTTATATGGGTACAAATCATATTCTAGTAGATTTGTAAGTGTAGAAATTGAAATTTTAGGTTTAATTCTTTAATTACTCGAAACGATGAGAATGTTAATGAGCTCCTTCTTTTCCTGTGCCCTTCAATTCAAAACTTCTTTTCTTGTTACAAAATCTCTTCTACACTCTACTCCAAAGAACAAGATCTTAATCGTCCATTCGTTAATGTAAAAATTTATGACTTAACTTTATCTGGTTTACTAGATTCTGGCAGCTCAGTAACTATTCTGGGTAATAATTCTCATTTAGAAATTCTTAAACTGGGCTGTAAACTTTTCAAGTCAGATCTTATTACTGTCTCTACTGCTAATAATCAAAAAGTTAATTCCTTGGGTTATTTTGACTTACCTGTTCATTTCAATAATCAAACTCATTTGATTAAAGCTTATGTTTTCCCTGAAATATTTCCTTCGCTAATACTAGGTATTGACTTTTGGAGAAAATTTAATCTTTTACCTAGTGTTTTATCTTCTCTTAACTTTACAGAATCTAAATGCTCTGCTATCGAAACTAAAGATATTAAAGTTTTACCTTATGAGCATTTAACTCCTAACCAAAAGAACATCGCTAACGACATCATCCAACGCTTCAAGACAATTTCTTTTGAGGAAAAAGGTATCCTGGGAAGCACACACTTAATCACCCACAAGATTGATACTGGTGATTCTCTTCCAATCAAACAAAAATGTTATAGACTGTCTCCTGAAAAACAAAAGGCGTTAATTAATGAAGTTGACAAGATGCTGGGATGGAAGGTCATTGAACAATGCGAAAGTCCTTGGTTATCTCCAGTTCTCATCACTCCGAAGAAGAATGGTGAATGGCGTTTCTGTGTAGACAGCAGGAAGCTTAACTCAATTACACGTCGTGATGCTTATAAGTTGCCACTAATAAGCGAAATTTTGGACAACCTGAAGAATGCCAAATACTTATCAAGCATTGACATTGCGAAAGCATTTTGGGAAATTCCCTTGAATCCTGCTGATAAAGATAAAACTGCATTTTATGTACCTGGAAGAGGTATGTTTAGATTCAAAGTAATGCCTTTTGGCCTCACCAACTCACCTGCAACTCTACAAAGATTAATGGATATGCTGTTTACTCCTGAATTTGAGAACAAGGTATTTTGCTATCTGGATGACATTGTTATTATTAGTGAGACTTTTGATGAAAACATATCGCTTCTCATGAAAGTTCATGAAAAACTTTCATATGCTAATCTAACTATTAACTTTGAGAAGAGTCAATTCATCAAGAAATAACTGAAATACCTTGGTTTTCTAGTAGACGAGTATGGTCTACGTGCGGATCCAGATAAAATAAAAGCTATTTTAGAATATCCTATATTTTATTATTTAATCTACTCTAATCTCTAATCAGGAGTTAAAAGCCTGGATTTTTCAATTACATTTTATTTGTCTGCTGCAGTATTCTTATATAATATAAGCACAACATTGAACATAACTCGTGCCACTAGTTTATCAAATTACCTTTTTATGCATCATTCATCATCAAGCAGGAGAATATTTGCCAGCGTCTTTCTCTCCTAATATAACTTGTGTTTTGAAGATAAGAGTAATATATTTTTATTACGCTAAGACAGTACGATTTACTACGTAGAACTAAATCACCACTTAACACACAAGGTGGGATTGCAGTCAAGCACTGACTTATAATAAGTGAAATAAATATTTTTATAAACCAGGATTATAATAAATAGTAGAGTATAAATACGGTCGCCTTTACGTTAAACAAACGTATTTAATTATGCATGAAACTAAAGACCTAGACTTGAGTTTTAAAGTTCTCGATATTTTAGTTTTTTTGTATTGCATTTAATGCAGGTTAGTAGTGTTATGCTACTTACATATCATTTTACACTATTTTTCCATTCTGTTTTTGATTTTCTGCATTCATATTTTGCATCACTTTTCACGCTATCAGTTATGCTACTTACATATTATTTTACACTATTTTTCCATTCTGTTTTTGATTTTCTGCATTTATATTTTGCATCACCTTTATTTCCATAGGATCCTGTAACGTTTTTACACAATAACAAATCATTTTCACTTCGTATTTTCACGCTATCAGCACCGTTTAAATCGCTGTCAATGGAGTCTTACCTTTTTCTATCTTTTATTGAGTTCTCCATAACTCTGCAATTTCAGGTTTCGTGCGCACTGCCGCGCTATAGTTTTTCCTATATGAATAATATCTCATTTCTTACTTAAATGTAACTGTTTTTCAATTATATACCTAAAACCAAAAATTTATATTTTTGACAACCATTATTTATATGGTTGTTATGGTAACTTTTATTCAAATTCGTCACTGGTCTGATGTTCTTATTTCGATATTTCCACATAAATACTCTTTTGCTCTAGGTCATTTATATAAATATAAAATAAATATTCTTTTAATTTAAATAATTTCTCGTTCTCTCTAAAAAGGTATAAAAGCCGAACAATCGGAGAATACAGAGAGTCTCGCTTCAGTTTTCAACCAAGAAGCATCTACTAAAGGCCTTATCCCGGGGCCGCATTGCCCCGGGATCCTGCAAGCCTCCATCTACATTTGAAGTCGTCGGCGTAATCTACTTCAAGCGCGGGGCCACACTACTCCGGGCGCTACGACTGCTTGCTCCAGGCGCTGGGTGCACCTACTACCCGCGCTACATTTGGGCGCTACGACTGCTTGCTGCAGGCGCTGAGTGCACCAACTGCCGCGCTACCTTTGGTCGCTGCGACTGCTTGCTCCAAGCGCTGAGCGCACCTACTTCAGGCGCTACGTGCGCCGGCTCCGGACGCTGCGTGTGCCCAGACCAGGCGCTGCGTGCCATCACCGCAAAGAAACTACAAGCTCAGCGTGTGCCTACTTCTACTCTAAGCGCAGCGTGCGTCACTTCGACCTTTAGGCTCCACTACAATACAATATTCTCTTTATTTTTTTTATCTAATTGTAATTACACGTCATCCATCATCATCATCATATTTCATTTTTTTTATAAAATTGTAAATACCTTTTTAAAAATTTAAATATATTATTTTCTTGTTCTACTTTTGTTGTTTTGTTGTTCTTAGGTTAGGTTCTATTATTTTTTTTTAATTGTCGCTTTTCGACAGTTTGGCGCCCAACGTAAAATCCTCTTTCTCTCTTAATTCTTCACCTTTACTGCGCCTTGTCCATTCCCTTTTGATTTAATTGCTTTTCCTTTCGTTCTTAACTCATTATTCATCATTCATTTATTCATCCTTGTCATACCTTCCAAATTCTAAAACAAAACTTCTTCTAGTTTTTCAACTTATCTGGATTACATTTAGACCTACATATAACACTTCACTTACATTCATCAATCTAATATTTTTATTCTAGATAACTTAAAGAGGTACAATTTTTAATAAAATTTTTATTTCTTAAACTTAACTTTACACTTAATTATAACAATGAAAAGGGTTATTAAGTACGAATTCCTTAACAAGGCCGAACTTGAATACGAAGTGAAGATTAGATGTGAGGAACCAGCTAATACTGTTTTGCTTCTAAAAAAACAAGTTTTACGTTTAGTTGCGAATTCTCACCCTGAAGATATTCTGACTTCTCCAATTCCGATCGAGGATGACTTGTCTCAAATTGATTCTACTTTGACCTATCTGGACTGTAAAAGTAAAAAATTTTTACAAGGTGAAACCAAATACTTACGACTAATAGAAACTTTTATTAACCATGTTTTTTACAGATTAGAGCGAATAGATACTGACTTATATCCAGACTTTAAAGCTAATTTCGATACTTTGAAGATGAAATTTGACGTTATTGCTAAACAATTCGAATCCTTGACTCCACCTTCAACTGAAAATGACTCTCCATCACTTGACCCTCCTGTTGACCCGACTGTCATGGAACCTCCTCTTGTTTCTCAAACTTCTGTTATGATCCATACCCCGTATCTTTCACCACCACCTCAATCTTTTTCTCCAATTAACGTCTTCAAAGATCTGAAAAGATACACCTTCAATGGTAAAAGCTGTCCAAGATCCTTTCTTCAAAAACTTGAAGAATACTGCTTAGCTTGTGGCTTGTCCAAAGACTTGTTGATTTCTCAAGCGTTCGAAATTTTCACCGACAATGCTCTTCATTGGTTCAGATTTAAATATAATCAGAATCCAAACTTAACTTGGAACGAACTTTCTTCTTTATTAATTAAAGACTTTGGTGGTTTTGACTATGATCATAAACTTCTAGAAGCGATTAGGAATCGAACTCAAGGCCGTGATGAACCTATCGTCATCTATATTTCCATTATGTCTGGAATGTTCTCTCGTCTTTCGAAGAAACTTTCTGAAACAGAACAATTGGAGATTATTTTGAGGAATATTCGCCCATGCTATTCAGTCTTCGTAGCTCTAAAAGACATTGACTCTATCGACTCTCTTGTGGCTACTTGTCAAAACTATGAAAAGTTCCTAGACAGAGACAAACAATTTAAAGAACCAAATGTACAACAAAATCCTCTTATTTCTGAATTCAACTACAAGCATTCCACTTCAAGTTCAGTTGACTCTCCAAATTCTTCCAATAACTCACGACCTTCTCCTCCATTATTGAATAAATTCACTTCATCCTACAAATACCCTTCTAGACAAATTAATAGTCTCTCTCAAACTAAAGCCCCTCAAGAAAGCTCCTTTTGTGTTCGCTGTCGCAAACAAGGTCATAATTTGAACACTTGTACTCAACCACGATTCGTGATTTGTTTCAAATGTGGTCTTAAAGGTTTTAAAACTGCAGATTGCCCTACTTGTTCTCCCAAACCACATACTAGTTCAAAAAAACTAACTGCTGTCTTGAAAAACAACTTAAACTTTGATAAAGACGATTGGACTAGTTGGATTAAAATAATTGAAGGGCATAGGGAAAAAAGGAGCTCATTGACAATTTTACGTTTTTGGAATGAACTATACGATTTTACTTCGTTTTCTATGGCCAATCAGAGCACGTTATTATAAAAACGATAAAAGGCCCTGATTTTGTGTAAAGTGAATTTAAAAAAATTGTACTTTAGGATAAAACGCGCTCATTGCATTCTATACCGCGTAAGAAGGTGCCCATTGTCTATGAAACCACGCTAGAAAGGGCTGATCGCAGCGATTGTAACAGAAAACGCGCTCATTGTCGGTCATCTGTATTATTTTGTCATACAAATGACAGCTGCCAGATAAGCTTCCTTGCAAAAATTTTACGACACCTTTAGTGTACGTTAGGTTTTTAAAAGTTTTTGCTTATTTATCTCAAAATGGACAATAATACGTAAGACACTCAATAAGTTTTAAGATATACGAAAAGTATTCTAGATATTATTAATATTTATTTTACATCTTTTCAAAATATTCTCCATCATGGTCTATACAAAGTTCCATTCGCCTTAGTCAACTCTGAAAACACTTTTGTCAGTCTTAATCTGACAGGTCGGAAATTGCTTCTTCGTAGGCAGCCACGGCTTCAACACTAGATTCCTCAATAAATGCTTTTGTTCTAAGGGAGGTATGTAAAGAGGCGTTATCGTGATGCAGCATGATTCCCCGAAGCCCGGTCTTTGGTCTTCTCTCCCGCACAACTTGAAAAGCTTTGGGTAATGCAACTGTAGTATACCATTCAGAGTTGACTGACCTACAATTTTCCAGCATTTACGTCGACAAATGTCCGCTCCGCGAAAAAAAACTAGCCACCATTTTTTTGCCAACGTTGCGAGGTTTTTGCAGTATTGTCAGTAACTGTCCTTCTGAGTAGACCTATACTGATGATTACCTTTTATTTTCCGGATCATATTGATAGATCCATGTCTCGTCACCAGTAATGATTTCTGAAACACGCCTAGATGCCCCGTTTTCAAAACATAGACGCATTTCATGGCACTGTCGACAGGAGTCTGTTTTTCGATTTCGGAGAGCAAACGAGGGATCCATCGACAACAAAGCTTCCTCACTTCAAGATGTTGATGTAGGATGGTATGAATGTTGCCCGAACTAATGCCTACAATCTTTTCGATGTCCGTATATGTGATTCGTGGGTCTTCTCGCACCAACATTTCAGTAGTTCATACATTTTCTGCCGTTACTGCTGTTTGTAGGGCCCCGGTTCTTTTTTCATCTTTAAAACTAATTTTATCCGAATGTATTAACTTACCCCACAAATAACTTTCATGCTAATTAACATGTATTTTATTTCATTAGTGTGTTTATGTAGTTAGACATTGTTTATGATCACCAATTAATTTGTAAAATGTAAAAAGCAGATCGTTGTGACAATGAGCACCTTCTTGCCTTTTTCATTTGGGAGTTAGGTAATTAAATTACAAACTATTGTTTATTTACCAACCCAATCTTTTAAAATAACAATTTATTATGTTAAATATACACTGTTCCTTTTTTATATGGGTACAAATCATATTCTAGTAGATTTGTAAGTGTAGAAATTGAAATTTTAGGTTTAATTCTTTAATTACTCGAAACGATGAGAATGTTAATGAGCTCCTTCTTTTCCTGTGCCCTTCAATTCAAAACTTCTTTTCTTGTTACAAAATCTCTTCTACACTCTACTCCAAAGAACAAGATCTTAATCGTCCATTCGTTAATGTAAAAATTTATGACTTAACTTTATCTGGTTTACTAGATTCTGGCAGCTCAGTAACTATTCTGGGTAATAATTCTCATTTAGAAATTCTTAAACTGGGCTGTAAACTTTTCAAGTCAGATCTTATTACTGTCTCTACTGCTAATAATCAAAAAGTTAATTCCTTGGGTTATTTTGACTTACCTGTTCATTTCAATAATCAAACTCATTTGATTAAAGCTTATGTTTTCCCTGAAATATTTCCTTCGCTAATACTAGGTATTGACTTTTGGAGAAAATTTAATCTTTTACCTAGTGTTTTATCTTCTCTTAACTTTACAGAATCTAAATGCTCTGCTATCGAAACTAAAGATATTAAAGTTTTACCTTATGAGCATTTAACTCCTAACCAAAAGAACATCGCTAACGACATCATCCAACGCTTCAAGACAATTTCTTTTGAGGAAAAAGGTATCCTGGGAAGCACACACTTAATCACCCACAAGATTGATACTGGTGATTCTCTTCCAATCAAACAAAAATGTTATAGACTGTCTCCTGAAAAACAAAAGGCGTTAATTAATGAAGTTGACAAGATGCTGGGATGGAAGGTCATTGAACAATGCGAAAGTCCTTGGTTATCTCCAGTTCTCATCACTCCGAAGAAGAATGGTGAATGGCGTTTCTGTGTAGACAGCAGGAAGCTTAACTCAATTACACGTCGTGATGCTTATAAGTTGCCACTAATAAGCGAAATTTTGGACAACCTGAAGAATGCCAAATACTTATCAAGCATTGACATTGCGAAAGCATTTTGGGAAATTCCCTTGAATCCTGCTGATAAAGATAAAACTGCATTTTATGTACCTGGAAGAGGTATGTTTAGATTCAAAGTAATGCCTTTTGGCCTCACCAACTCACCTGCAACTCTACAAAGATTAATAGATATGCTGTTTACTCCTGAATTTGAGAACAAGGTATTTTGCTATCTGGATGACATTGTTATTATTAGTGAGACTTTTGATGAAAACATATCGCTTCTCATGAAAGTTCATGAAAAACTTTCATATGCTAATCTAACTATTAACTTTGAGAAGAGTCAATTCATCAAGAAATAACTGAAATACCTTGGTTTTCTAGTAGACGAGTATGGTCTACGTGCGGATCCAGATAAAATAAAAGCTATTTTAGAATATCCTGTACCTACTTGTAGAAAAGAAGTACGAAAATTCATAGGCACCTGCAGCTGGTTCAGAAGATTCATTCCAAACTTTAGCACTATTGCCTCTCCACTCAACCAACTAACATGTTCCGGGAAGAACGCTCCTAAATTTTTATGGAATCCACAAGCTGCAGCTGCTTTCCAGAAGCTTAAAGAAGCTTTGGTAACTGCTCCTGTCCTTGCTTGCCCTAACTTCGAACTACCCTTCTCTGTACATTGTGATGCATCAAATTATGGCATAGGAGCAATGCTTACTCAACATCAAGATGACTAAGAAGTCGTGATCGCTTACATGAGTAAAGCACTAAATAAAAATCAACAGAACTACTCAACTACTGAAAGAGAAACATTGGCTGTAATAACTGCATTAGAACATTGGCGATGTTACCTAGACAATGGTAAAGAATTTACAATATATACTGATCATGCTGCACTTAAATGGTTTCAGAATTTATCAAATCCATCAGGAAGACTTGCTCGCTGGACTTTAAGCTTATCATGCTTTAACTTTGTCATAAAACATAAAAAAGGAAAGGATAACGTTGTTCCAGATTTATTATCAAGACATAGGAATCAAGAACGTCTTGATACACGAGAAACTTTACCTCAAGGCGTACATCCCATTACGATTGAAGAACCACCTGATCGTAGACTTGAACACTACAACAAAATTTTCTCGGATGCTCCAACAACCCAGACGCATATCCCAACTACACTATCAGGGATAACAAACTTTACCGATGTATCCATTCTCCCGATCGTCTAAACGATGACTTTATTTCGAAAGAAGTTCCACTACCTCAAGATAGACATGCACTTATTGAAGCTAACCATGGTTCCCCTTCAGAACTCCATTTTGGTATCTTCAAGACATTCAAGAAAATATCTTTAAAATACTATTGGCCTGGTATGTTTAAGGACATTGCCGAATTAATCTCGAATTGTGAAACCTGCTTAACCTACAAACACCCTAATCATTCTCCCTATGGTCTTATGGGTAAACCCAAACTTTGCTCCAGACCTTTTCAAACTATATCCTTAGATCTTATGGGTCCATTGCCTATGACTCGAAGACGAAATCAGTATATTCTAGTAATTAATTGCAATTTTACTAAATATACTATGAGTTTCCCCTTAAACGTGCTACTTCAGCTAATATTATTAATGTTTTGGAAAATTCAGTTTTTCTAGTTCATGGCATTCCCCAAACTATTATAATGGACAACGCTGTTCAATTTCAGTCGCGAGAATTCCACTCATTTTTAAATTCTTATAATGTTCCTTGTATTTTTTACACAGCTTTATATTGTCCTCGGGTTAATCCTACGGAGAAGTTTAATAGTACAATTATTACAGCTCTAGCATCTCTAGTAGGAGACGATCATAGATCCTGGGACAACCATCTTGCTAAGATTCAGTACGCAATGAACAGCGCTACAAATGTAGCTACTGGTTTTACTCCAAATTTTTTAGTCTTTGGTAGGGAAACAATAACTTGTGGTTCCTTTTATACTCCAACTCAGAACCTCGAGGAATTGGTATTTATGCCTCGTGGTATTTACGCGTTAATGCTGGTCTCCTCTCATCTAAATTTCACAAAGTTCAAACTAAACTTCACATAGCTCACGCTAAAAATAGCGCTCGCTATGATCTTCGTCGGTCTTTTAAAGAATTTAATGTGGGAGACACTGTTTGGCGTAAAAACCATGTTTTAAGCGATGCCGGCGCATACTTTAATGCTAAACTTGCCCCTAAGTTCATCAAGTGCAAAGTGATAGCTAAACTGTCACCACTAGTCTATGTGCTTGAAGACCCTAATGGAGTTAGAGGCAAGTGGCACATCAAAAATGTAAAATCATAAATTTTCTTAACTTTTATTAACTGTTAATTTGTATATATGTATAAATATCACCATCATTTTCACCTTATTATTTTTATTTCTTTTAATTTGTTTGTTTGTTTGATGATCCAGTGTTCTTCAACACATCTTGCTTTAAGACCTCGAATTTTAGTTGGATTAATCTTCACTTTTTATGTTTGTTTCAGACACATCTCGTTGGTGATGTTGCATAAGTCATAGCGACTAATGCATGCTTAAGTTTAAGTTCTTTATCTTTATCTTCACTTGGGAACGGCTGACTACTCCCTTAATTTTCTTTACCTTTATCTTCACTTAGGAGCGGTTGACTACTCCTTAAATAAACCTGAATGTCCTTTCGAAAACACACTTTTAGAGTGGTGTCTCTTCGACTAATTTTTTTTTCCACGCAGGAGCGGTTGACTACTCCTTAAATAAGCCTGAATGTCGTTTCGAAAACATACTTTTAGAGTGGTAGTCATTGAATGTGAACTCCATTCTTACCTGAATGCAGATGATGAATGTAAGAGATAGTATATCTGATTTTGCCTGTTGATGTCTGTTTCTGCAAAGTTGTGTTTTTATGGTTTATTTTAGAATATACATGTCAAAATTTTTGCCGAGTCAAAAATTTTCCAGGGTCGGGGGGAAAATGTAGTGTTATGCTACTTACATATCATTTTACACTATTTTTCCATTCTGTTTTTGATTTTCTGCATTTATATTTTGCATCACCTTTATTTCCATAGGATCCTGTAACGTTTTTACACAATAACAAATCATTTTCACTTCGTATTTTCACGCTATCAGCACCGTTTAAATCGCTGTCAATGGAGTCTTACCTTTTTCTATCTTTTATTGAGTTCTCCATAACTCTGCAATTTCAGGTTTCGTGCGCACTGCCGCGCTATAGTTTTTCCTATATGAATAATATCTCATTTCTTACTTAAATGTAACTGTTTTTCAATTATATACCTAAAACCAAAAATTTATATTTTTGACAACCATTATTTATATGGTTGTTATGGTAACTTTTATTCAAATTCGTCACTGGTCTGATGTTCTTATTTCGATATTTCCACATAAATACTCTTTTGCTCTAGGTCATTTATATAAATATAAAATAAATATTCTTTTAATTTAAATAATTTCTCGTTCTCTCTAAAAAGGTATAAAAGCCGAACAATCGGAGAATACAGAGAGTCTCGCTTCAGTTTTCAAACAAGAAGCATCTACTAAAGGCCTTATCCCGGGGCCGCATTGCCCCGGGATCCTGCAAGCCTCCATCTACATTTGAAGTCGTCGGCGTAATCTACTTCAAGCGCGGGGCCACATTACTCCGGGCGCTACGACTGCTTGCTCCAGGCGCTGGGTGCACCTACTACCCGCGCTACATTTGGGCGCTACGACTGCTTGCTCCAGGCGCTGAGTGCACCTACTGCCGCGCTACCTTTGGGCGCTGCGACTGCTTGCTCCAAGCGCTGAGCGCACCTACTTCAGGCGCTACGTGCGCCGGCTCCGGACGCTGCGTGTGCCCAGACCAGGCGCTGCGTGCAATCACCGCAAAGAAACTACAAGCTCAGCGTGTGCCTACTTCTACTCCAAGCGCAGCGTGCGTCACTTCGACCTTTAGGCTCCACTACAATACAATATTCTCCTATCTTTATTTTTTTTATCTAATTGTTATTACACGTCATCCATCATCATCATCATATTTCATTTTTTTTTATGAAATTGTAAATACCTTTTTAAAAATTAAAAAATATATTTTTTTCTTGTTCTAGTTTTGTTGTTTTGTTGTTCTTAGGTTAGGTTCTATAATTTTTTTTTATTGTCGCTTCACGACAGGTTATGGATATTCAATCCCCAAAGAACTTAGTGTAATACATATACTGCATTTCTTAGCCTTTGAAATGAAAACAGAAGTGACTAAACGGCTGCGTAGCCATAGAGAAAACAGTCAAAAGGAGCCCTACATCTAATACTGAATAGTAATCGACATGAAGTTGCAGTTTAAAAGAATCCATTACTCCATAACATATCGAAGGTGTCATAAGAGGCGACACAGGGTAATAAAATAATTGGACATTACATTATATATATATATATATATATATATATATATATATATATATATATATGTTGTTAAATGGACAGCTTCATCGGGATCGAATACAATGTTCACAGAGTAGTACTTATTTAGTATTTACTCTCTCCTAGAACTAAGATAGAGATTCGGTTCTTATATTACTAATTACTATATAAACATTATCGGTCAATGGTTGAAGATTACTTACTAAAGGAGGACCACGCACATCCTTCTTTTTGCTTCATAGTTTTGGATTTAAACATTACTCCTCTACGGGAAACAGCTGCGCCGAGGCGAAATTTCAGGAGGGCTGATTATGAAAAAATTAATACATATCTTTTAGAACAGGACTGGAGGTCTCTTTTATGTACAGGCACTGTAGACGAAGCTACAAATACCTTTATAACAATACCTTTTATAACATACTGGATAGTTGTATTCGTTTACATGTACCTTTTAGTTATAACACAGGGAAGCGATCATATCCTAAATGGTACACACCTGCTTTAATAAAAATAATTAAGGAGAAAACCATAGCTCACACACGTTGGAAAAAATTCAGGAATAGATTAGATTACGATGAGTTTTCGTTACTCCGAGCAAGAGAACACCGTGTTCAGAGAGAATGCTTTAATAAATTTACGTCAAGTTGTGAAAATAGCATCAAAACACATCCTAAAACATTCTGGACTTTCGTCAAAGCCATTCGGGGTGGGTCAGGATACCCTAAGAAAATGTCTTTGAAAGATACAGAGTACACCGATGGTATAGACATATGCAATGCTTTCAACTCATTCTTCAAGAGTGTATTTGGTGTTCCTAGTAATAACTACATATATCCACATACGGAATCGTTGTGTACTGACACCGTTTCTAATGGACAGACAAACGCTGCAATAATTGAAAAAATGTTGAAAACATTGGACACGAACAAAGGTGCCGGTAGTGATGGGTTACCTTCTTTTTTTTGGTCACGATGCGCTAAATCACTTGCTCTCCCCTTGACTATCATATTTAATCGCTCTCTGCGTGAAGGGATATTTCCGCATCAATGGAAGTGTGCACACATAGTCCCTGTACACAAGAAGGGATCACGTACAGAAATAAATAATTATAGAGGCATTTCTATTTTGAACACCGCGGCTAAAATCCTTGAACGAGTAGTATATAAAGTAATTTACTCCACGCTTTCACGTGCCTTCCCTGAGCAGCAACATGGTTTTTTACAAAGGCGATCCACCACTACGAACCTGGCAAGTTTTTCTTCTTTTGTCCTTGAAAATATGGATCAAGGTGGGCAGGTTGATGTGATCTACACTGATTTTGAAAAAGCTTTCGATCGTGTGGATCACATGATCCTGCTCAACAAATTACAAATATTAGGGATTCACGGTGACTTGCTCCGGTGGACTGAATCATATCTCACAAACCGCTCACAAGCAGTCGTGATAGGTGGTTTCCGTTCAAGCTACATAAACATACCTACAGGTGTTCCTCAGGGCTCTCACTTAGGTCCACTTTTTTACAATGCCTACCTATATGACATTGGTTCGTGCATTGTACACACAAATTACCTCATGTATGCAGATGATAAGAAGATTTTTTGTAAAATTAACACCATACATGACTGCCTATTGATACAAAAGGACCTGGACCGTTTATTTGAATATTACAAAATAAATAATATAACTGTTAATGCAAGCAAGTGCGAATGTATTAGTTTTACACGGAAATCTAAGCCAATTCTAAATAAATATCACTTTGACGGATTAGAAATCAGCCGAAAAGTAAGTGTTAGGAATTTAGGCGTAAATTTTGATCATAAAATGATACTATCCGAACACATTGATTACGTTATCAGTAAAGCCTATAAAAATCTTGGTTTTGTTCTTCGCATCTGTAAACCATTCTCGAATATTAATGCAATTAAAATGGTTTATTTTGCGTATGTCAGAAGTGTTTTGGAATATGCTAGTTCGATATGGTCTCCACAGTACAATGTCTACAAAAGCCGCCTTGAGCGTATTCAAAAAATATTTGTTAATCACCTTAACTTTCGCTGTCGGAATAAAATCGATACTTACACAGACAGTTGCACTGAGCACGGTCTCTTATCTTTGGAACACAGGCGCATTTTGCTTGACATGGCTTTGTTATATGATATAATAAACAGTAATATTGACTGTCCATATCTTGTCTCAAGAATCACCTTTCGTACTCCAAAATTCCGCACCCGCAATACTACATTGTTACAGACTCCCTGGCATCATTCAAACTACTGTCAAAACAATGTTCTTTCGCGGCTTGCTCGTACATATAATGAACAATTTGGACACATTGACCTCTTTGCGAAATCTAAACTTACGTTTAAATATTACATCAAGAAAACTTTTAAGAAATAGAGCAGTTGAAGTTAAAATCACATACAATCATATATTCTCTCATCTATTTTTTCTATATGTATTTTTGAGGCTACTAATATAAATATAAGTACTTAAGTTATTTTATTTAATATATATTATAATTAATTATTTGTATTATGTTTATATATTTAAGCATTTAATATGTATATATACATAAGTAAATATATATATATATATATATATATATATATATATATATAAAGGTAATGTAATATATCATTCTACCTGACTATCTCTCCTGATCTGTAAACTTATGACCACCTTCATTACATTGAATTGCTTATAATTTATCTATTAGATTGTTCTTCTTTCCTTTTCTTCTAACAACAATACACCTACCATCAAGCAATATAAGGTAAACCTGTTATTGGCCATACTTTTAGTTTATTACATTAATGTTAATATTTTCTATATACGCTGTTGGTTTTCTAAATAAATAAATAAAGCGCAAAGGTTAAATGTCGAGGGTTATTCTACACGTCAATTCTAGTAGTAGCTGTTCATTATCTATTTTGAACTAAACATCAGCCACAAGTCTATTTTGATTTAAAGACTATGTAATTCTCATATTGGTTATACATACATACATATATATATATATATATATATATATATATATATATATATATATATATATATATATATATATATATATATATATATATATATAACGTGTCCCAAAATTCAACGATAAGCCAACACCGGAGGATAGACCTGCCCCGGACTAAACGGGTAAAAAAAAAAATATATCCCAATTATATTTTAAGTTATATAAAAAAATTAAATTCTTCAGAAACTGAGACCGTTTATGATATTTTTCACTACCATGACCACAATTTTTTAAATATTCTTTTTTTTTTATAGGCAACCTGAATAGTACTGCTATCTACCACAATTCTTAAAAACTCCAGAATAACTCTTGTTATATCACGAAAATTAATGAAACTTATTTTATTCCCTAAATTTTTTGAAGACTTTTACTTTTAACGAAATTCAACTTATCGTGGTGTAAAAAAAAGTATGAACACTAGTATGGCAAGTTTTTTTAAAAATTGACGCAACTAACCAACATTCCAAAATAGTATAATACTACAAACAAGTTATAAAAAAATATGGGCCTATTATTTCTAAACAGGGGCCAAATTCCTTAAATTGTAATCACTTTTACTACATGCCCAAAATGAGTTCCTGTTACAATTTCTAGGAATTCGAATGGGGCATAATACCTTAGATGTTAGAGAGAGATAGATAGATAGATAGAGATATTTACGTTAAAAAGAGACAACAACAGGGCAGGTGTTAATACTCAGCAAGTCAGTTCAGTACGCTCTGCTACTTTGTTTACTACGCACCGTTCCCAATTCAACTTACGTGGCCCTCGAAAGTATGCTATCGACTTTTGGCTTGGCTTTTTGGACTGGAATCGACCTGCAAACTTAACTGACTTATTTGGACTGGAAGTGATCTGCAAACTGAACTGACCTGGCATTATCTTGGACTACGATTGTGTGTTTTGTGATTTAGAGTTCTGGCGCATGTTGGATTGTTTGCCGTTTAACACTTCATACCATCACCAATCACCAACTTCATACACACTTCATACACACTTCATACACACTCCATACAAACTTCATACACACTTCATATAAACTTCATACACACTTCATACACACTTCATACAAACTTCATACAAACTTCATACACACTTCATATACATTTCATACACACTTCATACAAACTTCATACACGCTTCATACGCGCTTCATACATACTTCATACGCACTTCATACACACTTCATACAAACTTCATACACACTTCATACAAACTTCATACACACTTCATACAAACTTCATACACACTTCATACACACT
This sequence comes from Parnassius glacialis, assembly GCA_033319125.1. Lineage (NCBI taxonomy): Eukaryota > Metazoa > Arthropoda > Insecta > Lepidoptera > Papilionidae > Parnassius > Parnassius glacialis. The sequence goes on along the minus strand of JAVANC010000005.1, from coordinate 27,750,497 downwards.
TCATAAACACTTCATACACACTTCATACAAACTTAATACACACCTCATACAAACTTCATACACGCTTCATACACGCTTCATACACGCTTCATGCGCTCTTTATACGTGCTTCATACGCGCTACATACGCGCTTCATACGCGCTTCATACGCGCTACATACGCGCTTCATACGCGCTTCATACGCTCTTCATACGCACTTCATATACACACTTCATACACACTTCATACACACTTCATACACACCTTATACACACTTCATATACACTTCAAACACACTTCATACAAACTTCATACATACTTCATACACACTTCATACACACTTCATACACACTTCATACACACTTCATACAAACTTCATACACACTTCATACAAACTTCATACACACTTCATACCAACTTCATACACACTTCATACGCACTTCAGACACACTACATACACACTTCATACAAACTTCATACACACTTCATACGCACTTCAGACACACTTCTTACACACTTCATACAAACTTAATACACACTTCATGTACACTTACACACTTCATACACACTTCATACACACTTCATACCCACTTCATACACACCTCATACCCACTTCATACACACCTCATACACACTTCATACACACTTCATACACACTTCATACAAACTACATACACACTTCATACACACTTCAAACACACTTCATACGCACTTCAGACACACTTCATACACACTTCATACAAACTACATACACACTTCATACACAATTCATACACACTTCATACACACTCCATACACACTTCATACAAACTTCATACAAACTTTATACACACTTCATACAAACTTTATACACACTTCATACACACTACATACACACCTCATACACACTTCAAACACACCTCATACACACTTCATACAAACTTCATACACACTTCATACCAACTTTATACACACTTCATACAAACTTCATACACACTTCATACAAACTTCATTCACACTTCATACACACTTTATACACACTTCATACACACTTCATACAAAATTCATACAAACTTCATACACATTTCATACACACTTCATACAAACTTCATACGCACTTCATACACACTTCATACACACTTCATACAAACTTCATACACAATTCATACAAACTTCATACACACTTCATACATGCTTCATACACGCTTCATACACGCCTCATACACGCTTCATACACGCTTCATACACGCTTCATACACACGCTTCGTACGTAAGCGTGTATACGCTTCATACGCGCGTATACAAACTTCATACGAGTGCGTATGAAGTTTGAAGTGTCATACGCACTTCATACATACTTCATACACACTTCATATACACTTCATACACCCTTCATACACACATCATACATACATCATACAATTATACAATCATACATACATAAATATACATATATTATATACTTATAAACAACGTGTCCCAAAATTCAACGATAACGATATATTTTAAGTTATATGATATGATAGGACTATATGATATTTAAGTTTCTAGTTTTAGTTTTTTTTTTTAATTATTATTATAGTTTTTAGTATTGTATATTTTAATAAATATTTTACGTTATATAAAAAAATGAAATTCTTCAGAAATTGAGACCGTTTATGATATTTTTCACTACCATGACCACAATTTTTTAAATATTTTTTCTTTTTTTTTATAGGCAACCTGAATAGTACTGCTATCTACCACAATTCTTGTAAACTCCAGAATAACTCTTGTTTTATCACGAAAATTATTGAAACTTATTTTATTCCCTAAATTTTTTGAAGACTTTTACTTTTAACCAAATTTAACTTATCGTGGTGTAAAAAAAAAGTATGAACACTAGTATGGCAAGTTTTTTTTAAAATTGACGCAACTAACCAACATTCCAAAATGGTATAATACTCTAGGAAAACAAGTTATAAAAAAATATGGGCCTATTATTTCTAAACAGTATACAACAACTATTGTTTCTAAATAGTTGTTGTATTTTCAAAATAAAATACAACAACTTTTATCGGACGAAAGTACGTACAAAAAGGTCAAAACAGACCCTACAACCAATGTGCTTAAAACAACTAGCGATCTAATAAAGAATTACTCCGAAAAATTAAATCTCGACGTAAACTCGATAATACCACCGTGTACTAAAGCACCGAGGTTATATGGGTTACCGAAAATACACAAACCAAACGCTCCACTACGTCCCATAGTGAGCCAAATCGATTCACCAACTTATAAGTTGGCTCAACACCTGGCAAAAATTCTGTCACCACTGAGAGGACAAACTAGAGCACACACAAAGGATTCGTACCAATTTGTTAGTGAGATAAAAGACCTACATCTTGCTGACAATGAAACTATGGTCAGTTTTGATGTTCAGTCACTATTTACATGCATACCTATTGAAGACTGCATCTCAATTGTAACCAGGAAGCTAGAAGAATACAACATGCCTACAGAATATGCAGTATTACTCAAACACTGCCTTACATCTGGCTATCTATTGTGGAAGGAGGAGTTTTACAAGCAAGTAGATGGAGTGGCGATGGGCTCACCTGTATCTCCCATAGTCGCCGACATATTCATGGAGGACTTTGAGGAGAAAGCCCTTCTTACTGCTCCTGTAAATCCAAGATTCTACAAGCGGTATGTAGACGACACTTTCACAATTTTACCATCTGACAAAGTAACTGCATTTTTAGACCACCTTAATTCCATAAACTCTAAAATACAATTCACAATGGAGTTAGAGGCCAACAATTCTTTAGCTTTCCTAGATGTTTTAGTCATCCGAAATCCTGATAACACTATTGGTCATACTGTGTATAGAAAAAAGACCCATACTAACCGATATTTAAATGGTGAATCGCACCATCATCCATCACAGTTAGCTACCGTGGGAAAATCTTTGTTTCAGAGAGCACGAGGGATCTGTGACAGGAAACATCTGGCCGCCGAGCTGCAGTACGTCGAGCAAGTATTGCAAGACAACAAGCTTCGGGTCCCGCGCCTACGTCACAGTGACCGAGTGAAGCCGACCACAGTCGAGCGTGTGCCTGCTGTACTACCCTATGTCAGAGGAGTCACAGACAAGGTTGGCTACATCTTGAAGCGAGCTTCTATTAAAACATACTTCAAGCCGCCGAAGAAGATTGGTCAATTTTTACCATCCGTCAAGTGTAATATCCCTCTACAAGATGCAGGAGTGTACAAGCTTGATTGCGAATGTGGTCTCTCTTACATAGGACAAACAAAAAGATCCATTAAAACCCGCGTGAAAGAACATATAGCTGACGTGAAGCACCGACGCTCTGGGAAGTCTGCAGTCTGTGAACATGTTCAAGATCGTCCCCGCCATTACATCAGATTTGATAGACCACAAATCCTTGCAAAAGAACACCGATTCCTACCAAGGATGATACGCGAGGCTATTGAAATTAAAAAACATCCTAATTTCAATAGAGAGGATGGATGGGTGCTGCCATCTGCTTGGGATCCTATAATTAACAAAATTAAATCCAAACCCAAGCATAACACTGCAAGACTTCCGGATACTGTGAGTTCATTCTGCGTAAATCGAACCAAAAATTAATATTAAAAAACTGAAGGTAGCCGGGCTAACTGTGACATTGGGACGTCAAACATCTCAGTCCCCCCCGTGACCATGGGTTGCTGAAAAGCACTCGAAACGTCGGGAATAAAAATAATAAAATAAAATAAACGCGATAAAATCCGTAAAAAACAGTTTTATTCAATGTGTAGTGTTCGCGTAAATATAAGAAATCATTATGTGGTCATAGTAGTGAAGAATATCATAAACGGTCTCAATTTCTGAAGAATTTCATTTTTTTTATATAACTTAAAATATAATTGGGATATATTTTTTTTCTTTTTTTCCCCGATTAGTCCGGGGCAGGTCTATCCTCCGGTGTTGGCTTATCGTTGAATTTTGGGACACGTTGTATATATATATATATATATATATACTAGCTCGCCAGGCAGACGTTGTTCTGCCCTTTCCAACGACCCTTCCTATAAAAATCCATAAATTCGCAATAAAAAATTTTGAGGGTCATTTAGCGGGATAAAAAGTAATCTCTCAAGTTGGACCAAAATGCACACAGTGTGCAAAATTTCATTGACATCTGTTCAGTAGTTTAGGAGTCCATCGCGGACAAACAACGTGATGCGTAATTTTTATATATATATAATATTCTCATTTTTTAATTTGGCCACATAAAGGCCAAAGACCTTTTCAAAGAAGCATTCATTCCGCTAGCACGTGTCCCTCTCATCATGGCTGGCCAGATTTTATGATAATCGCTTGTGAACAAAATTGAAAAGATACAGGTTTTAGGCGAAAACGCGACTAACATGTAAGTATTATGTAACACTCTTTAACTTTGTGCGTGCATTTATTGATTCTATTTTTATAGAAATTATTATGACTTTATATAAATGAAAAAGAAAAGAAGTTACAAGTGGAGGTATTTCTCCGATTATAAGAGTTTCATATGTGAAACGAGGAAAATTAGGATTAGCGAATTAAACAAACCAATTTTAATTTCTTACATGCTAAGCTTATATATCGCATAAATATTTTATTAAATTTAATTTCTGTCATCAAATATATGTATTGTTCACATAAAATCAATTTGTAGTTGATCTAGATGCCGTATGCGTAACCACTCATGTGATTCCGGATTCCATCCTCGTTATCCAGAAATAGTTATTGGCCTTTTGGACACGATCATCTTGCGCAGATTAGGCTAGTCTTCATTTGGACTGGCCGCCGTTACCAAAATTCGGTCTGAAGTACACTCTGTTATAATATACTAACTGTTCCCCGCGAATTCGCCCGCGTGGATTTTTTTTGCGCGGAATCCTAAAATAAAAGTAGCTTCAATTACTTCTTATCATACTAACATTAGCTATCTGCTAGTGAAAGTTCCATCCAAATCAGTTCACAGGTTTTTGCGTGATGCGTGTTCACGCCATAATAGCTCGCAAACGACAGATTTTTTTCAGACATTTATCGTTATATTTTGGTCAATTTACACAATATTTTTATGCGTATATGTTATTTTATTGTATGAGCTATATTATTGTAAAGTTCCATTAAAATCCATTCAATAGTTTTTGTGTGAAAGAGTAAGAAACATCCATACATCATCACCAACTTTCACATTTATAATATTAGTAGGATTAAGAAAAACTAGCCTACGCTAAGGCTACGAGCCTAGTTTCCTTAATTTGGCTGTATTATATTTGTGCAATTTTGTATGTGGTTGAAATAAAAAAAAAGTTGGAGAGCCTAGTATAACAAATGTTATTATTATGGTGGGTATTAAAATAGTATTTATATATGATATAGGAAACCTTATTATTAGTATGGGGTATTTATAAAATTTTCTCATCTGGTTGGGCTGTATAAATATATAATTGTTAATGAAAATAAATATGATAAACTAAAAATAAATATCAATATAAGAAAATAAATACATAAATAAATTAAAACCCAACTAGATGGAAGCCCTCGGCGGGGCAGATCAAACGGCCGAGGGTTAGGGGGAAAGGGAAAGAAACCAGCGTACGATGCGGGTGGTATCGAGGAGCACCGCCTTCTGCATTTGAGCTTGGAGCGGGCCGTTACGGAGTCCCAGTCACCAGGCAGACTGGAATTAACCCATTCAATTACCATTTAATCAACAAGTAATAAGTACATTTTAATAAATTAATTAAAAACATCACAGCAACTTAAAGTTAAAATTTTGTAGACATTTTAATAAGCATTTAAAAAGGTAATAAAAATATAAACGACGTCGACGTCTGTTGTTGAATACAGTTAGGACATCAATTTCAGTAAAGTGTCACAAAGTAAAAAAAAAACATATCGTTACACCCATAGATATAATAATAGATATTTCTATGGTTACACCGGTTACACTAACAGTTTCTGAATTGAAATGAAAAATACGTGATGTAGGTACTCAAAGCCGAACACCAAAATGCAATTTGTTTCAAGCTTAGAACTAATTTTCTAAGAGTATTCACTATATATTCTGACTAGTACAATATCGATTTTGCTTATTTTATAAATAACATAACTTATTTAAATATTTTTGAGATTTAAGAAATATTAATTATCTTTCTTAAATCTCATCAGCATCCTTTCAATGATCTTCTGAAAAATCTCGGAAGCACAGGTAATTCCAAGCATTATTCTTTTATATCTATATAATCTTTTGGGGGTTATAAAAGTCGTTATGTGTCTGGATTCAGAGTGAATTTCCGCTTGATGGAAGGCATTGTTTTATGTCTAATTTGTTAAAATATTTAGCTTTCTTCATTTTAGGCAAATATGATCCATAGTAGGCAAGGGGTGGTTTTCTCGCAATATAGCGGCGTTCGTACATCTCATATCTACGCACAAACGTAATTCACCATTTTCTTTTATGATTGGAACATTGGTGAAACCCATTTAGACGGGCCTTGCACTTCTTCAATTATATCACTGTTTAGTGATTCCTTAATTTTGATTGCAACCTTCTCTTTAATGGGGATCGGTACTCTCCACTTGATTTATCCCGATACCAAGTTTTAAGACACCTAGACGGACTGCTGTGTTCTTACCCAACAGGTCTCTAGTACCCCCCGAAATCACGTAAATGGTTGTATGTTCATTTCGTCCACCGACTTCGAGTATAGTTTCAATAGAACCCTCTATTGCCAAAGGAGAGTTACTACTATATGCTAATACTGTCTTGTCTGGTCTAAGACATTTGATTAAAAACATATACTTTTTTGCTTTTTAACTCTTCCCACGTTTTGTAAGAATTACACTTTTCCGCAATTTGATCTATGAGATGATCATCTTGCTTTTCGAATGCACACTTTTCGGCCTGTTGACGCAATCTTATCAAAAACTTCTCAAATTTTTCTCCTTTTTCCTGTTTTGGCAATCGAAAAACATGCCGCTCATAAACTTTGCTCCGTTTAGGTTGAAAATACTCGTAGAGTTTTTTTATGGCTACTTTAAATACATCAACGGTTTCTGATGACTCGACACTGGCACCCGGTAAATTGTAGAATATTTTTTGTAACCCAGAGCCACCAAAATGCAATAGCATAGCTCGTTTATTGAGTGCTGATATAACTTCAGCTGCGTCCAGATAGATTAGACCTTTTCCATTTTTCACACCTTATAGCCAGAGATGTGCCATCACATTAAAACTGATAGCGGTATTATTATTATTATTATTTTAGGGGCAAACTGAAACAGTTTCTTATATTTTTATTTCCAATTTAATGCTGGTATTTTAATACCCAAAGTCCAATTTAATGGTAGTAACTTAGTACCCAAAGTCCAATTTAATGGTAGTATCTTAGTACCCAAAGTTCAATTTAATGGTGGTATCTTAATACCCAACTTACAATTTAATGGTTGTATCTTAATACCCAACTTCCAATTTAATGGTGGTATCTTAATACCCAACTTCCAATTTAATGGTGGTATCTTAATACCCGACTTCCAATTTAATGGTGGTATCTTAATACCCAACTTCCAATTTAATGGTGGTATCTTAATACCCAACTTCCAATTTAATGGTGGTATCTTAATACCCAACTTCCAATTTAATGGTGGTATCTTAATACCCAACTTCCAATTTAATGGTGGTATCTTAATACCCAACTTCCAATTTAATGGTGGTATCTTAGTACCCAACTGAATTTTATGATGGTATCTTAGTACCCAACTCAATTTAATGATGGTATCTTAGTACCCAACGCAATTTAATGATGGTATCTTAGTACCCAACTCAATTTAATGATGGTATCTTAGTACCCAACTTAATTTAATAATGGTATCTTAGTACCAAACATCAATTTAATGGTTGGTATCTTAATACCCAAACTCAATTTCTTGATAGTAAAATGTTCCATAACACTCGCCCTTCTCTTTCGGTTTATTTGTTATACAGATTACTTCCATTGCTGTGCCGTTTAGGCTTTGGGTGAATTCAATACCTATAATGTGCATTTACAGTATTACTAGTTACCTACTATGCAATTTACAGAAGTCGTGAAGTGTCCACGATTTTTTGTAAGACATTTGTAAGCCCTGAAAGCGGTAAAATAGTATTTTCATTAAAGGCGATAAATATCACACCTACATGTAAAATGCCACTAAAATTTAGCTAACGACATTGTATTTCGGTTCGAATCGAGAGTAGTGATTAGTTACATCTACTATTTTTCCATCAAAATATTATTAAATAAAAGTTGTGCTAATAGACATATGTTAAAATAAATCATTATTTTATCATTGCTACAGAAACAGAAACTTTTTTTATTCAATATAGATTACAAATAATACTTATTGAAAGTCACTCCTTTGTATAATTACCACTGGTTCGAAAAAAATCTCTGTCCTGGGAAGAAGTTTACAATCATGTATGTTCCACAAATCAACAACACAACAAATTAGAAATAGCTTGGGAGCGATCACCTCACTTCCAGGGGCTATTATCATCTATAAATTCTTTAATATTATAATAATAAACAACCTAAAGACATAAAGAAAATAAATGTTTGCACACCATAAGCGTGGTCATATGCGAACGTATAATTTATATAAATTATTAAAATTATCTTAACAGGGTTAAAACAATAAATCATAATTCATAATCCACAGTTTTTTTTTTCCCGCGGGTACTCTAGGAATTAATTTACAATTGCAATGCTAATAGTTGCACATTGCTAACCTATTTTTGATTATATCTTTATACTAAATAGGTACTTATCTTTTTCCTCGTCGCCACTTGTATTATCTGCTATCTTCTCTAATCACTGTAGTGTAACACAGGCTCGGCACGCACTTAACTAAACACGTCCACTCTCGCCCGAGGCTCTCGTGTAACTGACGCGGTGCGCTCGAGACTGTGACTTATATATAAATGTATGTTTGTGTATTTGTGCAAACACTACACACTCAGATAATTTTTTTTAATAGTAATAATATAATAATAGTTAGGAATAAGGTACGTAAAGCGCTACGTATGCAGTCTTTCCTTGGCATTATTTATGTGAAGTGGCACACTGCAACTATATCATTTTGTTGCTAAAACTAGGTGATTACAGAAACATCTGTCGGCAACACGAGTTGACACATGTTGAAAACTTTGGTGGAGACGCGCCATAAGTCCACAAAGGTGACAACGAATCTGTTGGCTTCTTTGTTTGAAGTTGGCTGCAGGTGTCCATGGTCTGCAGCAGCTACTTACCATCAGGTGCACAGTAGAATGTTTGTCACTTCAGATATAAAAAAATATATTTAAATATATTTTATTTAAAATAACCATTATTCTAAAGTAAATGAAAAATGTTACGTTTAAAAGCTGTTAGCACCGGAGATAGCGGCGTATTTCAACTAAGCAAGATTTAAAACTCCTCGGCTTATAATTAATTTATACTTTATTACAATATGAATTTATAACGAACCAAGAGGCCAAATTAAGTATTAAGAAACAATACTTTGACGAAGATATTTCGCTCTGGGAGCATGGAGAACTGATATTATTGAAATATAGTCTTATTAATGAAAATAAATTCTATAAAATATAAATAATACATTTTTATAATAATAATTAAAAAAAAACTAAAACTAGAAACTTAAATATCATATAGTCCTACTCCCCGCGGTATCGTGCCAAGAACGCTGGCTGCGTTTCCCCGCTGAATGGCTATACTTAGCCTTTGAGCGAGGAAAGAACCAGCTCTCTTATCACCAGCAGCAACGACCAGCCGCGGATGGAGTTCTTTTAGGAACCTCACCGCACGTGGACCCCACGGACCCATAGTCTCTACAGCAAATGGCACAAATATGTAGTCATCTCTCAGAGACTCATATTTGCGCCACTTACCCAACTCAACTGACTCTGATGCCGCCCCGGCTCTAAACGAGGTACCCCTGAGATGAGACACCGCCAGAGTGTCTACGCAAGTAGCATCCCACACTAGGGCTTTACCTCTCTCCCAAGGGACCAATGTCATACCGTCGGGTCTCTTGCCATCGTCTCTAAATATTCCACAAGGCTCTAAAAGCGAGGGAACATTTATAGAGACAAGAGCCCTTCGGATGACATCGTTCAAAGAACTGTGTCGTGAAAATCTACCAGCGCTTTTCTTACATGAAAGTCCGTGGAGCCCAAACTTGTCGACGCTGCTACCACAGGGACACTGATGGGGTTGACAAATCGCCGCTCCTAGTCGGATTCCTACGGCAATGCGTAAGCTTTCCGCATCAAGTAATGTGCCGAGATTACTTGATGGTAAAGCATGTAACCAGTGACTAGATTCCTTAGTCGAAACAGCTAGAAGGCGTGCCTTATCTTGGTCACTATGGAAATTATGAAACAAATCCTTCTGCACGCCCTGTACCAACGGAATATCCAACTGTTTTTGTTGGTTAACTTCCAGTGGAACATTTTCACCAGGACAGAGCGTATGCCATGTCTGCCCTGCCTCCGTAGCAAAGCATATGTCTACTTTGTTATTTAAAATTATATTACATAAGTCTCTGACACTATGTACGGAAGCAAGGAAAGCAGGCAATGCAACGCTAGAAAGATTTCTCACACCAATGCCACCAAATTTTATAGGTAAAGTAGCTTGAGTCCAGGTTGTTGTATTTAAAGTTAAATTTAGAATTTTTTCTATAGCTATTTTAAGATTATTATCAAGATCTTGTAAAATATCCGAACATTTCCAGACTGGACTCGAGCGGAGTAAGTATGTAAATCTAGGTACAAGAAGACAATATTTTAAAATAGTAAGAGCTATGTGGGGGTTTTATTTATACAATTTATCAACGTGGTTTCAAAACTGATCAAATTTTGTTTTTAAAACAGGTTTAATACTATCGAAAAACAACGGGGCACCTAGCAGGTATAGTGATTCCGTACTGACAGTTTTTATTCCTGGACAAATATGATTAAAATTTTGAATTAAAGTGTCTCTATGAGAAGTAGATAAATTATTTGAAAATTAAATATACGCTGAAATTTAAAACGTTTTTCACTCACTTGCTTTTCATTTTGCAAGGTTGTAGGGTATAATTAATAACATTACTAGGACTTTATTTTATATCATGAACATTATTTGCACATGGGTACATCCACACACGGAATAATTATTATTTCTAAGCCATACAAACCAAGCCTTATTAGAACCCACCCCAATAGTGCTAAAACCAAACACTGAGCCACTGTGCTGCTGAGCTGTTTATTAAGAACACTAAGTGAATTCAATTGAATTTTTTTATAGGATAGGGTGACAAACGAGCACACAGTTCACCCGATGGTAAGTGGTTGCTGCGACCCATAGACATCCACATCTAACCTAAATAAAGAATCAAAATGCAGATACGTTGTCAGCCATGAGGACTAAGATGGAATGCCTCTTTTCCAGTAAAAAGGGTCTCCGGTTCTCTACGCTCACCAAACGAAACACAGCAGCGTTAAGCTGCTATTTTACGCTGGTATTCTGTGAGAGTGTGGTGCTTCCCCGGTCGAGCCGACCCATTCGTGCTACAACTATGCTACTAATATAGCTGCAGCACGGCTCTACCACGTATAAATTGCTTAATATTGTATTTATAAGTCATCTCCATCATCATCTCCACAGCCCATCAAAGATCCACTTTTGAACAAGCCTTCTTTAAAAGTTGGCTCATACCAGTTTCTCTCTGTCCAGTCTTACGACACCCACAGGATGATGTAGTGTAGTGAAGTCTCTGATGTCGCCATTATACGGAAAATTACTTATCAATTAAAATATTTCTTACGAGCAGCCAAAGCGTAAGTTTTTTTTATTTTAGTAATAAAATATATAAAAATATATAGGGGGTCATTGTAGAAGCGTGCTCGTCGCGACCCCTGCCAGCCCTTTTCAGGGCTGCAATTCGACTCAGCTGCGCACCCGTGCCAACGAGGATTAGGGCGTCCCCCCAAAGCGACGCACACCAGCTCGTCCCCATTGGTGTGAAATGCAGCGCGCAAAGCGGCGATGGGGACCGCCACCCGTCACGCACAGCCAGACTCGGCGGAAGGTGGAGGACAGAGTGCAGAGTTGGCACGTGGAATGTTAGAGGAGGCATGAGAGATAAGACGAATGAGTTGATTGAAATAATGAAAGAAAGAGAATTAGATGTTGTGTGTATGTCGGAGACCAAACGGAAGGGCAGTTGCACTGAAGAGCTCCCTGGCGGCGCGTTCGCTCTATGGTCCGGAGTCCCGGAGAGCGAGAACCCTGCCAGGGAGTGGGGGTGCTGCTGTCGTCTTGGTTGGTCAATGTTATAACTGAATATAAGGTTGTGAACTCAAGACTTCTCTGGGTTCGCTTTAAATTGGGACTGACGAAGTTATTCCTTTTGGCTGTTTATGCGCCGGTAGCTTCGTCGTCCAGGGCTGAGCTGGAGGAGTTTTGGGAGAATGTAAGAGAAGTTCTAGATTTGGCTAGGGGAAACGAAAGAATTGTTGTGTGTGGTGATTTGAATGGATGGGTTGGTACCGCTCGACCAGGGTACGAGTCGGTGCTTGGAAAGTTTGGCGATAAAAGGGTTAATGATGCTTGCAAGCTTATACTGGCGGTATGCAAGGAAAAGGGTGTGACAAACACTATGTTTAATCACAAGAAAATCCATATGTATACTAGAGAAAGAAAGAATGAGAGAAGTATGATCGATTTGTTCCTAGTGGATGACCGACTGCGAAAACAGGTGATGGATACGCGAGTGTTCAGGGGTGTTGACCTGGGAACGGATCACTATCTAGTGATTACTAGATTTAGGGGTCTGTTCGCGGGATGGCGCTACCGGACGGCAGTAACAGAACCACAGTCGGTCTGTCGCATCTGAAGCTGGAAGCTTCAGGAAGCGGATACTAGGGACAAATATCATGCAAGGGTAGCCGAAAAGCTTGACACCATCGATGGTAGAAAAGAATGTGTGGAAAGAACATGGCAGAACCTTAGGGATGGAATGGTAAGTGCAGCAGAAGAATTGTGTGGAACAATAAAAAGAGGCAGTAGTAATAGAAGAGATGCATGGTGGAATGATGAAGTGAAAGAAGCTGTAAAGAAGAAGAAGAAAGCATGGTTAGACTACTTGGCCTCTAGTAATGATAAGGATATGAGAGAGAAGATGAAAGAAAGATATAAGCTGCAGAAAGTTCACACGAAAGCATTGATTGAGGAAATGCGTGAAAGGTGTAGAACAGAAGCGGACGAAAGGTTGTCGCACAACTTTAAGGAGAACTCCAAACTCTTCTGGAAAGAGGTTGGAAGGACCCGAAGTGGTGCGACGGCCTTAAGAATGAACAAAGTGCTTTCGAGAACTAATGACGTCCTCACAGAAAAATCGGACGTCATGCAGCGATGGAGCGAATTTTATAGAGAAATGTATGCGTGTGATGATCCTAGTGAGGGATCCGGGGATGACGCCGTGACTGGTACGCTAGACCCGGACATCGATGACACTGAGGTCATCAGTATGAAAGAGATTGAACGTGAGATTTGAAGTTTGAAATGTGGTAAGGCTGCGGGACTAGACAGAGTGACTGCTGAAATGGTCAAGTATGGTGGGCCTCGCGTCTGGGACAGCTTTTATCTGCTGTGCAATTTGTGCTGGCGGACGGGGGATGTCCCGGATGATTGGCGACCCGCAGTCTTTGTGCCTTTATATAAAGGTAAAGGTTCACATTTTGACTGCGGGTGCTATCGGGCGATCAGCTTGACCAGTTTAGCAAGTAAAGTCTACTCGAAGGTTTTGACACGTAGGATGCAAGATTTTAGGATTTTAACAGTGGTAGAGCCAGGCGGCAGCTTTTGCTGTCGCATGGGTGGGCCGCCTCGAACCGGGGTGGTACCACGACCTCACAGAATACCAGCGTAAAGTAGAGGTTTACCTCTGCGTTTCGCTTGGTGAGTGTAGGTGGCCGGAGGCCCTTTTTACTGGAAATGAGGCATTCCATCCTAGTCCTCACGGGTGAAAACGCATCTGCATTTTGATCTGTAACAGAGGATAGATGTAGATGTCTATGGGCCGCAGCAACCACTTACCATCAGGTGGACTGTGTGCTCGTTTTTCACCCTTATGCTATAAAAAAAAGAGAAATCGGAAAGATTTCTATGGGAGGCTCAATGCGGATTTAGACCTGGAAGAGGATGCACGGATCAAATGTTTTCTCTCCGCATGATCACGGAAAAGCTTCTGGCTGCTAACCAGAAGATTATCTGTGCTTTTGTGGATCTTGAGAAAGCATTTGATAAGGTTGTAAGGAAGAAAATGTGGGAACTGTTGCCGGGGTACGGTGTGGATGGTCGATTTCTAAGGGCTGTGCATGTGCAGTCACTTTACTGTGACTGTAAAGCCTGTGTGCGGGTAGGGGATGACCTGTCACCTATGTTTAGCGTACAAACGGGCGTAAAACAGGGTTGTGTCATGTCTTCCTGGCTGTTCATACTGTATCTCGACAGCTGTTTACAGAAGCTGAAAGATAGCTGTTTGGGTGTGAAATTGGGTAACATAAAAGTAAATTGTCTGCTGTATGCTGATGATGCAGTGCTTATTGCACCATCAGAGGTAGAACTGCCGGCATTAGTCACGTGTATGAAAGAGGAATGTGAAATTAAAGGTCTCCGTTTGAATGCTAATAAAACTAAGGTTCTGGTATTTGAAAGGGACGAAGAGAGAACGAAGTGTGAAATATGGGTAAATCAGGAATGTCTAGAACAGGTAAATGAAATTGTATACTTGGGGAGTGCTTTTAGCCGGGATGCAAGATGTGATTTAGATGTGGACAGGCGTGTCGCTGCCGGGAACAAAGTCAATGGTGTCCTGACTGCGTTAGTCAAAAGGCAAGGCGTAGTGAAGAGTGCACGCCTTGCAATACATAACGCAGTGTTGGTACCGACTTTGTTATATGGCAGCGAAACCTAGGTATGCCAGAAGAAGCACAAAAACAAGTTGAATGCAGTGGAGATGCGATCTCTTCGTAAAATGTGCGGCGTTACCATGGCCGACCGGAAGCGAAACGAAGAGATTCGCAATATGGCAGGTTTGAAAGATGACCTTATCACAAAAATTGATAAGGGCATGCTTCGACGGTTTGGGCACGTTGAGCGAATGAGTGAAGACCGAATGGTGAAGAAAATATATAGCGCGAAAGTTAATATTAAAAGGTGTCGAGGTAGACCGAGACTAACTTTCGAAGACCATGTGAGAAAACTGCTCGAAGAGGGGAGGGTCAAGAGTACTCGGATACCTTGACGTGCATGTATGAAGAAGTTAATGAATCTAAAAGAAGCGAAAGAGGTATGTAAGGATCGTGACACTTGGCGATCTGTTCTCTCTGGCTACCCCGTCAGGGATTGTGGGTGATGATAAGTAAGTAAATATATAAATATTTGAATATTTCTAAAGAATAGTTGCATTTCTTGGATCAGTACAACAAAGCGAGTTGTTTCAAATTAATAAAGTAGGTACATGTCACATCGACAACCCCTAATCGTCCCGTGTGTCGTAGAAGGTGACAGGGGAAAACAAACCAGGATATGAACTGTGGATGAAAATGGTTTTGTGAATGTGTATTCGCACGCAGTATGCATGTTTCAGCTCTACCCATTCACACTCAAATATAATCGATATGTAAATGAGCTGTCACCCTTATCAAACATCTTATTTTATCATATTATACTAGCTGACTTCCCTTACCGGTTCTTCACTTACCGATGGCGTGATGAGTTTCATTTCGATTTTACTTCGGAAATATAAAATTTATTAATAAATTGACTACAGAGGCACTTATCGGGTTCAGGTTTTGTCATTACCTTTTGGCACGAAACTAAAATATGTTGTAAATAGGAAGTATTTATGTCCATTAAGCATCAGTCATGCGCACAACAATGGATAACTAAGGAATTAGTTTCTTTTACTAAAGCGCTGGCTAGTGATTTTTACCACAGCTATGAATCATCACCTCGTCGAAATAAATACATTGTGTGAATGTGACCTCATATAGATGATCACTTACAGGCGCACCCACAATTATTTCACAAGCCACGCAGAAAGTTTTGCGAAAAAAAAATTATGTAGGAGACACTGGCCAATTGGAATTTATTTTAAAAATACGATTATTTTAAAAAGAAAAACATGAATGTTGCAATTTCAAATTTATTGCTGTATCTTTAAGATCTAAATTGAAATAGCTTGCTTTTTAAATGAAAAATGGATCTGTGTCGGGAACATTTTCGCGCGATGATTTTTTTACAACCATTAATGTTTGAAGGTAGCAGTAAGTCTGCCAGCGGACTTGTCGAAACTAACTTATATCCTAAGTTCTCGTACAGCTATAAATTGGAAGGCATGTAAGCTCAGAATAAATTCATGCCATGTATTATAAGCTTAGACACTGCACTCTCACGCTTAATGTTGGTTTTCTTAGTTTTGTCATTAATTTTACTTTGTGCAAAGAGTTTTTTTTAATAGCAATTTATAATAGCGATTTATATATTTTATTTTCAACAAATCATAATTGCCTAGTTTCAAGATTATGAACTCTTTCTCTGAATATGGCTGTAGTAATTTCATGTTTGTTACGAGTACAATTTAGAAATTGTTTAATAATGTAATGTCAAAAAATGTAAAGCAAAGAATAACGATATTATTAAGCATGCAGGTGACGTATGGGCTATGTATAGTTCAGCTTCTGAGCACAGGCATCTTCGCATTTCTGAGGGGGTTTAGGAACAAGGAACAGTCCGGCGCGCTACCCTGATGAATGTTGAGGGAATTTTCGTGCACAATTTTCTCGCAATGTATTTTTTTTTTATTTTATTTTATTGAATAAGGTACACAAACAGACAGTAGTTATATACAGTTCTAAAATTAAAAATATGATGGTGTTGATCTAAACTACAATCCAAAAAAAAGTGTACACAGCATAATTATATAACTTCAGTAGAATAACAAAAATAAACAAGATAAAAAAATACATTAAAAATTAAGAGCAACACGTAAATTTCTTTTAAATCTAACAAGACTACTATCAAATATATCTAGATGTACGTTACTACGCTTAATCTCGTCGTAATCACGGCACATTTTGACAACAGGGTTGAAAAAGGAAGTGTTATTTCTGTGTACGTCTAACCTAAATATTCTTTGAACACGTTGTCGTATACCGGAATTGAAGTTAATTAGCCTTAGTAACTCTGGGCAATCTATATGAGAATGTACAATCTTGTGCAAGAAAACTTGCTCGGCAAATTTTCTCCTCAAAGACAGTCGTTGGACATTAAAAAATTTTAGTCGAGAGTCATATGATGGTAGACGACGCAAGTGACCATATCTGCCACAAACACTGCGCAGGAAACTTCTCTGCACCCTCTCGATGCTGTCAGAATGTACCATATAAAAGGGTGACCATACAGTGGAAGCGTACTCTAGTACAGAACGAACCAAATTATAAAATAATCGAAGTGATGCGAGAGGTTTGAAGAAATCTTTTGTTACGCGAATTATAAACCCTAAGGTTCTGAAACTTTTTTGCGTAATATAATCATAATGTGGACGGAACGAAAATTTTGAGTCGAAATATACTCCCAAATCCTTAACAATCTCCTTGCGTGTCAGAGGCTGGCTATTGACATTGTACTTAAATTCCAGGTGATTGTGTTTAGTAGTAAAGGTGATAACTAAGCACTTACTGATATTTAAGGACATAAAATTAGCGGAACACCAATCATGAACTGCATCTATGTTTTTTTGCAATGCAATGCAGTCATTCACGTCACTTATCACGCGATATATCTTCATATCGTCAGCATAAAGTAGGCAGTGACTGTGGATTACATCAACCAAATCGTTTATAAAAACAATGAAAAACAATGGCCCTAAGTGGGATCCTTGGGGAACACCAGACGTGACCGCTGCTGGAGCAGAGTTATAACCTTTAACCGCAACTATCTGGCTCCTCCTGGATATGTACGATCTGACCCAACGAAGTAAATTACCATGAATACCATAGGCCTCTAATTTTGCACACAGTAACTCGTGATTGACCTTGTCAAATGCCTTGGAGAAATCAGTGTAAATTGAGTCCACCTGACGACGGTTAGCAATAGCCGAGCTGATGTAATTTCTATAAATAAGCAGATTGCTTATCGTAGACCGACCAGATACGAAACCATGCTGCATACATGAAATTTTCTGCTTAACATGACTGTATATGTGAGAATATATTAATGTTTCAAAAACCTTAGCCATGCAGTAAAGTATGCTTATGGGTCTATAATTACTGCATATTGTTTTATCACCGGATTTGTAAATGGGTATTACAAACGCATTTAAGTATTACAAACGCATTTGAAATTATTCCATTCAACGCAGAAAACTCTTAAACTATTGACGCTAAAAATTGCTATTAACAAATTCATTGTCGCTACCTAGCATCGTAAAGGTGTGACATGGCATAACTGCTAATAACCTAGCTCTACTGTAGGACAAAAAAAATTATTTACAAGATTTGAAATGAAAATCTTTGTAATTAAAATAGGTGTTATATAATGATGATCCAAAATAAGTCCGTCACCTAACGACAATTTCAGTTGGCTAAGTTGACATGCCCCCAAAATAATATCTGTATTCATTTTTTTGATACAATGTATGAGCCTTACTTTAGCATCGTCATTACGCTCTAAAGATAATAAACTAAAGTTAAAACCTATATACGCCCCATTGCTGGGCACAGGTAGTCTCAATTCTGAGAGACTAATGGAGCAATCAGTTCGCTGCACTGGTATTTATAACTAGTCTGCCCAACAAGAATGTAGGTACAATCAAATTATGTTTTAGGAGCTGACTCCATAAGGATCCCTACAGGTGACCATAATTAAAGATTGCATAACTTTATAACATATTTATTATCGAGGTGCGTGCAATACAGTTGGTGGGCAAATAGCTACTAACTGAAATTCTTAGTACTAAGTAGAGAGGTACAATATTACTAAGTATACATGTGTGTGTGCGCAGCACACCTACAATACTTCCCCCTTTATAAAAGAATACAAAAACTTAAAACTATATAAACACTTGTTAATGCGCTGAGGCGCAGGGCTGTACGGAGACCCCCGCGAAGGGAGCGGCCGCCGCGGCAGGCGCGGCAGGCGCGGGCGCGTGCTGCATCCCGGTGCTAGATGCGCTTATCATTTGACACATATTCTGGCCCGGCATCGGAACGCTGGCCATGAACACTTGATGGCGAAGCCAGTTTTTGAATTTCTTATTAAACTTCACCCAAATAGTATACAATATTATTGCTCCCATAAAACTGGCTATCACATATAACCATATTTGAAAATTATCCACTTTATTCTCTACAGTATTCTGAGCTTGAGAAACAATAACTGGTTTTTCTTGATAATTACCCATAGTAAAAATTGTAAAACTTTTCGCACTAATGCTTCTGCAAAGGAAATATTTCAAATGAAACGAAATACATTATAACTAAACTAACTACCTAAACCTAAATGAAACTGCAGTACTCGCAAAATACAAAACACAATACATCTAAAATTACATTCAACTTAAATAATGTAACTCGAATATTCTGAATGAAAATATTCTGCACCTAACAATGCAAATAATACTTTCACATCCATAGTAACTAACCTGATTATTAATTATATTAATTAAACATGTAATTGTATTGCATATACAATATATTTTATGTTAACACTAACTTATATTAAATCGTGAAGGTAACTTAACAATGCGACCACTCCGCGTTGTTTTCACGCTTATCGGGTTGCTAGGGCCGGGTGACGACGACGTCACCGGCGTGGGCGGCGGTAACGCGAACCGTACATGCGCAGGCACCACATCCGCTGCGTTGTCAGCGTTACTGCTGCTTGGCGTTGTTATGTTACCATCGCATTCCTTTAACACATATGCAGGCTTTAATCTGTCAATAGAAATATGTACTTGCCTACCGGGTAATTGAATTAGGTAAACTTTTGAAGCCCTTTTTATCACGCGATATGGACCGTCGTAAGGTGGTTTCAAAGGTTTACGTATTGAATCGTCCCGAACAAAGACATATTCACAGTTACGTAAGTCTTTGTGCACAAAAAAACTTTGACAGTTACGTGAACTGTCAGATGTAGGCTTATAACTATGAATAGTATCTCTAATCTTATCTACTAAACAATAGTCGTTGACGTTATGGTTGTTCGAAGAGCTGTCATAAAAGTCTCCTGGTAGACGTAAGTTTCGTCCGAAAGTTAACTCGGCGGCGCTAACCCCTGAGTCGCTGCGGCCGGCCGCACGAAGCCCCAGTAATACCGTGGGTAGCTCTTCCACCCAAGATCCATGTGACAGGCGAGCCGAAAGTGCTGTCTTTAGAGAACGATGCCAACGTTCGACTGCGCCATTGCTTTGCTGGTGATAAGGAGTAGTTCGAATTCTATTAACCCCCAATATTTTTAACAGTTGGTTAAAAAGACTACTCTCGAACTGGCGACCTTGGTCGCTAGTTAACTTCATCGGGCAACCGTAACGACAAATCCAATCCTCATATAAATGTTTGGCAACAGTTTCTGCCGTAATGTCACGTAATGGAAAAGCTTCGGCCCACCTAGTCCTCCTATCAATTATTGTAAGTAAGTATCTATAACCATCTGGTGAAATCTCAAGAGGGCCAACGATATCGATGTGCAAAAATTCGATACCGTATGTCTGTTAACTTTAGAACGTTGACATTGTATGCACGTTTTTGCCCATACAGAAACATCACGATTCATACTCGGCCAGAAATACTTTTTAGCTAACATCTTTCGTGTAGACCGAATTCCAGGATGGCTCAAATTATGCAAACTATCAAAAGCTAGGCGTCGAAACTTTACCGGTAGGTACGGACGAGCTATATTAGTAGACATTTCACAAAAAATAGGTTTGTCTAACATAGGTATTTAATAGTTCCTTTAACAAAATATTATCGGTATTGAAACCAGACATAATATTCGTAATATAACTATCGCTACGCTGTTCATTTGCAATGTCATCGAAATTCAACGCAGTTGGCATAATCACGGCTTCGACGCGTGATAAGGTGTCGGCTACAATGTTATTCTTACCGGTTATATGTTTTATATTTGTAGTGAACTCGCTTATGAAAGCTAAATATCTCGTTCTCCGAGGCGTTTCGCTTTCATCGCGTCCTACCTTTTGAAATGCAAAAGTTAAAGGTTTATGGTCTGTATACACGGTTATTTCTTGACCTTCAAATAATTTCCGAAAATGTTTTATAGCTAAGTATATAGCGAGCAACTTGCGATCGTAGGTGCTATATCGCTATTGGGTGGTGGTCAATTTTTTGAGAAATAACCCAATGGTTTCCAGCTATCTCCTTCTTTTTGTTGCAAGACTGCTCCCACGAATGTATTAGATGCGTCAGTCATTATAGCGGTAGTGCGGAATCCACTCTAGGGTACGTCAATGTAGCGGCCTGTGTGAGACCTGCCTTACACTGCGTAAATGCTTCGTTGGCACTATCAGTCCAAACGATAGGAGTCTTATCATTTTTCTTTGAGCTTTTAAGATATTTATTTAATTCTGTTAGATATAAAGTAGCATTGGGGAGATGAGATCGATAAAAATTAACCATGCCGAGAAAACGTCTTAGCTCTGAAATAGTTTTCGGCTTCGGAAATTCCACAATTGCCTGAACCTTATCTTGCAACGGCCTGACACCTTCAGTACTAATTTCGTGTCCCAAAAATTCTAGTTTACTTTGTCCGAAACAACATTTTGCCAAATTAATTGAAATTCCATATTCATTAAACTTTTTAAAAATTATTTCTAAATGTTGCCTGTGTTGAACTTCGTTATCACTAGCGATAAGTAAATCGTCTAAATAACAAAATACAAAATCAAGCCCTTGTAAAATGGAATCCATAAAGCGCTGGAAGGTTTGCGCTGCCCCCCTTAAAACGAAGGTCATTCGGGGAAACTCGAAAAGCCCAAATGGTGTTATGATAGCGGTTTTCTCCACGTCACCTAGCGCGACAGGTATAAAATGATAACTTCTATTAATGTCTAATTTCGAAAATATCTTTTTATCCGGGAGAATAAAAGTAAAGTCATTCAAGCGAGGAATCGGGTATCTGTCGGGCTTTGTTATCGCATTCAGCTGGCGATAGTCCCCACAAGGTCTTATATCTCCATTTTTTTTAGGAACTACATGGAGTGGACTAGCCCAGGCGCTCTTCGAAGGACGACAGATGCCCAGTTCCTGCATGATGCGAAATTCTTCTTTAACTTTTTTATACCGGTCGGGTGGCAACGGGCGCCCTTTCGCGTGCACGGGCGGACCAGAGGTCTCGATATGGTGGACGACATCGTGTTTCGCAGTTTCTCGGAATGACGCCGGTTTAGTAATGTCCGGGTACTTAAACAATAAATCCTGATACGGATGATTCAGATCAATAAGATCAATAGTTTTAACACTAGGTTGAGATACCTTGACAACAGATGCCGAAACATTCAATTCTGTGGTTTTATCTATTAATTTACGCGCGTTTAAATCAACTAATAACCTGTGATACGCCAAAAAATCTGCGCCCAAAATTGGTTGTTTGACATCTGCTACCACGAATTCCCAACGATAAGGTCGACGTAAGTTTAAGTTTAATACTAGTGTCTTGGTACCGTAAGTTGCGATTTCACTACCGTTAGCTGCGTATAATTTATATTCACTGCACTGGTTTGCACGGTCTTTTCTTACGGCTGGTAAAACAGATACATTGGCACCTGTGTCGACTAAAAATCTAAGCCCAGAGTTACTATCTGACACACACAAACGATTAAATGGAACAATGGTACAGACCTCAAGATCCTCGGACTGTACCTCGCCACTCAGTTTTCCGGTAGCTTTGGTTTCCACGCGCACGGCTCCGTACACTTGTTGGCCTTTTCCCTGAATCGGTAGTGGTAGAAGCACAAGTAGTTCTCCTTCCAGGGACGGCGGGAACCGCTACGGCGCCGGGACTGCGGACGATGACAGGTGCGATCAGTGGCGCGAGACCGCGACCTCCGCTGATCGATCTGGTCCACGGTAGCCTTTATTTTAGCCACCTCAGCCCTTAACAGGGCCAAGTCAAGGGCAGCAGTAGACGCCGACGCTGGCGTAGCGTAGGTAGTGGCGGCGGCATAGGAAGGCCGCACAGCCTCCATGACGTTGTCTGCAACTGCTGCTAGGTTGTCTAAGTCCTTGGAGTCAGACACGGTGAGTACGGCTCGCACCTGTGTCGGAAGACGATTCTGCCACAACACGCGAAGAGTTTCATCACGAACCTTATCAGTAGCGAGCTCGCGCATCCAACGGAGCAGCTGGGATGGTTTCTGCTCGCCCAGCTCTAGCTCGCTCATTAGCTTCTCGATCTGCCTCGACATTGATTCCTCATAGATGTGGAGCAGCCGAGCTTTAAGTGCGTCGTACTTGTGGGTAGGAGGCGGATTTAGTAACATGTCTGCCACTTGCGCGATGACCTCCTTACTCAGCTTGGACACGACCAGGTCAAACTTTGCCTCATCACTCATCCTCTGCGGTGTGAGGATAGCTTCTGTGCGTACGAACCACACGCGCGGCTGGTCCGTCCAAAAGTCCGAGAGCCGGGAGTGTAGAGACACAGCATCTACACCTGGCGTCATAATGGGCGGTGGCGCGGGCTGGATGTCCTGGACGAGTGGCACGTTAACAAGCGGCACGTTCTGTGGCGGTGGCGGAAGCGGCACACTCATGTTACTACTATAAATTGTCCGTCCGATCACAACACACGCGAAAATTGCCCACTACTGTGTTAAAATCACGTTAATCACGTCAATCACGTCAATCACGTCGATCACGTTGATCACGTCGGGAGGTCACCAGTTTAGGAGCTGACTCCATAAGGATCCCTACAGGTGACCATAATTAAAGATTGCATAACTTTATAACATATTTATTATCGAGGTGCGTGCAATACAGTTGGTGGGCAACTAGCTACTAACTGAAATTCTTAGTACTAAGTAGAGAGGTACAATATTACTAAGTATACATGTGTGTGTGCGCAGCACACCTACAATGTAATTAAAAAAATTATGTAAGAAATTTTGATAGATTTGCCGCCATTTTACATATTATTTTTACCGTGATTGGTTGAGTGGGTATAAAAGAAAAAAGCATTACCACCTAGCAAGTGGTAAATTAGTATTTAGAATTATTGCAAGTAACATTTTCATTGGTGCTGACGCGGTTCGAACCCGGGTAGATCAGAGCGAGCTTTATTACTATATATTATATTACATTTATATATATATATATATATATATATATATATATATATATATATATATATATTGCGACAACTCTTAACAATGATAAAAGAGGTTTAGATATCTAGAGTAGTAAAAGCATAATGATGATTTTTAATAAGTATTCTTGTAATATATATTCAACAAAATGATTATATAATGATTTCTTATATTTTGAAAATTATTATTTATTGAAAAGTTCAATAAAAACCCGCGTTAAAGAACACATAGCTGATGTGAAGAATCGCCGCTCCGGGAAGTCTGCAGTCTGTGAACACATACAGAAGTGCCCCCGTCACTACATTAAATTTGATAGACAACAAATCCTCGCTAAAGAACACCGATTTCTTCCAAAGATGGTTAGCGAGGCTATTGAAATCCAAAACATTCTAATTTCAATAGAGAAGATGGCTGGGGGCTACCATCTGCTTGGGATCCTATAATTAATAAAATTAAATCCCAACCGTAAGCATACAACTTCAAGACTTCAAGATGTCGTATGATCATACTGCGTAGATCGGAACAAAAATTATAAATTTAAATTTAATCTGGAGGTAGCCGTGGTTAACTATGACATTGGGACGTCAAATACCTCACTCCCCCCCGTGACCATGGGTGCTGTAAAGTATTCAGAACGTCGGGAATATAAAATAAGTTAATATACACGATAAAATCCGTAAAATTAGTTTTATTTAAAAATGATTCTATTTTTAACCCCTGACGAAAACAGAAGGGCGTTATACGTTTGTAGTTTGAGGACTAAGATGGAATGCCTAATTTCCAGTAAAAAGGGCCTCCGGCCACCTGCACTCACCAAGCGAAACGCACAGGTAAACCTCTACTTCACGCTGGTTTTCTGTGAGGTCGTGGTACCACCCCGGTTCGAGCCGGCCCATCCGTGCGACAGCAAAAGCTGCCGCGTGGCTCTACCACTGTTTAAAACTGTTTTTTACTTCAACCGTTCGACAACTGTTCGACGTGAGCAACACCCGTAGTAATAATATATATTTTTGCGCATAGTATGAAGGAATTACTATAATCGCCACATCTGGGAGGCAGATTGCCAATCGCATTGGAATGGACATAACACACCCAAAAATTGAATAATTTCTTCTAACTTTTTAAACCGTTATACTCTTGTTAGAATTAACGTTGGCTAAATTCTAAATAATTTTCCTCTAGGAGTTGATTAGTTTAAGCTAAAAACTTGCTTAATTAAGCCGGTTTAAGGGCGCTCCATTTTATATTTAATTCTTCTTAGCAATAGAATCAGTTAAGATAAATTTTGAAATCGTTTTATTAGATAACTAAATAAAAGCGTGGTAACAAACTTTTCAGATATAGCTTAATTTATTCCGTCGTAATTGGAAAATCCCTGAAACTGAAACTATTTTATTAAATTAGTAGTAATAAAATATTTCTATTTTTAGAATCTGTCTATCAAGTTATTCAACAGCGATCTTTTCTATATCACCTATTTTTAATATTTAAATAAAAAAATCTAGTAAATCTATAAGAATATCTACAAGTAAGCTTAAAATACATTTGTTTGGAGTGGTTGACGATGAATGGTGGATTTGGGAGCTGATACTTTCGTACTGGTAGTATTTCCTCCGAAACAAGTTCACGTGGAGTTTTGGTGCAGCATTTTGAAATGGATATCCAACCATTTGTTGGTCAAACAGCCATGTTCGTGAAGAAAGAAGGAGTTTTTACATATTCCACACTTCAATACCTTTATTATATTAAGTATATTGCCTAGACTGCCTCGTTGGTCTAGTGGTTGTAGTGGTGCGACTGCTGATCATGAGGCCCCGGATTCGAATCCCGGGTCGGGCCATAAAATCAGTTATTGAGTTTTTCCATCAAGAAATTCTCAGTAGCTGCCTGGAGTCAGGAAGTTGGCGGTGTTTCACGCCCGTGCCTCGGAAAGCACGTAAAAGCCGTTGGTCATACACCTGATCTCTCTCCGGTCGTGTCGGTTTACCGTCCCATCGGGCTATGAGAGTGAAGGAATAGAGAGTGCACCTGTGCTTGCGCATACACTTGGGCACTATAATCCTGTCCTGCGCCGATGGCTAGTCTCCGTTGAGACTGGCCGCCGTGGCCGAAATTCGGTCTGGAGGACATTATTATTATTATTAAGTATATTGCATTTACATATTCTATATTATTTAGGAAAGAAACTCTTTGTAGCTTTTGATGGAACTTAATATTTCGACCGCAAGTTTAAGTGCTTAGAATGCTGATTACCAAATTAGGAAGTTTGCGCGGTCCTTTTTTAAATACGTTTTTGTGAAAGTAATTACAAAAAGAGGAGAAATAATAATAATAAGAGGAATAACGAACATAAAAGCGCTTCACTTGGATTATAAATATTGCATATAGCACTCAAAATAATAACTAACTAGTATTATGTAGTCTACAACTTTACAATAGATATATGTGAACCTTAACAGTACTTTATCGTATTTTAGAGTTATAGCTCGACAAAAGAGGTATATCTCTTAAATATAGCGTGCAAATATAGCCACTGTCTGCATAAAGCATGCTGAAGATATTTATACGGCTATAAAAGTTTTAATCTATCCTGTAGTATATTATATTATATTACCATTGATACTGTAAAGTTTAGTTTTAGTTTAGCTTGGATCGGTATCGCCCCCGTTTGGGAATCTATGATATAAAAAATGCTATAAAATATAAATATCAGGTAAAGCTGTAACAATCAGATAAAGCTGTAGGAACCAAAAATGCTAACAGCACCTTACATCTCAGAATAAAAATAAAAGATAAAATTTCAACTGCAAACACACTTTTTAATCTAGACTGAATGGGAATCGGACAAATGTGTTCAGTTTGACGCAAACATGGACGTTTCCATCAAAGCTTAATGAAGTTGCTTTGAGCAAAATACAATGTGACGTTTCCCTTGACTGTAGTAAATTGTTTGAAAATTAATTAAAATATTTGTTTCACATTTTGAACAATGTGTGTAATTAACCTAATGTAGTTACGAGCTAATTATTATTGCAGATATTTGAGCCTTGGATCCATTTCTTTCACCAATATTATCATCTTGTGATTTATTGCCTTTTAATAGTAAATAATCAGGAGTATGCCCTTAACAGGTTGAGGTATGCCATAATCGCACAATTGGCGAAATTATAATTAAATTCTAGGCGCGTCGTCTCCTGACGAAAATAATTTTAATTTTATATATTTGTATATTTATGTTATCCTGCGTAAATACCTCAACATTTCTATACGTTAACTGAGTGTGACTCAAATTATATTTGAGATAGAAGTCCGTTTAAACCTCCCAGTAAAATTCTTTGGACAATAAATAGAAACGAAAAAAGTTGCGAAGTGCTACTCATCTCTTTACTGCAACGAGTAGTTAATGAAATTGTATGCTGGACGTCGCGGCAGATATTTACCCAGGAATGAGAGATCAGACCCGTGTAGTGGCGGTGTAATAACATCCACTTCATCATATTGTCCCGAGGATGTCGTAAAAAGCGACAGAGGGAAAATGAAACAATAGATGGGCAGCAGCATCTTCCTCATAACAACTCAAAAAACTGGTGTTGCTTAACACGCTCGCCAACTATGGCAAAATTCCCTCATGAGAATTTTTGAATATAATATATATATATATATATATATATATATACTAGGTGACAAGGCAGACGTTGTTCTGCCCTTTCCGAACGACCATTTGCTTTCCCAAAAAAACTCCTGAAATTAGCAATAAAAAAATTGACGGTCACTTATCGGGATAAAACTATCCTATCTCTCAAGTTGGACCAAACTGCACACAGTTTGCAAATTTGTTTTGAAATCGGTTCTATCTGTTGAAAACTTACAGCAACACGTGGTGGTTATACTTCTAAATTGTAGCTTATATTAAACGTTTGTATTTTAACATAGCGCCATCTATTCAATATTTACTCAATCCAGTCAACAGATATCGTCATCTGACAGAATCGTTTGGAGCTAACAGATAATTGTGACTGTCAAATAATAGACAAATAATTTTCAATAAAATAATATTGTATTGCGACTATAAATTGAAATGTAAGCTATCCTATCTTTTAAGTTGGACCAAACTGCACATTGACCAAAAATTTCATTGAAATCAGTTCAGTAGTTTAGGAGTCCATCGCGGACAAACAACGTGACACGTACTTTTTATATATAAAGAATATATATATATATATATATATATATATATATATATATATATATATATATATATATATACTTATCTACTCCTGTACACAGACCTCCCTCATAGCAATCTATGAGGGAGGTCTGTGTTCAGGAGTAGATAAGTATAGGCGGTAATGGATGGACTATAGCCATAATAAATTTGTGTAAAAGTCGTGTCTGTAATTCTAATATTTTTTGGAAAAAATAAGTCCAGGGGACTAAAGAAAGGGCTCTGAAGCCAAATTAGTGGTTATTAGAATTTTAGTCTGTCTGTCTGTGTATTTCCGATTCACGCCAAAACTACTGAACAGATTTCCATTAAATTTCGTGTGTGGGTAGTTAGTGAGCCGGTGCAACTTATAGGTTACTTTTTATCCGATTAAGAAACTTCAAAAAGGAAGGTTAAGTATTTTCCTTCCTTTACATGTTAATTTATGTTTAATATGATTGATATATTTTTTATTAAAAAGTAATAAAATATTTATAAATAAAGCCTAAAATAAGTTTTAACAGTTGCGTAATAAATTTAACTACGCCGTAGATTATGTATCACTTCTTCAAAACAGTGCCATCTAACGTAAAATACAAAATGTAGCTGTATTTTGCCTTCAGTTACTAATCAATTAAATAATATAAATCACTTACATTGATACGTTTAAATAATTAAATTCATAATTGATTTGAAAATTCTAACGTACATTTTTTAGTTCTTTTGTTATTTCATTTTAGTAAAAATAAACAAAGGAGAATGCCAGATCGTGCCCCACCTTGTACAAAATAATCTTGTCTAATCAGCCGCTAGAAGCCGCGGGTAGAAAGCTAGTGGATAGATAAATGGAAAAATCAGAAATGAGGGGAGGCCTATGCCCCGTAGTAGACCGTATATAGGAGCTATAACTTTAACTGACTTAATACTGGACGTTTCATACCTTGAGGAACATGACTTTTTCCAATTTGCTATATTGCATGCCGTATGCGCAAAGCGCGCAGGTATGTTCTGCTAAAAGTTAAGATTCCAACGATTTGTCGCATGGAATCGTATCTAGCAATCATATTATACATATAAATGATATAAAAAGCACATTTTCAGAAAGATAAATGATTTTTGAACTTACTATTTTTTTAGATCGATTGATTGCTATTTTTACATAAAAAGGGGTTTTAGTGGCTTATGTTGTGGATTTATCAAGTTTGCAAGGCTTTGTAAACACGATAACTTGTGAAAATATCAATTGTTCAAGTCAATCTATTTTTAAAACTCTTCATCTATCATTTGGAAAGCCATTGAATGTAAATGGCAATTTAATTTTGTTTTGTTTAATTATAATAATTTTTTTTCGTCTGCGAAATGTCGAAATATTCGGTGTTTTTAGCAGCCTTGTATGAATTTATTTTTTACTAAATAGAGACTGCCTCACTCACTCAGTTAGTTCGGCGTCAATCAAAAAGATCGCTGTACAAATACAAAATATTCCAAATAAAAAAAAACAAATTTCATATATACTTGATTATACGAGTAATAAGAATCACAGATTTTGTTACAATATTTTAAAAGCACACAATAAATAATCATAGTCTGTACTAAAAGTAAGCGGAATGCAATATTTATACTTAAATACGTATTGGTTTTTATAAAAAAATTCCAAACTTTTTTTTAAATTGAACTTTGACATAAAATTATTGGAAAATTGGAAGTATAATAACGTTATTAGTGAAAACTTGTATGTATTTAAACTACTTTAAAAATTCTGTATAATCATGTTGTACGTAATTTTTAATGCGCTCAGGGCATGCCCAACTGGATTTACCGATAGTTTTTATTCTTCTTAATATATAACGTAAAATGCTCCTACGTCGCCACTATGCCGCAAATCCTTTTCATTAATTGCTCTTATATACTTAGTGTCCACTTCTATTAGTAATTCAAATTATATTTTGATTGATAGAAGTACCTTTGATGCTCTCGGTAAATTCTTTCTGCAGTAAATAGAAAAGAAAGGGAATTAGACATCATTGAAGTTCTACTGAGTACTCTATTGCGATAAAGGGTTAAGAAACTGTGTGGTGCAATTTAATGTATAATCTTGGCAACACTTCTAATCCTTAAAGCACTATAATGGATATCATCATCATCATCATCATTACAGCCTTTCATAAGTCCACTGCTGAACATAGGCCTCCCCCAATGAATGCCACAAAGCACGGTCCTGAGCCACCTGCATCCATCGACTTCCTGCATGCCTTACCAGGTCGTCACTCCATCTCGTGGGGGGTCGCCCTACACTTCGCCTACCGGTACGAGGCTACCACTCGAGAACCTTTCTTCTTCATCGGTTGTCGGTTCTTCGAGCTATATGGCCGGCCCACTGCCACTTCAGCTTACTAATCTGTCGGGCTATGGCGGTTACTCTAGTTCTACTTCGGATATCCTCATTTCTAAGTTTATCACGCAGAGAAACTCCGAGCATAGCCCTCTCCATAGCTCGCTGAGCGACCTTGAGCTTCCTCATACGGCCAGCAGTGAAGGACCACGTCTCAGTTCCGTAAGTCATCACTGGCAACACGCACTGGTTGTACAATTTCGTTTTAAGGTTTTGAGGTATGTCTGACGAGAAGATGTGTCGTAGCTTCCCGAACACTGCCCAGCCGAGTTGAATCCGTCGATTGACCTCTCGGTCGAAGTTGGACTTACCTAGTCGGACTATTTGTCCCAGGTAAACATACTCGTCAACAACTTCGATCTTAGTGCTCCGAACAACTACCGGCCTATGCCGGTAGTTGTTCGGAGCACTAAGCTCGAAGTCACACCTATGTGTGACATGGACATTAAACATAATCTTTGTTTTGTCTATGTTCATCTTAAGACCTATCCGTTGGGAGACACTATTGAGATCATTGAGCATGGTGCTTAGGTCCTCCAGCGATTCTGCCATAAGGACTATATCGTCGGCAAATCGAAGGTGAGTGATGTACTCGCCATTGATGTTGATACCGTATCCTTTACAGTCCAGAAGCTTGAAAACGTCTTCCAATGCAGCGGTGAAGAGTTTTGGGGATATGACGTCACCTTGTCTTACACCTCTCTGCAATTGGATAGGTTTCGTACTCTGGTTCTGTACTCGGATAGCCATCGTAGCCCTACTGTACAAACACTTCAGCACTTCGACATACCGACAGTCAACTTGGCACCGCTGAAGGGACTGCAGCACCGCCCGCGTAATGGATATATAAAATTTTATTAATTTTACTTCTAATTTATGTGCGAAAAATTATATGTGTATTATTAACCTTAAATATTGTTGAGATTAAATTAAGAATACCTTTTTTGTAATCTTTTTTAAGGTGTTGAATATAGAAACTTATTTATAATCACCTTGAACGGTGGACATTTTTCATCCAGTTCAAACCGTCAGGTGTGTCTGACAAAGATTTATACGAACTTTAAAATTGAACAATTGAATGAATGTCGGCTTGACTTTGTGGATTTCATTTTATTGTGAAATCGTTTAACAAATATTGTAAGAAATATGTTTTGAGACGTTTTTATTTATTATGATAAGATGACGGTATTGATGCAGAAGTCCGTAATATGCAGGAACGATATTCTATGCAAGGTCTAAAATAAAATAAAAATCAAACAACAAATATAACAATATTATAAATAAAATAAAGATCGCTTGACTAAACAGTCGGTTCATTTTTTTTATAGGATAAGGGTGACAAACGAGCACACAGTCCACCTGATGGTAAGTGGTTGCTGCGGCCCATAGACATCTACATCTATCCTCTATTACAAATCAAAATGTAGATGCGTTGTCACCCATGAGGACTAAGATGGAATGCCTCATTTCCAGTAAAAAAGGGCCTCCGGCCACCTGCACTCACCAAGCGAAACGCAGAGGTAAACCTCTACTTCACGCTGGTTTTCTGTGAGGTCGTGGTACCACCCCGGTTCGAGCCGGCCCATCCGTGCGACAGCAAAAGCTGCCGCGTGGCTCTACCGTGGCTCTACCACTGTCATTTGTTAATCATACGAATGATAAACGATTTGAATCCGATATATTATGTATGTATAAGACATTAGACGTGAAATGATCTCAGGTCCGCTAAATTCAAGCGCACGCGAGCGAAGCCGCGGGTAAAAAGCTAGTATATATATATATATATATATATACAAAAAATAATAATAAGATATACATACGTATATAAACGCTTAAAATTAAAATTTGAAAGCATTTTTCTAAATTTTATCTAGTTAAGGGAAAACAAAATAAAAAGTTTAGATATCATTAGTAAACAAAATGAGACCTCGTTATATCAGTCTGCGGAGTGCTACAGAGCTCTTCATTGCGACTACGGGATCTTAATGGACTCTATGCTAGAGCCAAATTATATGATACGAGTGCTTTAAGAAATTTACTAAAAATGTGATATAATAATATTAATATAGAGAGCAGATCAGATTATAAGCGTTGAAATAAACGTATCCCGTCATTGTTTATGCATAAACGAGATAGAGCCGCAAATAAAAATAATAGTTTTTAGGACTGCTTCATGGTAAGAAGAAAGTACCCAGCAATCAGTAGTTCATACATCGTACAGGCACACTGCTGCTGATACAAGCGTACTCAACAATCAGACTGGAACCAGCATGATTAAAAACTAATCTACGCAAATTTAAAACTCAGTGAAATCAAATAATTCATTGGCTATTAACTGATATTTTACAGGAATCAACATGAGTTTGGACCGCTGGATACATTTGGTAAGGTTAGTATGTGTTTCTGTTTCAACCGACGAAGCGCCAACTTTAAAATATTATTTTAATTGAATCTTACTAGTATATCTCTAATTTTCTGTTAGTTTAACTTTTTTCTCACAATCTATTCTTTTCTAAGATATTCACCTTTTTTGAAAGAAGTCGATTACCTTCCTTCAGTCAGTCTGTTTTTCGTACTTTTACTTACGGAATATAATGTGTATTTTATTATTTAGCTAAACTAGCTTTCGGGAATCGAATTCCAAATACAAGGAATATTTTTATCCAAATATTTAATCAAACTTCTTGTTAACAGAAGCAACTGCTCCTACTGCGTATTATTATGTACATAATATAGTAATAACCGGCACACGTTCGCCTGCTGTCGTGCTGTTTATCAAAACGGATTATACCAAATTGCATTGTTATTGTTAACACGCGATTACCAATGCGAAACCATTTTCATATCACAGATATAATAGTGAAATTAAACACTATAACCATATAGATTAAGTATGCAATTAAATAAATTTTAATTTAGTGTTTACTACAATAACTATACCCTTAGAGCAACGTTGTTCTAACCTATATTATGAAAAATAATTAGACACATACAACTATCCTCGATTGAGAATTAAAACATAAAAAAGTGTGTGGTTATCTATACTCACCATTCTATACACAGCAGCATTATGCTGCTTTTTTATGCTGTTATGCTGTGAGAGCGTGGTCTCTGGCGTGAACCGACGCTTTCTTACTGCAGACATAATACAGCTGTCACGTTACTCCACCCCGAAAACAATAGTTGAATATGTTAGGTTTTATAATACGTTTAACATATTTAGGAAACATAGTGTTATGCGCCACTATTAATGTCTTGTACATGGCAACACTAGTCACACTAGCGCCCTCTAGTCTCGAGTAAAAGAAAGTGTTGCGCGCCTTGTACATGGCACCACTAGTTACACTAGCGCCCTCTAGTGTCGAGTAGCAGAACTAGGAGAGTCGAGATCCTTCCAGAAATGTCGGGACCAATATGTACTCGAACATTCTAGATGTCGCTACAGTAGAAGGTTCTGGAAGCTATCTGAGGCCCTATATAAGGCCGGTATAAAACACGACCGGGGCAGTATTGAATTGGCGTTACAAGAGAATACTTGGAAGCGAAATAACTGCGAACTAAAGTGATTATGTTTTATTATTAGTGTGGTTTTAGATTGTAATTAGTGTTG
This sequence comes from Parnassius glacialis, assembly GCA_033319125.1. Classification (NCBI taxonomy): domain Eukaryota; kingdom Metazoa; phylum Arthropoda; class Insecta; order Lepidoptera; family Papilionidae; genus Parnassius; species Parnassius glacialis. Next base: position 27,715,882 of record JAVANC010000005.1, on the reverse strand, counting down.
TGTGATTAAAGTGTCAATTTTGGTAATTTAATCGGCAGTTTGTAATTGTCTCGAACCCCAAGCTCGTAACAATAGTAAAGTGATGATGATGTCTCCTGCAGATGTTTTCTCATTGTCCATCTTATTTAACTTTCCATTTTTAGTATCTTAGCTCCAACCATGATAGAGTTTTCCGTTCCACTATAACCCCCTACTTCAGTGCCCCCCTTCAGTGACTTTGTCCAATCCTCGTTCGTTGTCCGATCTGTTTTTCTTTGGAACGTTCTTCAGGAAATTCCGGCACATAACCGGTTTTTGTTTAAATCCAAAGTTCGGAAAGTTCTTGTAAATTAAATGGTAGAAACAACAGCGTTCTTAGTTAACTTTATGTTTAACTTAAGTTGTTAAAAAATTACTTCGCGTACATCCGCTCGAAAAATACAATGATTTATCTTACCTAGTTTGAAGAGCACCTCCCGCCCTCCCGCAATTGCGTGCACTATCACCGTCACCACCAATCCCAGCACCACTACTCCCAACACCACTACACCAGAAAAGACTCACAACTGACGACAATACAACACGTGTTTCGCCTCTACACGAGGCATATTTAGGTAATCTAGACTCTGCGGTGGCTGACCGCTAAGATCTTAGTGTTTTCTCGATATTAAGGCGGGGCCTTACTCGGTAATCGCGTAGTCCGGACGGAGTAGTCATAATGTCTTTAGTTCTTAACTAATAATTTAAAATTAAAAATTTTGTACAGCCGACTTCAATATAGGTTATTTGAGAATAACTCAATAACCATTGGTCTGACCTTGATCAAATTCATATGGGACCACACGAGAACTATCAGCTTTCATATAAAAAAAGAATCATCGAAATCGGTTCGCCCAGTACAAAGTTATGAGGTAACACGCATAAAAAAAAAAAAAAAAACATACACTCGAATTGAGTACCGTCTCCTTTTTGGAAGTCGGCAGAAAATAGCGTCCAGTTCTCAGAAATCTATGAGAGACTTTCTTAATATACATTTACATATTAATATAAAACAAATACTTTAATGTTACGTTGATTGTTATGTTCATCCTTTCATGTATGCTATGTATCGGTTAGTGGATATTCTTACGCCACCATTACACAACAAATATATATGTCTGTAATATATTTTGAAATAGTAAGTTTTCGAAAACATATGTGTGTATTAATAGAAATTATTAAGCTCTGAATCGGGGTTTCATTTGAATATGTTGTGCATGGGTTTCATTTCGATATACACATTTTTTCTGACAATATCTAATCCGGATACCCCATTATTCTGGACTCCTATTTTTATAGGAGTCCGGAAGTAACGAGGCTCAACTGTATTTGAATCATTGTCACTTCTCGAGAGTGTTGTTTGTGGGTCCATTAAGAGAAAGTATTGAAAATTTTTATGGCAATTAAAGCTTTTAGATTCATGTAATAACGATATATAAATAATTTCTTATAATATTAACATTGATTTGAATGTTAATATTATATGGAACTATGAGGTAAATGTTGCGATTTGAGGAGAGTTTTTAAGAAAAAGTTAAATATTACTCAATATGCTTGAGTGCCTTTGTAATACATAATTGCATCAGATTCATTTTCGATTTCCCTTAATATCATCATATTTCCCGGTATCGTTTTTAATTTAGATGGCTAACAATCCAGCAAAAATGCAATTATAAAGTTTTATTAATACTCTATTCCATTATAAATAATTTCTCATCTTTTTTCTTTAGTAAAAATTTCAATACCTGTCCTCAAATCATGACAGATTTCTTCGTTCTCCATCTAATCTAAGGATTACAGATCCACTACACTTCGCCGGTTTTATCGGCAACTCCGTTACTGTTAAAGTAGTACTTCCCTGGAACTTCTTACACGACAACATCAATAAAGCTCCACAAATAAGAACGTTTTCAAAAGAATTATTCGAGAACACTTTATATCTTTATATATAAAAATTACGTGTCACGTTGTTTATCCGCGATGGACTCCTAAACTACTGAACTGATTTCAATGAAATTTTGCACACCGTGTGCATTTTGGTCCAACTTGAAAGATAGGATAGTTTTTATCCCGATAAATCACCCTCAAAAATTTTTATTGCGAATTTAAGGATTTATAAATAGGACAGAGGGTCGTCGGTATGGGCAGAACAACGTCTGCCTGGCCAGCTAGTAGAAATATATATAGAACATCAACACCCACTTACTGTTAACTTTTTAATTATTACCAGCTATGTTTATTGGAATTTATTTAACAAGGTAATATTTATGTATTGTATTATTGTACGTTTGCGTATATGTATATATTTAAGGATGGTTATAATGTTAGTACTGACATATTTTTTATTTCTTATTTACGGCACCTGCCACAGATTTTCACCACAGCATTTTCAGCAGAGTTGAGGTTCTCGAGTAGCAACCACGTACCGGTGAGCATAGTACAACCCCCCTCCCCCCTCCCCCAATAGGTGGAATTATGACCTAGTAAGAGATTCTGGAAGTCAATAGATACATGTGGCTCAGAACAGTGCTTTGTGGCATTCTTTGGGGGATCCTTATGTTGAGCAGTGCATTTGTAATGGAGTGTAATTGTAATGATAAATGATGATCGTAGAGAAAGCTAACGTACATTAAGTCCGCCCTTTGTTTCAATGTTTTGTTAAGGTGAACACAATAAAGGTTTTAAATAAATAAAATGAAACACATATTGTTGGAGCGATATATTAACACATTAATGTTTTCTATGTTATTAAATGAAAGTATTATTTTACGAAGACAAGAATAATGTTACCTTGAATTATAATAAGTTCTAAAATATGGGACACACATAATGAATGCTCGTACGTAATTGGACTTTGTATATGACACAAACAAAACGCTGAGATTCGAATGTAACTAGAAAATGTACTCGTATAAGCTGGACATTATTTAAGTTAAGGTCGAAATTAGTTGACTGTGTTTCAAAGCTAGAAATTTAAACCAATCTTAGCAAGTTTGCTGCGATTTCTCCGTGTAATGATTTGAATGTATTTATTCTTATTACAAAGCTTAAAAGAGTCTTTGTCATGAAAGAAGTCTCTAAGCTGCGGCGTTACAGTCTTCGCGAAATTCGACGTTTGCTGTCAAATTCCATACATAACATTTGAGTTCGTATATTTTCCGCTTCTTTTTGAATCAGACTCTAGCATAAGTCTGACACTAATTATAAACTAGTTCCAGTTTTATTTTTGCGTAAAATAAAATTTGGAATACTTACATTTTTCTTAAAAGCACGTCTTCAAAACGAGACAAGTCACAATTAAAGGTCAAATAAAAAATAAAACTGTAGAACGATTAAAATTCATTGTTATTTTAATTTATCTATTTTATTTCATGTTGCAAAAACCCAATGAATAAATAGTAATGAATAAAATTTACGAGGCTTTTATGTTTTAATTTTGCAGTAGAGTTTATAAAAATATTGGGTTGCACTGCACGTTATCGCATAACACTGCACATACTCTATGGTTTTATGTGAATTGACTTGCATGTATGTTTTACTTATGTTATGATAATATTATGTCGTTGTGTAAAAAGAGTTTTGTGCGTAACTCTCCCTCCTGACTTCCTGGTATCGGTAACCATAAGTAGAGTGAATAGAATAGAATAGAATAGAATAATTTTTATTCAATATACATTACATGTGTAATTCTTATTGAAAGTCATTTTTTACTTTACCACTGGTTCGAAAAAAATCCCTCTGTCCTGGGAAGAACCAGCAAGAAACCCAGCGGGACATTTTTTAAATAAATTTTACAATATAAATGATTACGAATTATTTACAAAATTTATTTTAGAAACTGCTTGGAAGCGACCACCTCATTCCCAGGGGTTATTATCAACCATGTATTCATTTATACTATAATAACCCTTTTTATACAGTTTCAGCTTAATAAAACATTTAAACTTGGTAATAGAGAGAACCTGTACACTTTCCGGGACCTTGTTGTAATAGCGTATACATTGCCCCAAGAATAAATTACTGACTCAGTGGAGTCGAGAAACTGGCATAGTGAAGCTAGTGAGCTTGTGTTTGTTTCTAGTGTTTACAGAATAGATATCACTTTTTTTACTAAAACTATCTTTGTTTTTGTGAAACACACTGTGTTTTCTTTTTTTTCATACTGTGTTTCATCATACTGTGTTTTGTGTTGCTTGTTGCTTTAGGCAACAGCTAGGGACACACTCTAGCGTACCCAGCGATTGGTGTATAGGTGTTTGTCGTAGGCACACACCTAGCTTGTTACACGCCTGTGCTATCTAGTAGTACAACAAGATGGCGTCGATTACAATCGACGAACTCGCCGACTTTTTTTTAGTCGAGCCTGCCCCGATATTGGGGCTGTTTTCCTTGTACAGCACAATGTGCGTCCCGCGCCTGAGCCCGCGCTCGAGGCCCCTCTTCGGTCTTCTCGGATGCCGAATCAGGCTCCGATATGAAGACCGACTCGCGTGTCCCGCGTAAGCCCGAAAATGATGGCTTCACCCTTGTTCGGGGGTTTTTTAACAGTAGTAGAACAACGCGGCAGCTTTTGCTGCCGCACGGATGAGCCGCCTCGAGCCGGGGTGGTACCACGACCTCACAGAATACCAGCGTGAAGTAGAGGTTTACCTCTGCGTTTCGCTTGGTGAGTGCAGGTGGCCGGAGGCCCTTTTTATTGGAAATGAGGCATTCCATCTTAGTCCTCACGGGTGACAACGTATCTGCATTTTGATTCGCAAACGAGAATAGATGTAGATGTCTATGGGCCGCACCAACCACTTACCATCAGGTGGACTGTGTGCTCGTTTGTCACCCTTATCTTATAAAAAAAGCGCAAACGCGCAACCCCAAAAAAGACACCCGAGCCTATCTCGGCCCCCTCGTCCCCCACCGCCACTCAAAAGCCTGCCCCGTGGAGCGCGCGCAACGCACTAAGGCCGAGGCCAGGTTCGCAGTGAAAGAGTTCCCTGCTGAATGTAGGGAAAAACCGCCGCCACCCATCATAATTCAAGACAAAATAAAGTGGAAGAACCTTTTCAATTGGTTAAGCTCTAAAAAAAATATACTGCCCGAAGGTGCAAAATACTAGACATCCGGTTATTTGTAGAGACGATTGAAGACTTCCGCAGTGTGACCTCCAGAATCACCTCCGCGCTGAACTTATCAGTTTCCACACATACACCCTCCCCGAGGAACGTAAACTACGCGTCGTCATCCGCGGGCTCCCTAAGGAGCTCGAGACCGTACACATATTAGAGAACCTCAAGCCCATTAATCTACTGGTCCGGGAGGTGCATGGAATGCACCACCAGAACGAAAATGCGAGCGATATGTGCCTTGTTATTCTGAACCTGTCTCCAGAAGGCAAGGAAATCTTTAACGTGCGGCGCATCTGCAACCTAACGGGGATTGCAGTTGAAGCCGCCCGAAATAGGGGCATCGTTGGCCAGTGCCACCGATGCCAACTGGCCACTCGGCCAGAAATTGTTACACCAGGCCTAGGCGCGTCAGTGACCACGGCACCACTGACTGCACCCGAGACGGTTGAACACCCGAACTGCGTCAATTGCCGCGAAAAAGGACACCCAGCGAATTATCGCGGGTGTTCCAAAGCGCCGTGAATTAAGCAGCACGGAGGGAGAAGCCGTCCCGGACGCGCGGGTCAAGCCAGTGTGTCTTGCTTTCGGCTGCCTGCCCCTAACCCCACACCGTCTTGGGTGCCCACTCCCTTGTCTCAAAACACCACCAAGCTCGCCCTAGTCACCGGGTTGTCCGTTCAATGTTTTAACCCTCCCGCTCCTTCAGCGCCGCAACCCAATGCTTGAGTAAAGCATCCAGCACTTGTTGCCCCACGCTCAGTGCTACCTCCCCAGGCTTCAAAACTTTCTCTCGACTTCTCTATAGTCTACGGGTTCATCAGCAACATTAATGTTGCTGAGTTATCCTCTTTGGCCCGCAAACTCCGCGGAGCCACCACACACAGAGTTTGTCGATATCATCGATTGAAACAATATTAAAACTCGACTCGGACCATAGACCAGTCCAAATGCAGTTAGGCCAGCTCACAGGTAAGGTTCTTCAGACCAAACCCACCGTGGATTGGCAAGCCCGAAGTCAAACTCGAGCCTACAACCTCCCAGCACTTAGACAAATTCCCTGACAAGATAGACTCGCCTGAGATGAGATGAGGCTACTAGCGCCTTATTGGCCCACCTTACCTCTACAGTTGAAGAATGCTCTCGTTAGTTTCGTGTATCGAGCGATCGACACATTATGAAGCTTCCGAGTGATATTCGGTAACTGATTAGAGCAAAGAACGCGGCTCTAAGACAATACGATCACTATCGTAATATGAATAACAAATTCCGTCTGTGCAACCTCCAAAACGAGGAGATGCAGCGCATTAAAGAGCTTAGACATGATAAGTGGGATAATCTGCTGACGGACATCGAGCCATCATAAACTGTTTTCTGGCAGTTGATCCGAGCTCTGAAAGCAGAGCAATCCTCACCTATACCGCCTCTCATTAGGCCAGGAAACAACGATCTCGCTTTTGACGGCTCTAAAAAGGTCAAACGCCTCGCAGACAGTCTAGAGAGCTAATGCACTCCCTCTAGCGAATGTACAGATCCCGCTCATCTAACAGAGGTCGAAACGGAGATCGAACGTAAGTCTGCACTAGCATTTTAGAACCTGTGACTATCGACAAAGTCACAGAAGTAATTAAAAGCCTTAAAAATAAATCAGCACCCGGCCTCGATGGCATTAGCAACAGGGTACTGAAATCTCTCTCCGCGCCGCTCGTTTGCCTCCTAGTAGGCATATTTAACGCTCTTCTTTCCAGCTGCTCTTTCCCGGATGCATGGAAAGAGGCAGACGTAATAGGAATCCCGAAACAGGGGAAACCGCACAACTTAGTCTCTAGTTACAGACCAATTAGCCTTCTCAGCACACTGGGGAAAATTTACGAGTGACTCATATTGAATCGCCTTCGTAAACAAATCTTCACCAACGAACTTGTTCCTGAAGAGCAGTTTGGCTTCAGACCCGAACACTCGTGCACCGACCAATTATTTCGCTTCACAGAATACATTCCGAAAGCATCCCACAAAGAAGTTGCAGAATCATCATAACCTTTGCCTTCTTCTTCGATGTCGCAAAAGCATTTGACAAAGTCTGGCACGATGACTTGCTTCACAAGCTGTATAAACTCAACGTGCCAGATAGGCTCACCCACATCATCAGAGCCTTCTTTTGCCACTTTCGCTATCAAAAAGAAGGTACTCGCTCTACAAAGCGTCCCCTCAAAGCAGGAGTCCCACAGGGCTCCAACCTCTGCCCACTTCTCTTTACACACATCACGAGTAACATCCTGAAGGACCCAGTAGTGAATACTGCCCTTTTCGCCAATGACACGGCACTATTCGTCGCCCATGATAATAAAAGAATCTTCACCGAGATGCTCCAAACAACCGTTAATCGCTTAGGCGATTAGTTCCGCTTATGGAGAATTGAAGTGAATCCTGAGAAAAGTATTGCAATACACTTCCAAAGGATACAATCGTAAATACAAAAACCCTAAAAAGCGATAGATACGATCAGCCTGTACGGTCGCCAGCTCAATATAAGCCAAATATCTAGGGTCACATTCGACTACGGTATAACATTCGGGAAACACATTTGCAATGTTCGCAACCGTGCAAAATTCGTCACTAGTCGCCTCCACCCGCTAGTTAACAGCAAGAGCAAACTGTCCTTAAGACTTAAGCTCCATCTTTACAAAGCGTGCGTAAGACCTATCATATCTTACGCAAGCGTGGTTTTCGCGCACGCAAATCATAGTCCTTTGTACGACCTCTGATTACACAAAATAGATTCATTTGCATAGCCACCGGAGCTCGGTCGTACCAACGAAACTCCGACTAACACAAAGACTGTCAACTTCTAAGGATCTCTGAACATTTCAAAGCTATGTCTCGGCGCTATTTCGAGAGGGCCGAGACACATCCCCATCCGCTAGTGATAAACGCAGCCACCTACGCTCCGACTCCGAACGTTGTGCAAACCCTCCAGAGGCCCCGCAATGTTCTAATCGAACCCCCTGTTCCGCAAGATTCCGACAACCGAAATGTCGCCGGCCAGTCATACACAAACATTACACAACCACCTAGTGCCACAAACACTGTTAGGACAACAACAGATGGGACGCAGCGAGTCCGCATACGGGCGCGCCGCACACCCGCATCCCTGGGTGGTTCTCACCGTCCAGAACATAGAACGATACGAGTCAGCCAACAGTTCCGGGGCCCGCCATTTGGACGGCGGTTAGACAACTCACCCATGTCATGTTGTGGTTTTCGGCGACATCAAGGAGTATTTGATGTTGATGAATAGAATAGAATAGAATAATTTTTATTCAATATACATTACACGTGTAATTCTTATTGAAAGTCATTTTTTACTTTACCACTGGTTCGAAAAAAAACCCTCTGTCCTGGGAAGAACCAGCAAAAAACCCAGCGGGACTTTTTTTTTAAATAAATTTTACAATATAAATGATTACGAACTATTTACAAAATTTATTTTAGAAACTGCTTGGAAGTGACCACCTCATTCCCAGGGGTTATTATCAACCATGTATTCATTTATACTATAATAACCCTTTTTATTCAGTTTCAGCTTAATAAAACATTTAAACTTGGTAATAGAGAGAACCTGTACACTTTCCGGGACCTTGTTGTAATAGAGTATACATTGCCTGAAGAATGAATTACTGACTCTGTGGAGTCGAGAAACTGACATCACTAGCTTGTGTTTGTTCTTAGTGTTTACAGAATGTATATCACTTTTTTTTACTAAAACTATCTTTGTTTTTTTGAACATACATTAAATTTTCGTAAATATACTGAGAGGCCAAAGTTAATATATTAATTTCTTTAAATTTATCTCTAAGAGACTCTCTCGGTTTTAGATTGTAAATAGCTCTAATGGCCCTCTTCTGTAAAACAAAGACAGTTTCTGAATCAGCCGCATTTCCCCATAGCAAAATCCCGTAAGACATTATGCTATGGAAATAACTAAAATAAACTAATCTAGCTGTCTCGACACTAGTGAGACCTCTAATCTTTTTTACAGCATAGGCTGCAGAACTTAGTGTGCTTGCTAATTTGGATATATGGGGGCCCCACTGAAGCTTTGCGTCAAGAGTGATGCCAAGAAAAACAGTGGATACAACAGGGCTCAATTCCTCCCCATTTAAAAACACATTGGTATTCAGATTTTTAACATTCGTTGTTGTAAATTTAACACAATTAGTTTTATTTCCGTTCAAATGCAGATTATTAACGTTAAACCAATGCACTAATTTTATGTAATAATAAATAAATAAAAACAAAATAAAATAAAATAAAATAAAATAAAAATCGTTTATTTCGACCACAAGGATCATAGATGTTAGTAATAATACAGATCTTAAAGCTAATGTTAGTAAACTTGAAACTATTTACCTAATTCTAAAACTATATCTAAGACAGGCCCGATTAGTCAGCACGTGCACCATATGACAATGGTTCAGGTACTGACAATCAAACCTGTCAGAAAATGCTCTCAGGATGCCATTCGAACTGTCCCGCACCCTGCACACCAGGGATGTGCATCGTTTACGCATGGTAGTGTAGAAACAATCCACACGCGCATCCGCGAACATACCCGATGCTCTACAGTAACGAGGCAGACCCAATAGCATCCTGAATGCATTATTGTATTGAACACGCAGGGCATTGTACTGTTTCTGCGTGTAGTCCACCCACAGACTGCTCGTGTAAAAGGACGTGCAGTAAGCTCTGAATAGCGTTACTTTTACAGGGATCGAACAACGAGCAAACCTGCGAGCGATCATGTTCGCTCTAACAGACAATGCCCTGCGCTCTCTCTCTATATCAGCATCATCTTTCAGGTCAAAGGACACCATATGACCCAGGTACTTAAACTGAGACACCCTCCTTAACGGGGTACCGTATAACTTAATGGGTGGTATATATGAGGGCAAGGCTTTCCCCTTAGCCTGAAAGACCATGCATTCGCTTTTATTAACGTTATAAATCAATCCGTGACTGCGGGCGTAGCTTTCACATAATATGCTGAACAATTTTGCCAAGCCACAAACAGAAGCACTCAGCAACACCATGTCGTCTGCGTAACTGATGTTGTTGAGGCATACTTCGTCAATATGACAACCGACATGAGTGGTGCTAAGCAACTCTATCAGTGCATTCACATAAAGGTTGAAGAGCTTAGGGGAAGTTAAGCCCCCCTGTCGTACTCCACACTCCAGCCTTTATGGCTGCGAATAGGTTTCGGACCATCGCACTACATTGACCTGGTTTCGATACCAAAATTTGAAGATCCTAGTTACTTCTTCAGGCAGTCCGGTATCTTTCAATTTCTGCCATAGGATATCATAATTCACCAGATCGAACGCCTTGCTAAGGTCCAGAAAACAGGCATAAATAGGCGTTCGTCTAACCGAATAGTACTTCACAGTTTGCTTCAAACATAATATGGCCGACTCTGTTGACAAACCTGGCCTGAAGCCAAACTGATTGTCGTGTAGGCATAAGTGTTTATCAAGCTGGGCGTTAAGCAAACTGTCAAGCACTTTCGCAACAATCGTGGCAAGTGAGATAGGCCTGTAGTTGGATTGTAATGATGTAATGATGATGTGATCACTGAACACAATAAATCCTACCCCCAGATTATCGATTTTAGTGCAACGTCGCTTTTGCAACATAGCACTAAAATAATTTAGCTCCCCCTTTTTTATAGCTCGCGGCCTGAAAGGACTGGTCCGATGAATCTGTAAGTGCCGCATAGGCTAACATCATTAACATCACAGAAACTAAAGAGAACCAGAAAGAGGTCACTAGGTCCCCACCTAAAGAGATCCGTGTACAAAAGAAGATAGATGAAGCTACAATAAATGATTTCCTTCAACTAAACAAAAACGAGATACACTTATATTCTAGTTACAAAGTAAAAAACGAAAATAATAAGAAAGAAAACAATGTTACACTAAATAGAAAACAGAGACAACAGTTATATATTAATTACAATGATAGATACTATATTTTACTTTTTGGCATTTAGGATAATAATGAAAATTGTGTATGTGTTTGTGAGTAACGAGGTACATAAATAAATAGCGTATAGTTAAATATATATATATTTTATTATGTTAATCACAAACATAGATGTTATTATTACACATATACTTTTTAAATCAACCATACTACGTATTTTTAGTTTCTACTTTTCTTTAAATTGTGTACTTAATATGTCAATTATCACCGGATTGCAACTACTGACAACGTTTATAATATACCTGCAATAGCCATAACTTTTGTAACACTAATTATTTTCTGCCGACTTCCAAAAAGGAGACGGTACTCAATTCGACTGCATGTTTTCTTTATTTTTTTATGTGCGTTACCTCATAACTTTTTACTGGGTGAACTGATTTCGATGATTCTTTTTTCATTTGAAAGCTGGTACTTCTCGTGTGGTCCCATATTAATTAATTGTGAATTGGTCAATTTACAATAGTGCTGGGTACATGTCTCTCATTGCTGTAGTCCTATTAATCTTATAAAAAGTAAAAATAAATAAATTAGAAGCTTCACAGGACTCAGCCGTGGTAGCTCAGAGGTTTAGCGTTCACTGTAAATTTTACAGTACGCGAGTAACCCGGGTTGGATCCCCGCCGGCATTAATTAAATTGTTAATTGCAATTTTAAGTGCTGGTTTACGCTGGTGCTCGGCGGTGAAGGAAAGGCTTGTGCACTTACGATATTTCGTGTAATATATCAGCACATGAAATTGCAACTAACAATGTTTTTGGTACTCGCGGGAATCAAACACGATTTGCAAGTGTATTATGTAATTTAAAAATTTAAACACGAGTGCTTTTGACTAGAACTTCACGGCACTCTTTATAAATGCCTTACTAAATTAATAAAATTTAAAAATTACCAATATTTAATAAAACTCAGTACAACAGTATCTCGTTGAGCAGTGTGAGATATTATATTTTAAATGATTTCGATTTTGATATGTCATCCAGACCAAATTTAGATTACGGCGGCTAGTCTAAACGGAGACCATCGCCGTAACCACCTGTTCAGGTCAGAACTAGAGTGCCCGAGTGTATGCGCAAGCACAGGTGCACTCTCTTTTGCCTCAGTCTCATAGTCAAATGGGATGGTAATCCAACACTACCAGAGAGAGATCAGGCACGGGACCAACGGCTTTACACGGGGGGGGGGGGGGGACGCCAACTTCCTGACTAGTACTCAGAATTACTTGACAGAAAAATCTAATATCCAATATCCCCGATTTTGGCTCAAACCGGGATTCAAACCTGGGAACTCATGATGAGCAACCGTTTGTACGACCATTAGACCAAAGAGGCAGTCACAATATCGCAATAACATCCAACGTTCTAAAATTACGTATCAAATTATAGATTTCCAAATAATATAATCCAAATAGATTATGTAACTGACTGTATAGTCGCGGTGTAAGTACTCGTATATCCACTAAATCTAGGAAATAAAAATAAACTGGGGTTGCCAACTTGACAGTCAAGCGTAGCAACTATGGTAAAGATTGCCGTTATGAGGCAATAGGTGGGGAGGCCTATATTAAACTGTGGTGGACCTTGATGGGCTGTGAAATTTTCCCATCTCTGGGCAGGGGCTCCCCAGTGCCAGCTCCTTTCACTTGACCTCATCCAGCGCAGAGCGGCTCGAATCGTCGACGACCGAGTTCTTTCCGATCGGCTCGATTCATTGGCACTGCGAAGAGATGTTGCATCCCTTTGCATTTTCTTTCGCATCTAGCACGGGGAACGCACATCGCCGCAGAATTCCCGATACCATCCACACCATCTGGATGATTGGCGGTCCACCACTGTGCGATTTAGAAGATGTTTTCTTCCTCGCACGACTTCCTTGTGGAATCGATTACCATCAGCGATTTTTCCGGACCGATACGACTTAGGGACCTTCAAGAAAAGAGCGTACTCCTTTTTAAAAGGCCGGCAACGCATCTGCAATTCCCCTGGTATTGAAGTTGTTCCCGGGCGGCGGTAGTTACTTACCATCAGGGGAGCCGCATGCTCGTTTGCCCCCTCTCCTATAAAAAAAACGTTAAAAATATCACATATAATATGTAAAAATAATGTAATAAATAGTGTATTTTTACGTGGTAGAGCCACGCTGTAGCTATATTAGTAGTATAGTTGTAGCATGAATGGATCGGCTCGACCGGGTAAAGACCACGCTCTCACAGAATACCAGCGTAAAATAGCAGCTTAACGCTGCTGTGTTTCGTATGGTGAGTGTAGAGAACCGAGGATCTTTTTTACTGGAAACAAGTCATTCCATCTTAGTTCTCACGGGTGACGACGAATCTGCATTTTGATTTGTAATCGAGGATAGAAGTAGATGTCTATGGGCCGCAGCAACCACTTACCATCAGGTGGACTGTATGCTCGCTTGTCACACTTATCTTATATAAAAAAAACTTCATAACAAATTTTAAAACGTTTAATTATTTTCCAATTTAATAACTAATAAACTTAATACCAATAAAGCATTACTTTTAAACTAAGGGACTGAGTTATGAGTATGGCAACTTAGTGTTGATGTAGCAACTATTATGTCATTTTATGTCAAGAGAAACAAATTTCAAAAAGTTAATACAAAGTTAAACTTCCCAGATGTGGAAGCAAGGCTCGAGCATAAATCATTATCAAGCACACCTGACGCACACCGAGGACAGGATGAGAAATACTTGGACTTTCGAAGTAGCCGTCTATAGGTTAATGAATGTGTTTTTAAAATATCGAGACAAGGCAAAAAATTGTGTACAGTAAGTAGACAATCTACAAAGTCCAAATATCGATCAATAAAAAAAAAGTATCATAAGGAGTTAAGTAACCCTAGGATCAAAGTTCAAGTGATAGAAAACTAGACGATTGGAACAAGTTTAATTAGTTTTTAGAGGCTAATCACTTAATTCGTGTTTCAATTATCTACGTTTATCTTTTCTTAATTTAGTTTAGAAAAGTTACCTGTGCAACGCCTTTGTCATGAAGCTAAAAGCAAATATGATACATTCGTAAGAAATGTTTATATTTAATATTATATATTTTTAATAATATACTGGTAGAAGTAAGGATCCTTTCTTCAGGTTTCAACAAGTTCCCACCCGTTAACTGCTGAAGCTACTCCTAGACTTAATGTCTGGTACAATTCTTCTCATTATTTCTATGCTGTTTAGATTTTATATTATTTTATATATTCAGAGAAGTTTGTTTGACGGAGGATGGAGACCTAGGTGACTGCGATGATGTCACTTTCCTTATGGTGGACGTAGAACTATGTTTGGACTCATTTTCAAAAAGGATCATAGGGATCTAGATAACTGTGATGATATCACCTACACCTACAGTGAACTTTGAAGGTTGGTTTAGGATCTCATTAACGCTCCCCCATAGAACCACTGTGTTTGAACTCATTTGAAAGGGCTCATAAATACCTAGGTGACTATTATGGCCCCACCTTTCTGATGGTGCAAACCCAAGGTGGGTATAAGATCTCAGTGACGGCACTAGACGATCGTATTTGAACCCATTTGATAGGGCTCATAAAGATCTAGGTGACTGTGATGATCTTACCTTCATGATGGTGGACTTAGAAGGTGGGTAAAAGGTTTCTCAGTGATGCCACTATGAAACACCATCGTGTTTGGGTTCATTTGAAAGGGCTCAAGTTATCTAAGATGAATGAGTAAATATTTATCTATTTTAAGAAGAAGTAACTAGTTGGAAATATCCTTTCAGATTTATTGTGATTTGTGTTTTATAACGAGACTGTGTAATAGTAAAAACAGTATTATTACAGTCTTCAGGCAATTAGAAACCAGCAAAACTCCCAAGTAAGTACAGAATTAGATATCTGCCATATATTTTACATGGAATTAAAAACAAGGCAATCCGAAAAAAACTGCATAACCAACTACAACCAGAAGACTACTTCAAGAAAGCCTACAAGAACCATTAACACCAATTCCTATAAATGACCAACTTACCTGTACTCGGCCATTAGAATTCTAATTTCTGACTGAAAGTAAGATTTTTAGATTTTGTAAACGAAACAATGTTGTACACAATGATTAATTATACGAATACTAGACAGTTATTAAAACAAATTTTACGGATTTTATTGTGTTTAATGTAACTTATTTTTACTTATTTTAATTCTTACGTTTGGGTATTTTAACTTTATTTTAGAATGTAACATGTAGCGTGCTCAATTAGATAGACATAAAATACTAGGCCATCTTAACTATTTCCGTTACTGAAAACCGATAAGCATTATCTGATCATCATAAGATCTTCACAATGTGGCCATGGCCACGGATTTTTCTGTGCGCACCGTAATTCGCTGGTTTCCGTCCATTTGGATCGCACCAAACTGACCGTGAGTGAACGTGCTTATAGCAGGGCACCGTCACTCATTCAAAGTCTCGCGTTATATACCTACCTACCGGCTAGCGTACTCTGGAATTGCAAGTATCAGTGGGGTGTCGCACGCTCTAAGGATGGGTAATTTAATTTTTAGACATTAAAATAAACAATTTAAAATAAATAACACATTTATTAAATAAATAAAATTAACCATAACGAACAAAACCATCATAATATCTGATCCATTTCTTAAAATTATCTTAGTACTTATTTTATGATGAATAAAATTTCTTTTCAAGTGTTAATATTATTATTATTTTAAAATATAGGAAATGATATTTTTAATTTGATACTTTAATCTATGATATATATAATCTAAAAATCAAAATTTCAGTCCCCGCAAGGGGAGAAAGCAGAAGAAAAATAAAGAAAACTAAACTAAATGTAGTGTATCTGTGTTGTGTAACTTGTAAATATGTAGATTCGTCCATTCTTAAAAATAATTACGCCAGTCACTCGGTTCCAGTGATAACTCATTTAACAAATTCATATGAGATAATCGATATCTCTTTTTTAACCATTCTTTTGTCCATTTTTTTAAAGGCTTGAAGTGATTGAATGGCAACAAACAGCAGTTACAGTAAGTAGAATATCCTCTTCAGAAGATGAATTCATTTTTTGAACCGACGCGGTGAGAGTTTTTCTAGCCAATTATGTAGAGCACATATGCGCGCGGCCCCGTCGATCGAGAAATGACATTCGTTTGTACTTGAACTGATCAGTTTAACTGATCGTGTGTGACGGCCATAAGAAAATATTTAATACGCACATAAGACTGACATTCATTTTAGCGGTAACAGATTTTTTTTTTGATTTTTAGAGCTACGATGGCTATCCGAGTACAGAACCAGAGTACGAAACCTATCCAATTGCAGAGAGGTGTAAGACAGGGTGAAGTTATATCCCCGAAACTCTTCACCGCTGCATTGGAAGACGTTTTCAAGCTTCTGGACTGGAAAGGATACGGAATTAACATCAATGGCGAGTACATCACTCACCTTCGATTTGCCGACGATATAGTCCTCATGGCAGAATCGCTGGAGGAGCTAAGCACTATGCTCAATGACCTCAAAAGTGTCTCCCAACGGATAGGTCTTAAGATGAACATGGACAAAACAAAGATTATGTTTAATGTCCATGTCACACCTATGCCGGTAGTTGTTGGGAGCACTAAGCTCGAAGTTGTTGACGAGTATGTTTACCTGGGACAAATAGTCCGACTAGGTAAGTCCAACTTCGACCGAGAGGTCAATCGACGGATTCAACTCGGCTGGGCAGCGTTCGGGAAGCTACGACACATTTTCTCGTCAGAAATACCTCAAAACCTTAAAACAAAATTGTACAACCAGTGCGTGTTGCCAGTGATGACTTACGGAACTGAGACGTGGTCCTTCACTGCTGGCCGTATGAGGAAGCTCAAGGTCGCTCAGCGAGCTATGGAGAGGGCTATGCTCGGAGTTTCTCTGCGTGATAAACTTAGGAATAAGGATATCCGCAGTAGAACCAGAGTAACCGACATAGCCCAATGGATTAGTAAGCTGAAGTGGCAGTGGGCCGGCCATATAGCTCGAAGAACCGACAACCGATGGGGAAGAAAGGTTCTCGAGTGGCAGCCTCGTACCGGTAGGCGAAGTGTAGGGCGTCCCCCCACAAGATGGAGTGACGACCTGGTAAGACATGCAGGAAGTCGATGGATGCAGGTGGCTCAGGACCGTGCTTTGTGGCATTCCTTGGGGGAGGCCTATGTTCAGCAGTGGACTTGTGAAGGGCTGTAATGATGATGATGATGATGAGATTTTTTTTATAAAATTAGAGTGACAAACGAGCACACAGTCCACCTGATGGTAAGTGATTACTGTGGCCCGTAGACATCTACATCTGTCTTCGATTACGAATCAAAATGCAGATGCGTTGTCACTCGTGAGAGCTAAGCTGGAATGCCTCCTTTGCAGTGAAAAGGGTCTCCGGTTCTCTACACTCACCATACGAAACACAGCAGCGTTAAGGTGCTATTTTATGCTGGTATTCTTAAGAGCGTGGTCCTTTCCCAGTCGAGCCGACTAATTAGCACTACAACTATACTAATATAGCTCAGCACGGTTCTACCTCGTAAAATGATTATGAGGGGGCTCCCAAGAATGGGCCACCATTATGCTCTAATGTATATTTGCTGTCTTTACATGTCCTCATTGTGCAAGTAAAGAGATTATTTTTTCTGCTATGTGAATTTCCTAGGCATTTCCTTGGGATACTAATACGTGGCAAAATTGGCTACAATAAATTTAGATTGAGATTTCAGCAGTACTGATGCCAAAAATCTAACTTGATTGCTCGCGTAATTTGTAATTGCTATTTATTTAGACAAGCGCCATTGCCGTAGAGAACATAATTTCTCATTGATCTTCTTTTCGTTTGACCTATAAAATATGAATATAATGAAAAAACACTTATTTCATTTAATAATCTGATTAACCACGAGCTGTGACTATAACAATTTTTATACTAAAATATAACTATTTTAGAACGGTGTTTTGTTGGGAAAAGTATCTAATCAATAAGTGTATACAAAGATATTGCTAGATTTAATTTATACATTTGTAAATCATGAAACTAATTAGAATATGAAATTGTGTGCATCTTTTAAAAGATAACGAAGGCAAGGCAAAGTGGACCTCTAAAGAAACTGGCACAGGAATGAGATCAGTGTTCGAAACGCTATTGTAAACGAAAGGAAGAGCCTAACGAATAGCTCGAGTCTGAGTGAACTGATAATTAGCACTACTCAAACATCATTTCGATGCTTTACATATTTTCAAGAAATATTTTCAATTTATGTAACAAATTTGAAAAAACGTGTAAAAAGATTTATTTATTTATTCATTCATTTCATCATGTCAAAAGTCCAATGCTTATCATAGGCCATATAGTTTGACAACCGTAGTATTTTATTTTTTTGTGTTGTTGTCAGGAAGATTTTGCTACCTATTTCCTGTTTCATTTTCCTCTGTTGCGTTTAACAAGTACGTCGCCCACGGGATAGTATTCTTATTAAATATTGTATAATATACTTAATTATTTACATATTTTAACAAATTAACTCTTTCGTGTTTCACTGATTTTAATAAACTTCTCAATTTACTAAATCATCTACGTAAAGTTTGTTACAATTTTGTCGATTTTATAATCGAACTAGCTGTTCCCCGCGACTTCGCCCGCGTGTAATTTAGGGTTTTAATTATGTTGCGCGGAACCCTAATTCTTTAAAAAAATATAAGTAGCCAAGTTACTCCTTATAACATCAGCTATCTGCCAGTGAAAGTTCCGTCGAAATCGGTCAGACAGACAAATATTTTAAAAATTGTGTTTTTGTTATAAGTAGCGTATATACATATGCATTTAGTAAAAAGTTGTTATTTTGACATTAAAAACAGTCACTTCAATTTTATTTATTTGTATAGATAACATAATTAAATAATTATGAAATCCTCCTTAGACTATTTTATATGTGTATGCTTTTTATAGTCTCATCCAAAGCTATTTTATGAATGTGAGTTTAAGAAGTACCAAAACCTATTGTAAAATTAGTAGAACCACGAAGAATAGGATTTGTTTCGTTACTAATACTAATTCTCAAGAAACTAAATTAAATCTGCATATTCCAATAAATGAGTAAAGAAATAATTAAAACAAATTTCTTTAGCCATTTTTACTTATACGAAAGCATTGTGTATGTACTAAAACGTGAATTTTATTTACCAAGAAACAATGATAGACATCATCGTGAATCAAGAAACAGAAACAAAACAGATAATTCTCAATTTAGAATAAGAAAAGAAAATAATTCATTTTTTGGCCGATTTACACACATGATAATATAATTTCTTACCCAACTAAGCTTCAAGGACAAAAAATTTTAAAATTATTAAAAAAAGTGTGTGTGTTCCTACACCTATTTTAAATGATTATTTTGATGAGGAAGCATGGAATATTATTAATTCACTTTAATACCATTTTATTTGTGTGGCAGTGTTTACGTTCTGTATATCTAATATAATGGTGACAAAACAGATTGTCCTATTATGGGACACTGGGTGAATATGCATGTGCATAAACCTAGTGCCTCAGGAAGGCCTGGTTTGTACTTAAACTAATTATTTGTGTCTGCACATAATTATTACTAACATAGCTATAACTTCCTTGTATCTAGTAACAATTATGGATGTTTGTCCGAAATAAAGAGATTTTATTTATTTTTTTATTTCATTAATAAAACTTATTGTATTAACCAAGGTGTATTAAATGTACATCTTATTGTATGGTTGACTATGTATGTCATGCTCGCTTATACTCGTAGGTATTTACTTGCGGCGGGGTTGTGTGACGGGTCGTCAACTTACCTTTAAAATGGTTGAGAAAGGCAACATCTGCCTCATGTATCACAACAGGTGCTGTTTGTAGTCTGCTCGGGCTTGCAACATATTTATTAAAATATTTTTGTTGTAGTGTAATCTTATCACATAAAATAAAATGTTTTGTTTACCTACGATATATAATTGTTCAGCTATTGAAAATTTTTTTACAAACATAAAAAGCAGCGTTGACTGCTATGAATAGTTACGCACCTAAGGGCGGCACTGAAAATTTCGGGAATCAAGGAAGTGACACAACATTACTATTTAAAAATGTATTTATTGCTTTTCGAAGTATTCTCCGCGAAATTTGACACATTTTTCCATACGATGGAACCAATCATTGAAGCAACCATTTCATTCGGAAGTTGGGGTCTCCAAAATGGCCGTTTTGTAGGCGTCCACGGCTTCTTCAGGTGATGAAAATCTCTGTCCACGCAACTTATTCTTTATTTTAGGGAAAGTATAGAAATCATTAGGGCTCAGGTCGGGGCTGTACGGTAGATAGTCTAATAATTCTATGTTTTCTTGCTCTAAAAACTCTTTTGTTCTGTGTGCGGTGTGAGAACTCGCATTGTCGTGATGGAGAATGATGCGGCGGTTGCAGTTCTCTTTACGGAGTTCAGAAACGACCTGTGGCAAACAAATGCTAGCATACCATTCTGCATTAACCGTTCTTTGTCCCTCAAGAGGAATAGTCGTAACATGGCCGGTTTTGGAGACAAACGTGGCCACCATTTTTTTTTGCAACACTCCGTGAACGAACATTTTTTATTGGCTTTAACTCATTTTCGAACACCCAAACTCGTGACTGGTTTATTGTTTCGGGTTCGTACGCATATATCCAGGATTCGTCACCTGATACGATGTTGTATACAGCATTTTAGGATCCTGTGTGGAATCTTTCGAGAGTTCTGACGCACCAAGTAATGCGAGCCGCTTTTTGCTCTTCACAGAGCGAATGCGGTATCCATCGGGAAAACAACTTTTTTACACCTAATTGTTCATACACGATTATTTGTATTTGACTCATGCCAATGTCTAAAGTTGCCTGAATTTCGCGGTATATCACATGTCAATCTTCCTCAATCAGCTTACGCACAGCATCAACGTTTTCTTGGGTGACTAGTTTTTGGACGACCTTGACGGGGATCATCACTGAGCTTGACACGTCCACGTTGAAATTTAGCAAACCAGAGATAAATTGTGGTTTTGGATGGGGCTTCATCACCAAATGCAGAAATCATCCGGTCAACACACTGTTTTTGTGTTAAACCACTTCGAAAGTCATAATAAATCATCGCTCTTGAATTTTCTCGAGTCAATTCCATTTTCTCAACGACTAAACAAGTTTGACAAAACCTTGTGACAAAACCGAGAATCTTTTTTTAAATAAATAAATGGTATTCGATTTTTAAAACCAAGGAGTTTTCAACTAAAAAGATTTTAATATGTCAGGAACAGTGGAAATATTCCATTCCCGATAATTTTAGTGCAGCCTATGTATGGGTATATTTCTTTTCATTTTTAAATATTGTACGGGTATCATTGGCATATATAAAACTATCAAAAAATAGGAAAAGTACCTGTGGAGTTTCATTTTTTTTAACATATTAGAAGCCAGTGATTGACCACAATCCCACCTGGTGTAAAATGGTGATGCAGCCTTAGATGGTAAATCGTCTTAGCTTAACAAAAGCCTATTAACTCTTGCCTTGAAGACGCCCAGATTGTATTCGGACGGAAAGGTAAACGCCGGAAAATTATCCCACTCCTTCGCTGTACGCATTACAAAAGTCGAAGGGAACCGTTTGGTTTTAATGCGCGTAATATCGACCACAAAGGGGTGAAGACCCGCTGACTGCCTGGTCGTGCGATGGTGAAAAGGAGATGGAGGAATTAAAGCGTGTAATTTCTGCGTACACTTACCGAAATGCATTCTATAGAATACCGAGAGGCTGGCTACTCTGTGCCTGTGCTCGAGGCTGACAAGGTTGATTTCAACCAAATTAACGTCCGTCTCTCCACGAGTCCAATGATGCCAGGTGGCATTTTGCAGTACCAGCCCATATATGACAGTAGTATTTCATGCACGATCGGACTTGCACTATAAATAAGGTAAAAAGCTGTCCCGGCGTGAAGTACTGCTGCACCATTGCAAGGACACCTAGTTTCCTTGCGGCTGCTTTGGCTCTGGACTCAATGAACCGCCCATAGTTGAGGTTCGGAGAATATTCAAACCCTAACAACTGAAGGTGGTCAGTGTACTCCAAGAATACATTCCGGAAAGTAGGAGCCAGGGTAAGCCGGCTTCTTTTAGCGATGAAAAGACACGCTTGTGTTTTGGAGACGTTGAATCTCACGAGATCGACATCGCTTTGAGACTGTCTGTAGTGTGAGATTCACACGCTCAACCAAAGCTTATCTTTCGGACTGGATTTGATCCCGATTGGCCCGAAGACTCGGTTGGTAATTCTCCACAACTGTACTATCGTCTGCATACTGATAGATACCGGGCAAAAACAGATCAATTTTCTGTTTCTTCTCCGACAAAGGAACCTCTTTTTGAAATATTAGAAGGTTAAAAAGCGCGAGAGTTTATTTCAATGCAGTGAATAAATTTTCATTTTATGTTTTATGTAGTTTATATAAATTGACAAGGTGATATAAAATACTTAATTAATATATTTTTTTAGTAACTAAGAATAGGAGAAGCTGTTTAGACGTTGGTCTAGTGGTTGTAAACGCGACTATTGATCACGAGGTTTCAAATCCCGGGTCGGGCCAAAAAAAAACAGTTATTGAGTTTTTCCTTTAAGAAATTCTCAGTAGCTGTCCAGAGCCAGGTAGTTAGCGGTGTCTCACTCCCGTGCCTTGAAAACCGCGTAAAGCCTCAGATCCTGCGACTGATCTCTCTCCGGTCGTGTCGGTTTACCGTCACATCGGATTATGAGAGAAAGGGAATAGAGAGTGCACCTGTTCTTGCACATATCAAGTATCTATAAACCTTTCCTGGGCAGATGGCTAGTCTCCGTTGAGGCTGGCTGGCTGGAAATTCGGTCTAGTGGACAATCTTCATCATCATCATCATTACAACCCTTCACATTTCCACTGCCGAACATAGACCACCCCCTAGGAATGCCACAAAGCACGGTCCTGAGCTACCCGCATTCATCGACTTCCTGCATGTCTCACCAGTTCGTCATTCCATCTAGTGGGGGGTCGCCCTACACTTCGCCTACCGATACGAGACTGCCACTTGAGAACCTTTTTTCCCCATCGGTTGTCAGTTCTTCGAGCTACATGGCCGGCCCATTGCCACTTCAGCTTACTAATCCATTGGGCTATGTTGGTTACTCTGGTTCTACTGCGGATATCCTCATTTCGACAATATTATTATAGGAGAAAACAATAGCCTACAATTAGTAAGTCTTTGCAGTGATAACATTTGGATCTGAAACGTGGCCATTCACTGCTGATGGAATGAGAAAGATCCAGATCGCTTAGCAAACTATGGAGAAGGCTATGCTCGGAGTTTCTCTGCATGATAAACTTAGATATCCGCAGTATAAGCAGAGTATTTGGCATTGCGAAATGGATCAATAAAGTGAAGTGACGATGGACCGACTTGAAAAACAGAAGACCGATGGTAAAGAAAGGTTGTCGAGTGGCAGCTGGTAAATGTAAGCAATGTACAAGATTTAAATGGATGTTCAGGTGGCTCAGGACCCTGCTTTGTGGCATTCCTTGCGGGTTGCCTTTATTCGGTAGTGGTCTTGTGAGGGACTGTTATACCATAATGATGTTGATTCGTATGTTCAATGACTAAGAAAATACTTCTACGAAATAAAGAGATATATATTATCAATATCACTGTGCTAGAATTTAACAAACACCATTTTTATTCTATGAAGAAAATACAGCTAAAATACAGCGACTTGTGTTTTATTGATAGTAAACTAAGACGAAAGGGAAGATAGTGCACTCGTGGCGCCAACGATGTCTGTTGTCATAACAACGTCACTCGTTCTAATCCTCTTTTCCTTAAAAGCCTTTAGTGGCGTCACAAAAGTTTTTGGCATATTGACACCTTATTTGACATCAGTCAAAGTTGAATTTTGCTTTTAGAGATATATTTTTACCCCTTAGGAATGTAATGAGAACTTTTGGCCCCAATTCAACCCCCATGACATTCTCTACATGATAGGCTATTCAAAGTGACTGGGTTTAAAGTTTGAATATATATATATATATATATATATATATATATATATATATATATATATATATATATATATATATATCAGAAACAAAGAGCTATTATCATAGTTTTATGATTTTGTAATTCTTTTTATCCTTTCATTAGCCTGTAAAAGTTCGCTGCTGATATAGATCATAGATTTCCTCATAGGGGAGAGTTTGCCATAGTTTCCATACCTGGCAGGCACGTTGGCAACTGCCTTTTTTATAATTTTAAGTTGATATTAGGAAGATACTTCTGCCCACCTCCTGTTTCCGTTCTCTGTCACCTCTTACGACACCCACGGGACGATATGGAATAGTGGATATTTTTACACCGTCACTTCACGGTTACATTTGAGTTTTTAATATTACAGTTTAATGCAACTAGTCTAGATGGCTCAGCAGGCATTGTAGTGCCCTTTTCCTGTAGGTGGCACGATGAATTTCACTCCACATTCACTCCGGATTTTCTACAGACTCCAAAAAGTAGGAGCTACTCAATCCGACTGTATGTTTTTGTGTGTGTTACCTCATAACTTTTTTCTGGGTGAACTGATTTCGATAATTCTTTTTTTTTAAATTGAAAGATAGTGCTTTTCATGTAGTCCCATATAAATTTGATCAAGGTGTGACCAATAGTTTTTGAATAATTCTTAATATTTTATATTGAAGTCGGTTGTACAAAATATATAATTTTAAATTATTTTAGTCTACATATAAAATTAATTAGTTACTAAATTACAGCCCCGTCTATAGGGTCCTTATTTTGTGGTTTTAATGATTTGCACTTAACCTGCATATTATATTATAAAGATGATTACATAATATTGGGGAATATATATATGATAATATTAATAAATGTTTATTTCGGATAACAAAAGAGATCCATATCAGAGAAGTTAGAAAATTCACAAAATATTAATAATAATAATACAGCTAGGTGGACGGAGAAACAAATAAATAAATAAAAAATAATAAATAAAAAACACCCACCCACGCACGCACGCATGCACGCACGTACGCATTCACACATGCACACACGCACGCAAGCACACACACACACACACACACACACACACACACACACACACACACACACACACACACACACACACACACACACACACAAGTCAGCCAAGCAGGACCTTAATAATTTGCCTTATTATAGGACAGTCATATTTTTGTGCTATAATACCCAGAATACTGTTGGCGCTGGTCCTTGTTCTGCTTAGTAGCGATGCGGCTTTTTTGCGCATTATCGCAACAAACTCGTCGGTGCGGGCCTCATAGAACATGCCTGAAGCGCTGCAGAAACGGGGCAGCCCTAAAAGAACTCTAAATGCATTATTATATATCACCTTTAATACTTTATACGCCCTTTGTGTGTAGTTGACCCAAAGGGAACACGAATAGAAAGACTGGCAGTATGCCTTAAAAAGTGTTATTTTAACGGAACTACTGCATTGTGCAAGCCCACGGACCAACATATTACTCCGGTTCGCTAAAGCCCTACACTCCCTCTCCATGTCCATTTCATCACGCAAATCCTCGGTCACGTAGTGTCCTAAGTATCTATATTGTGATGCCCTCGATAAAGCCGTGTTGTAGAGTCTGATAGCTGGTATGTACATTGGACTCTTGTTATTAGCTTTAAACAACACAAACTCACTTTTCTTTAAAATATAAATTAGACCGTCTTCATTTGCATGAGCCTCACAGATTCCCAGAAGCTTTCTGAGCGCACGGACCGAGGGACTCAGCAACACCATGTCGTCGGCGTAACTTAGGTTGTTTACACACTTTCCATCCACAAGGCAACTGACCCTAGTGCTGCTGAGTCTCTCGAGCAGCTCATATATATACAAGTTAAAAAGTTGAGGTGAACTTAGTCCACCTTGTCTCACGCCACAATTTAACTCGTACGGTTTAGAAAGCTTATCTGCCCATTTTACATTATTGGTTTGATGATTGTACCAATAGCGGAAGATACCCAGGAGATCATTAGAAAAATTACATTCGGCAAATTTTTTCCATAGAATGTGATAGGTCAAAGGCTCTCGACAGGTCTAAGAAGCATCCATAACCGGGGTTTTGCGAGCTGTATAATATCTGACTCTATGTTTTAAACCTAATATTGTACTTTCTGTTGACAGCCCTGCTCTTAAACCAAACTGTGCATCATGAAGCTGAAGCACTTTTTGTAATTCATTGCTTAGTAGCCTGTCGAGAACCTTTCCGTCACTGTTGCTACAGAGATAGATAAAATGTCTCCAGTCTTATTCTTCAGTATTGGTACAACTATCGTTTTAATCAAATCTCTAGGCAGATACGCATGACTTATGCACAGTGAATAAAACATGGGGAGTACGCGAGAAAGGTGACAACCAGCATACTGCAGATGTTCTATGCTGAGACCGTCATGTCTCGGAAACTTACCGATTATCTCTGTCTCTCTCTCTCTAATTTAAATATATACCAATGTAGGTATATAATTATTAACTTGACTATAACATCATCTATTGGATCCTAGTTTAGATATAAACCCTCATCTCAAAAATGCTGCTGATTAGTAGGTCGACCAACAATCGTATAATATGATTAATGGATTACGAAATAATTATTGAAATTTTATTTCGTAATTATTTTATTCCCAAATTTTTTATTTGGAAATAAAAAATAAATGAGAGGAATCATATAGGTATCATCATTATCACCTTCTGTACAGGCTCCCATAAGTTCACTACTGAAAATAGGTCTCCCTCAAGCAGGGCCCCAAACAAGACAAGGTTCTTAGCCACTTGCATTTTTCAACTTCACTTGCAAGTCTTACCAGGTCGTCGGCCCATTTATTGGGGGTCGCCCCACAACCCGCTTATCGTTACAAAGCTGCCACTCGAGAATCTTTTGATTTTCGCCGTCCGTTGTTGTTCCTTTGAGCTATATAGCTGACCCGTTACCTTTTTATTAAACAGTACCTAATGTAAACGAACACACAGTCAATGCTGTGATACAAAGACCTATAATGGTCTTCGGTTTTCGTCAGTCACTCGATCTGGATCTTGTTCAACAGTGGACTTTAAAAGGTTAAATAAAAAAAGAATAACAACAAATGTATTATATTTCATAACACATTTCATTATATATCTTGTGTCATTTCATAACACCTTTCAACAAAACAAACGAGAAATTGCGGGATCTAAATATTCTTTCAAAATTTCACAATTGGAGATAGTGTTAATCTAACGTAGGTATAAATAAAATTGAAGTGTTTGTCTGTAATATTAAAAATTGAAATAACTAGCTTCTATTAACCACAGGGGGTTCTTTGCAGCATGCATTAAGACATAAAATAACCATTTTTTTTTAAATTGTCTGTCTCTTTATCCGGGCAAATCTTAGGAATGGCTGAACCAATTGCGATGAAACTATACGAACAGATAGAAAGCATTACCAGAAGGGATCTAGGCAATATTTTAGCCGAAAAACTTAAATTTAAAAAAACCCTTCAATTGATAAAATAAATTGTCTTATATATATATATATATATATATATATATATATATATAATATATAATTATCTTATATTGAAATAACGCTACGGAAATAGATCCTATCCAGATGAAACCGAAGCGGATCGCTTCTAGTTAAAAAGTCATGGTTATAAAAACTAATTCCAGGTTTATACTAGGTATGATAGAATTTTTTAATTCCTATTTACATGAATACGAAAATGAACTGAATAAGAAAGAGTGTAAATAAAAATAATAATGGCCATGGGTAAGTTGATATGTTAAAACAAAAAATTCTTAATCATTGCATATGATTTTTCTTACACAATGTGTATTTTTGTGTAAGTCGATATCCAATCCCATGTTTATTAAATTTTACTGAGTGTATAGTCTGTTTATACAGTTAAAATGCCCATAATTACTTCTAAAGTGTTTGAGCCCAAAAAGTAAGACAGAAATATGTACTATTTCGTATGTTACATCTTTGCATAAACGTTTTTTTTTTTTTTTTTGCAGGTTAATAAATTTATTTATTTATTTATTTATTTTATTTATTTATTTATTTAGAAAACCAACAGCGTATATAGAAAATATTAACATTAATGTAATAAACTAAAAGTATGGCCAATAACAGGTTTCCCTTATATTGCTTGATGGTAGGTGTATTGTTGTTAGAAGAAAAGGAAAGAAGAACAATCTAATAGATAAATTATAAGCAAAATTATAAGCAATTCAATGTAATGAAGGTGGTCATAAGTTTACAGATCAGGAGAGATAGTCAGGTAGAATGATATATTACATTACCTTTATATATATATATATATATATATATATATATATATATATATATATATATATATATATATTATTTATGTATATATACATATTAAATGCTTAAATATATAAACATAATACAAATAATTAATTATAATATATATTAAATAAAATAACTTAAGTACTTATATTTATATTAGTAGCCTCAAAAATACATATAGAAAAAATAGATGAGAGAATATATGATTGTATGTGATTTCAACTTCAACTGCTCTATTTCTTAAAAGTTTTCTTGATGTAATCTTTAAACGTAAGTTTAGATTTCGCAAAGAGGTCAATGTGTCCAAATTGTTCATTATATGTACGAGCAAGCCGCGAAAGAACATTGTTTCGACAGTAGTTTGAATGATGCCAGGGAGTCTGTAACAATGTAGTATTGCGGGTGCGGAATTTTGGAGTACGAAAGGTGATTCTTGAGACAAGATATGGACAATCAATATTACTGTTTATTATATCATATAACAAAGCCATGTCAAGCAAAATGCGCCTGTGTTCCAAAGATAAGAGACCGTGCTCAGTGCAACTGTCTGTGTAAGTATCGATTTTATTCCGACAGCGAAAGTTA
The DNA here is from genome assembly GCA_033319125.1 of Parnassius glacialis. Taxonomy (NCBI): domain Eukaryota; kingdom Metazoa; phylum Arthropoda; class Insecta; order Lepidoptera; family Papilionidae; genus Parnassius; species Parnassius glacialis. The sequence continues at coordinate 27,686,695 of JAVANC010000005.1, read as the reverse complement.
AGGTGATTAACAAATATTTTTTGAATACGCTCAAGGCGGCTTTTGTAGACATTGTACTGTGGAGACCATATCGAACTAGCATATTCCAAAACACTTCTGACATACGCAAAATAAACCATTTTAATTGCATTAATATTCGAGAATGGTTTACAGATGCGAAGAACAAAACCAAGATTTTTATAGGCTTTACTGATAACGTAATCAATGTGTTCAGATAGTATCATTTTATGATCAAAATTTACGCCTAAATTCCTAACACTTACTTTTCGGCTGATTTCTAATCCGTCAAAGTGATATTTATTTAGAATTGGCTTAGATTTCCGTGTAAAACTAATACATTCGCACTTGCTTGCATTAACAGTTATATTATTTATTTTGTAATATTCAAATAAACGGTCCAGGTCCTTTTGTATCAATAGGCAGTCATGTATAGAGTTAATTTTACAAAAAATCTTCTTATCATCTGCATACATGAGGTAATTTGTGTGTACAATGCACGAACCAATGTCATATAGGTAGGTATTGTAAAAAAGTGGACCTAAGTGAGAGCCCTGAGGAACACCTGTAGGTATGTTAATGTAGCTCGAACGGAAACCACCTATCACGACTGCTTGTGAGCGGTTTGTGAGATATGATTCAGTCCACTGGAGCAAGTCACCGTGAATCCCTAATATTTGTAATTTGTTGAGCAGGATCATGTGATCCACACGATCGAAAGCTTTTTCAAAATCAGTGTAGATCACATCAACCTGCCCACCTTGATCCATATTTTCAAGGACAAAAGAAGAAAAACTTGCCAGGTTCGTAGTGGTGGATCGCCTTTGTAAAAACTAAACAGTTTAACTAAACGATCTCTCATTATGCTCTATCGCCAATTTGTCGAGTATTTGAAATCCGTTTACAACATCTGCAGGTTCTTAATTATCTTAACCATAAGAATATAACAATGATAACATCATTATTATTATCATTAATAGTAATTTTCGACATAGATATGTGTTTTAATGAGGCTTTCGTATTCATCAGCAAGCCCTTCACAAGTCAACTGCTGAACATAGGCCTCCCCCAAGGAATGCCACAAATGGCCGCAAGGTCCTGAGCCACCTGCATCCATCGACTTCCTGCATGTCTAACCAGGTCGTCACTCCATCTCGTGGGGGGTCGCCCTACACTTCGCCTACCGGTACGAGGCTGCTGCTGGTTATCACCTGTCTGTTATAAATTAAAACAAGTTGGTAGTATGACACCTACCCTGCAGTGAAATTTGACTTCAGAACAAGCCCTTTCTTTTATATTTGGGAGTTAAATTGAGACGAAAACTGTTCCGTGTAGTGGCGGTGTAAAAATATCCACTGCCCCATATTGTCCCGTGGACGTTGAGCCACAGGCCACGAGTAACGTACTGTTAAAATTAGCAGTCTATATGCGATGTGTGCTGTTTGAGTATGTGTTGAATTAATGTATATGTGTAAAAATAGTTTTTTTTTTTATAGGATAAGGGTGAAAAACGAGCACACAGTCCACCTGATGGTAAGTGGTTGCTGCGGCCCATAGACATCTACATCTATCCTCTGTTACAGATCAAAATGCAGGTGCGTTTTCACCCGTGAGGACTAGGATGGAATGCTTCATTTCCAGTAAAAAGGGCTTCCGGCAACCTGCACTCACCGAGCGAAACGCAGAGGTAAACCTCTATTTCACGCTGGTATTCTGTGAGGTCGTGGTACCACCCCGGTTCGAGCCGGCCCATCCATGCGACAGCAAAAGTTGCGGCCTGGCTCTATCACTGTTAAAAATAGTATGTATATAAAGAAAAAACAATTCAAAAATAATGAACCAATTTTAATATTTGGCTGATGTGGACCTCATACTAAATTTTGTATTAAATATGTATAAATAAAATAATAAAATAGATGTTGGGAGATGTTTGTATATGAATAAGAAATTATACTTCAGATTATATAAACATAAGCAGGTAAGACGAGAACTACTGCTGACAAACTGTAATGCAGTTTGGCAGATGAAAATGTTAGAAACGTTATAATTAGAAGAAAAAAAAATAAAAAAAATGTTCTAGGACACAGCGAAACTGAAACAGGAGATGGGCAGCAACATCTTCCTGATAACAACTCATTATAAACCTAGCAAGCTAACAGCATAGCAAGGTGGCGAAGCAATCGGCTTTGTAGCAGTTTCTAACGGTTGCCGTTGAGCAATCAGTTTCAAAATAGGAGGTTCAGATGCCTGGGTGATCAGTAATAGATTGCTGAAAACAGAATTTGAAAATTCGAAACCGTTCTCGAGATAATCGTGGGACAGACGGACAGACATCGTGAAATCAATAAGTGACTTCGCAAGCTTCGCCATTTAATAATAAAAAAAAACTGCCTTTACAACCCGCCTGCAAAGTGTGGCTGCTAAGGCACAATGCACTCTTTATGGCAATCGAAAGGTGAGGCCCAATTTCATCAGCGGACTTTTGTAGGCTGTGATGGATGAATGGATGGAGGATAGGTCGTCACCTCCAAGGCGGGTTAGTAGAATTTACATAGTCTAAAATAGTTTTAGTTTTTATGAGGATTGAATGCAGGCTTCCTAACGATGTTACGAGTATCTTTTAACGGTAACGTAGCAATTAATAATTTCCATAAGGCCGGCAACGGGTAAAACTCAGGTTCCTTGCGTTCTATGAAATTTAAAGCGAACCGTGCCACCTGAACTACCTATCGCATCAGCTTTATCGCAGTAGAATGTCAGCATATAGGCTTCACACAAAAATATGCAACTAGCAGCGGGATTGTTTAAATTATTAAGTGGAATCCCAAAATTTTAAATGTTGCTATGAATATATATAGAAATAACGTTGTAAGTTGTAAATATCTTTCATTGTTTTTGTGTATTAATTCTGTTTTTAACTGGCTGATGTCTTTATGAAATAGTTTATATAACTTTATTATTTAAAAAATTGGTAGCTTGTTATGGTATTTAATTTAAAAGACTGAATCTTATTTGAACACAGATATACAATATACTCCTAGTATGTTGATTGTTTATGCTTAAATTACGAAATTATAAAAATAAAATATAGACAAAATGTAGTGAGTGTGATACTTCGTCCAAGGACAATAAAATCTTTGTATAGAACATCGAATTATAATATCACAAATTCTGTCTATGCTCATGGACAATTGATGGACAATATAAATACAAAATTTTCATAAAACATTGCATTAGCTACTATATTTATTGATTTTTTCTAAATTATGAGCCGTTACTGTATTCAATATTTTATCTTAATCATCTTTTAATCATTGCCGTTATAATGTCTGATGACACTTCTAACGTAATAATACATAAGTGTAAGTTAATTGCTAATAATTACTCCCTTTCCAATTTTTCGTGTACTTAGAAAAAAAGAGGTGGCTTTCAGGAGAGACTTGCTTATGAAGTCACTCCTTCGAGCTTTGAGTTGTGACTTCGGAGAGTATACTGCATATTGGTAAAATTATTTAATAATTTACGTATTGGTACTTTAATTTCATATTTCTAATATATTTATTTAGTGCATTAGTGCCTGTCTCGTAGGGAGGTGCAAGAAAAATGGGGTTATAATCATTTCAACTTTTTAAAAATTTCTTTCAGCTATATTCGCAGCTCGAAAAAAGTGCATTGTAAGTGCATGTACCGTAATTGAATGAATCATGAATTTCTCTTGAGTAATGCCGTGCTCAGCTGGTTGATCGGTCTAATATTTTAATCTATCTGGTAGCGATCGCACGTGCACATACTAGAAATATGGATATTTTGCAGAAAAATCCCGACATTCGTCTAGGACTTTTGTATTGCTCTTAGTCAACTTTTATAGTACCAACGGTTCGTACACAGAATTTTACGACGTCACCACACTATGTGACTGACAAAGCAACATAAAATGGCGAAGAAAAACTCTTTTCATTTAAGAAACATTTTGCACATAAACACTTTTGTCGTAATCTATTTTATCTCTGAATGTTATACAAATATAAATAAAATTAAAGCGTCTGTCTGTAATATCGATATAACTGACTTTATTTAGACTCAGGGTATTATTTGCAAGCTATTAAGACACGAATAACTGTCTAATTTTCGAAACATCTGAAGCAATTGTGATGTAACTTCAATGCAAGAAAGTTAGGTGTCCTTGCAAGGGTGCGGCGATACTTCACGCTAGAATAGTTGCCTACACTATAGCGCAAGTGCAGTGCTTGGAATATTGCTTTGTGCTACACTAGAGCCCAATGACTTCGTCAATCTTACTTAGCGGTACCATGTAGCGACATCTATGGAAATGTATTAAATAAAGAACGATGTATTTAGCGCGTCAAATTTTCATATCGATATACATCGCAACCGCTTCCGTAGATAGATAATAGATGGCGCTAGAGTAGTCAAGTGAGCTCGGCCACGGTCCTTATTGCTTTGTAAATTATATGTTCTGGTACGACAAAGTGCACTAACTTTGAACTGAATGGAAAATCGTGCCGAGAGGCTTACTGGTGACCTGAATGTGGTTAAATTCATCTTACCAGTATTGAGCACAGATGCAATACAAACCTTTTATGTATGTTTGTTTGGGGTAGTTAATGGGGGGTATTGGTCAATAACATTGCTAACTTTTCTAAAATCATATCCAGAGTCAGCTTCCAAAAGTGCCTTGGTTTAATGATTGTTTATTTTATTGAATAGAACATCTGTTGTATTAGCAAAGCGACTTCGTTTCGGTTACATTCCGTGCAACAAGTTTGCTTTCATGATGAAAAAGAAACAATCTACAAAATGCGAAACATGTAATACAATTAAAGATATACAACACTTGCTCGCAAAATGTTCTAAGAACCATCACGAGTGGAAACTATTGGTCGAAAAAACTAACATTAGGATGTGTATTATAAGTGGATATCGAACCATTCTCTCTGAACTATTGTCAAGCGCTGCTCAAACGGTGTATCATTTATGTATGTAGTAGGATAAAATTTCCATTTCCAAAAAAAATATGGGCATTTAAATCGATGGTCCATATTGGAAATTTTAACCATGAAGTACAAGTAATTTAATAAATTGCTTTGTTTTATTTAGTTATAATGTACAATGGGACTGACAAGTTAAAACTAAAGAAAGTACCTTAATAAAAAAAACTGTTTGGCTATAGAAAAAAGCACGCGCAAGTTAATAGGGAATTGTCTACAGCACACTTAACATGAGAAAATACAAAAATAAACTTATAACTCTTTTGTATATTAAATTATTGAGAAAAGAGTTACAACTTTTTCCCACTTACAATTAGCTAGTAAATAACTAAGCAATTAGTAAGCAAGTCACTTCATTCTCGTTGACCCATAACGTGGTGAAAATGGAGTAGAATCAGTTTTAATGTCTGAAATAGAAATATAAAAGTTGTGATGTTGGAGTTATGTTTGCAATTTAAGAGTGTTAATTCGTGACCGAGTTTAATTTGCATGGCATTCGTTAAAATAATATTTTTTTTACATTACGTAAATATTAGATGAATAATAATTGGTTATATTTAGGGTGGAAGTACAAGTAGTGCAATTTTATTGTATTAGATATTTAAAAGTTTTAATTTTCGCCTCGTTGATCTTGGTTGTATAGAACTTGGAATGTTAATTTGAATATTTTGATAAATTTCTTTTTTTTAATTGTTATATCAGTTTTTTTTTGTACATCTAAAGTGGTAGGTAGTAACCCAAAATTTAAAATGTCAAGTATATAAGATTCCGTTACTAAAACATGAAATCAACATATTTTCGGCAAAAAATTGTGACACAATGAAATCATGTTAAAATGGACAAAAATTATTTCGTATCCATGACACTAGTATTTTTAAATATATTTCGTTAAATTTTTTTTAATTATAATATTTTTAATAGGACAGAAATAATAGTGTACAATAACTGAACTCATCACATTTACCGTGATCTCGGTGGCTTGTCTGTGAAGCTCGTTGATGCATTATCGCAAAATCGAAAAACGAATGGGTCAGCTCGACCGGGGTAGGACCACGCTCTCACAGAATACTAGCGTAAAATAGCAACTTTATGCTGCTGTGCTTCGTATGGTAAGTGTAGAGAAGTGGAAACTCCTTTTACAGGAAACGAGGCATTACATCTCAGTCTTCACGGGTGACAACGCATGTGCATATTGTTCCTAGTTGAGGATAGATGTAGATGTCTTTGAGCCACAGCATCCACTTACTATTTGGGGGACTGCGTGATTGTGTGTCACTCTTATTGTATAAAAAAAGTTATGAAAGGATATCTGTTAATCTTTGCAAAATTGGAACAGGTTCCTTTTCGTGAAATAGACACAATTATTAAATTATCGAAATTTTCTTATACGATTCACGGGACAGGGAAAAAGTTAAGTATAAGGATCACAAGACCAGGTCTAGGGACTAAAATATATTATCGGACTATGTGCTGTGTACATAATGTGAAAATTTTAATTAATTAAGTCTTTCTTCGCTTCAGAGTTCTTACTCAACGAATATAAAATACCGTGTAGATGTGAATTGTTCCTCTATACAATAGATTTTCCACTTGGTCTGATATAAAAGAAAATATTGCAGGAATATACTCATCTATTTGCCTGAGAATAATGCTGTTCAAAGGGAAACATCGTGAGAATAACCAGCGTGTCCTATAAGCGGGGTTAAATACAGTACACAAAGTCCTCCAATTTGCTAAGCTTTTTCCGGACAGCGCACGCTTCACTACGTTTCGGAAATAGGTGGTCGTATATTGCTAACAAAACTTATAACAATAGACATTATGGTTATGCTCATATCATCAGTATGTTAGGGACTGTCTCGTTGGTCTCATGGTTAAAAATGCGACTGTTGATTATTTGGTCCTGGGCTCGAATTCCGGGTCGGGACAAAATCAGTTATTGGGTTTTTCTTATAAGAAAGGTTTCACCCCCGTGCCTGGTAAAACACGGATTTTCGTCTAATCAAACTGTGAGAGTGAGTGGATAGCGAGTGCACTTGATGTGGAGTGTTGAGAGTCTGGAGGACACTATCATAGAATGCTAACTGTACACTTCTAATTAATATACTAGATCCTAGAGATCGACTTGTGATGGTAGCTATGTCGATTCCAAATTCCTCGGACTACTGATAGAACATAATCAGTGTAAAGATATCGACTCGAATCTGTGCTGACCATTCTAATATTATTTTCACGATCAAGGTCACATGAAATAGAAAACAGAGATAATAATTAAACATTAATTACAATGCTAGATACTATATTTTACTTTTCAATGTGAGCATTCAGGATGCACATAATTGAGTATAATAATGAAAATTGTGTGTGTTTGTAAGTAATAAGTAGACCTACATTTTTTTACAGGATAGGGTGACAAACGAGCACACAGTCCACCTGATGGTAAGTGGTTGCTACGGCCCATAGACATCTACATCTATCCTCGTTTGCGAATCAAAATGCAATTAAAATACATAAAAATGCATTAAAATACTAGACGTTTCACACTTTTAACGCTACTTCTCGTTGCCGATCTGGGTATTTTACGTCTGAAATAAAAGAAATGGCTACGCACATGAGACGAAATGGGGTAATGAGTTCTCTTCGCCGGCATCACACGGTAATCGTTTATATTTATCTAAATCTCCTGATGCTGACATTTATAACTATTTTGGCTTATTAAAGTCTTGTAAACAATCTTTCGTGTTCGAAAAATATAATGAAGCTGCTCCAACGCTGAAACTCTTAGCTTAAAACTTCAAATTAGGCTCTCGTTTTATTTCAATACTAGCGGTCCGCCCCGGCTTCGCACAGGTGATTTCTATATATTGACAACAGCAACACCACCTATCGGGTCCAATTGTGAATCTAAGCCCTTCTCAAATCAATTGAATCACACACATACACACAAAATTTCATCAACATCGGTCCAGCAACTTAGGAGGTGTACAGTCACATACACACGGGCAGTGAAATTATATAATATAAGTAAAAATATTTAGAATATATTATAGGATAAATGAGAATCTCCCGCGACCAATGCTAATTAATTATTTATGTATAAATATCCTATATTCGATCCGCCCCGGCTTCGCACGGGTGGTTTCTGGATATTGACAACAGCGCCACCTAACGGCTGTAATCGCGAATCCAAACCATTTAGGGACCCATGCAAACGCATACAAAATAATATTCTGGCCACGTTTTATACCTATAAGAACTATAGTTTGAAAATGTGTTTTTTTTTAAATTAAGGCTCCCGCAATCCCCTTTGCGGGTGGAATTTCGTAAGACCTTTACTCAGCAAAAGGAAAGTTCCTACCAAATTTCAAGTTTCTAGGCCATAGAATTATTACCCAGTAGAAACGCAGTCTAGTACAAAACACGAGCGTTAAAGTGACGCAAGGTCATTATAATAGTGGGCGCGAGTCGAATGTGCCTACGCTCGTCACACGCACACATTTGCAATTTTTTATTTATTTATTTATCCTTTATTGCTACACACCAACTAGGGGTTACAAAGGGCGGACTTGATGCCCTATGGCATTCTCTACCAGTTAACCCGACGAAAAATAGAATAAATAAAGATGTTGGCAGGTGCAGGTTAAGGACAATAATAAAACATAAGTTATAAATAATAACAGTTCAGCTATAATAAATAGATAACACAATACAAAGCTACATAATTGCATTATATGAATACAGTATACATAAACTACACACATATGTAAACACACACACACACACACACACACACACACACACACACACACACACACACACACACACACACACACACACACACACACACATTATAAATTAACGCCCCCGCAAGCCCCCTTGCGTGTGGAATTTTGTAAAATCAGTTCTTAGCTGACCTCTACTCAATATTACAAAAAGAGCAATACTTTTCCCATATGCCACGCTTTCCAAGGATGTTGTAAATGCCGTTTTGTTGTTATTTGGAAGTTGTCAAAAAGTTGTTATTTGTAAAACACTGCTGCCCATCTAGTGGTTTGTTTTTCTCTGTCATCTCTTACTACACCCACAAGAGATATGGGGTGGTGGATATATTCTCACATTGCGCACACACGATTAATAAAATAAAATATGTAAAGTCTTTGTTTAATAAAAATTTAAACTTTGTAACAGAGATACTTTGTAATAATATACATACCCCTTCCGTACCCTTTTTATCTTAAGGATAACTTTCAGTATCTGTATTCTACTCACGATATAATTCCCCGTTCTCAAAATAGGCTTAAAATTTCTATTCCACCACATAAAAATGGTTTATTTCATTCCTCTTTTACTGTGCAGTGCACACTACTATGGAATACCCTGCCTGTTTTTGTAAATTGAGACAACATGGATTTTGAATTTTTTTCTAAAAACCAATAATGATGTCAAATTATGAGTGGGGGTGGCAAATTGTTCCAGCATTTTGAGGTTGGTGTTGGTGGACTTCACAAGTCTTAGATTCTGGTGTTAGGGTTAATGGTGTTTGATTATGAAGGTATTAGCAGTGTCGGTGATAGTGCACGCACACACACGGGAGGTGCTATTTAAATTAGGTGAGACACATCGGATCGTAGTTAATTAATTTTTACTTCTTTAATATAATGGGTTTCCGCAATGTAACCTGTTATTATATAATATCTTTTTAATTTTTGAAATATTCTGGTTTCTTTTTCAATAATTTATTTAAAGAAAATATGGACTCCCTCAGAAGACTCTCCTACTCTATTTGTTTTACATACGTAAATCACATTTAAAATTACGCAATTCGAACCCGTGCCCTACAGCGCATATATATTATAAACTTAGGCATTTACGCTATAGCAAGTAATTTGCTGACAAATTTACTTCGTCTGGGTATTAATTTGCGTTTCTAGAACGCGTCTCTACTAACGACAAACGAAGCGAGTGATGTAGCGTTAAATGAATCCTTTGTTGAATACGAATATCTGATTTTTAAACCACTCCCTATTACCCAGCTGCGGCAATTAAAGCTGGCCTGACTATAACACCGATAACATGTAGCACAGAATGTTTATTAAGTACGTTATAACGTGTTAAGACATGGAATCGATCAACGATCAAAAACACAACTTTCAACTTGCTGACTCAGTATCGTAAAAAAAGAAAAAATCTGTGAATTAACTGACTTTCTTTCTTTCTGTTATCTTTATCGATCCCTAAAAGACCATTGCTTACTTGCCAGATTTACTGTCCATATATCAAACCGTCATACATTTATAAACATTTGTTTTATAGAAGTAGAGCAGACAAACGAACACATAGACACAGTCAACATGATAGTAAGTAAATTCTGTGGCCCACAGTCACCTACATCTATCCTCGATTAAGTATTAAAATGTAGATGCGTTGTCACCCTTGAAAACTAAGATGGAACGTCGCGTGAATAGTACAAAGGGTCTCCGTTTCTCGTCACTTAACATACGAAACAGCAGGGTGACAAACGAAAATTGGCTTAATTAATAGAATCAGGCGTTACTTTGCGGAAGTCCATTACATTAAAGTTGACAAAAAATTACTTTGCGTACATCCGCTCGATAAAATAAAATGATGTGTCTTACCTAGTTTGAAGAGCACCTCCCGCCCTCCCTCAATTGCGTGCACTATCCCCGTCACCACTAATCCCAGCACCTCTTTCCTGGTGTAGTGGTGTTACTCTTCAAACTAGGTAGGACACATCATTTTATTTTATCGAGCGGATGTACGCAAAGTAATTTTTTGTCAACTTTAATGTAATGGACTTCCGCAAAGTAACGCCTGATTCTATTAATTAAGCCAATTTTCGTTTGTCACCCTGCTGTTTCGTATGTTAAGTGACGAGAAACGGAGACCCTTTGTACTATTCACGCGACGTTCCATCTTAGTTTTCAAGGGTGACAACGCATCTACATTTTAATACTTAATCGAGGATAGATGTAGGTGACTGTGGGCCACAGAATTTACTTACTATCATGTTGACTGTGTCTATGTGTTCGTTTGTCTGCTCTACTTCTATAAAACAAATGTTTATAAATGTATGACGGTTTGATATATGGACAGTAAATCTGGCAAGTAAGCAATGGTCTTTTAGGGATCGATAAAGATAACAGAAAGAAAGAAAGTCAGTTAATTCACAGATTTTTTTCTTTTTTTACGATACTGAGTCAGCAAGTTGAAAGTTGTGTTTTTGATCGTTGATCGATTCCATGTCTTAACACGTTATAACGTACTTAATAAACATTCTGTGCTACATGTTATCGGTGTTATAGTCAGGCCAGCTTTAATTGCCGCAGCTGGGTAATAGGGAGTGGTTTAAAAATCAGATATTCGTATTCAGCAAAGGATTCATTTAACGCTACATCACTCGCTTCGTTTGTCGTTAGTAGAGACGCGTTCAAGAAACGCAAATTAATACCCAGACGAAGTAAATTTGTCAGCAAATTACTTGCTATAGCGTAAATGCCTAAGTTTATAATATATATGCGCTGTTGGGCACGGGTTCAAATTGCGTAATTCTTTCATGTCTTGATGTTTGATGAAATGTGATTTACGTATGTAAAATAAATAGAGTAGGAGAGTCTTCTGAGGGAGTCATATTTTTCTTTAAATAAATTATTGAAAAAGAAACCAGAATATTTCAAAAATTAAAAAGATATTATATAATAACAGGTGTTACATTGCGGAAACCCATTATATTAAAGAAGTAAAAATTAATTAACTACGATCCGATTTGTCTCACCTAATTTAAATAGCACCTCCCGTGTGTGTGCGTGCACTATCACCGACACTGCTAATACCTTCATAATCAAACACCATTAACCCTAACACCAGAATCTAAGACTTGTGAAGTCCACCAACACGCAACCTCAAAATGCTGGAACAATTTGCCACCCCCACTCATAATTTGACATCATTATTGGTTTTTAGAAAAAATTCAAAATCCATGTTGTCTCAATTTACAAAAACAGGCAGGGTATTCCATAGTAGTGTGCACTGTACAGTAAAAGAGGAATGAAATAAACCATTTTTATGTGGTGGAATAGAAATTTTAAGCCTATTTTGGGAACGGGGAATTATATCGTGAGTAGAATACAGATACTGAAAGTTATCCTTAAGATAAAAAGGGTACGGAAGGGGTATGTATATTATTACAAAGTATCTCTGTTACAAAGTTTAAATTTTTATTAAACAAAGACTTTACATATTTGATTTTATTAATCGTGTGTGCGCAATGTGAGAATATCCACTACCCCATATCTCTTGTGGGTGTAGTAAGAGATGACAGAGAAAAACAAACCACTAGATGGGCAGCAGTGTTTTATAAATAACAACTTTTTGACAACCTCCAAATAACAACAAAACGGCATTTACAACGTCCTTGGAAAGCGTGGCATATGGGAAAAATATTGCTCTTTTTGTAATATTGAGTAGAGGTCAGCTAAGAACTGATTTTAGAAAATTCCACACGCAAGGGGGCTTGCGGGGGCGTTAATTTAAAATGTGTGTGTGTGTGTCTGTGTGTGTGTGTGTGTGTGTGTGTGTGTGTGTGTGTGTGTGTGTGTGTGTGTGTGTGTGTGTGTGTGTGTGTGTGTGTGTGTGTGTGTGTGTGTGTGTGTGTGTGTGTGTGTGTGTGTGTTGACATATGTGTGTAGTTTATGTATACTGTATTCATATAATGCAATTATGTAGCTTTGTATTGTGTTATCTATTTATTATAGCTGAACTGTTTTTATTTATAACTTATGTTTTATTATTGTCCTTAACTTGCACCTGCCAACATCTTTATTTATTCCATTTTTCGTCGGGTTAACTGGTAGAGAATGCCATAGGGCATCAAGTCCGCCCTTTGTAACCCCTAGTTGGTGTGTTGCAATAAAGGATAGATAAATAAATAAAAAATTGATTGCAAATGTGTGCGTGTGACGAGCGTAGGCACATTCGACTCGCACCCACTAACATTATGACCTTGCGTCACTTTAACGCTCGTGTTTTGTACTAGACTGCGTTTCTACTGGGTAATAATTCTATGGCCTAGAAACTTGAAATTTGGTAGGAACTTTCCTTTTGCTAAGTAAAGGTCTTACGAAATTCCACCCGCAAAGGGGATTGCGGGAGCCTTAATTAAAAAAAAAAACACATTTTCAAACTATAGTTCTTATAGGTATAAAACGTGGCCAGAATATTGTTTTGTATGCGTTTGAATGGGTCCCTAAATGGTTTGGATTCGCGATTACAGCCGGTAGGTGGCGCTGTTGTCAATATCCAGAAACCACCCGTGCGAAGCCGGGGCGGATCGAATATAGGATATTTATACATAAATAATTAATTAGCATTGGTCGCGGGAGATTCTCATTTATCCTATAATATATTCTAAATATTTTTATTTATAATATATATAATTACTGCCCGTGTGTATGTGACTGTACACCTCCTAAGTTGCTGGACCGATGTTGATGAAATTTTGTGTGTATGTGTGTGATTCAGTTGATTCGAGAAGGGCTTTTAGATTCACAATTGGACCCGATAGGTGGTGTTGTTGTTGTCAAGATATAGAAATCACCTGTGCGAAGCCAGGGCGGACTGCTAGTATTGAAATAAAACGAGAGCTTAATTTGAAGTTTTAAGCTAAGAGTTCCGGCGTTGGAGCAGCTTCATTATATATTTTCGAACATATTGTTTAAAAGACTTTAATAGGTAAATAGTTATAAATGTCAGCATCAGGAGATTTAGATAAATATAAAAGATTATCGTGTGATGCCGGCGAAGAGAACTCATTACCCCATTTCGCCTCATGTGCGTGTAGCCATTTCCTTTATTTCAGACGTAAAATACCCAGATCGGCAACGAGAAGTAGCGTTAAAAGTGTGAAACGTCTAGTATTTTAATGCATTTTTATGTATTTTAATTCGCAAACGAAGATAGATGTAGATGTCTATGGACCACAGCAACCACTTACCATCAGATGGACTGTGTACTCGTTTGTCACCCTTATTCTATAAAAAAAGCATTGTGTTTGAAAATTCATCTGCCAAGCGTGACAATAAAGACAAATCCTCCCTAACGGTAGAGATCCAAGTCCCTGCATTGGTTTTACGGGCTGATGAAGAAGAACCAGTGTGGGTGCCGTGTTGTATTAGCTTAAGAGAATCCATCAACAAATTTCGTCTCGTGGGTGTCATGGGAACGGCTATTGCATATACTAAAAAGATCTTGTAGGTTCCGATGGACGTCTATTTAACCATCTCGTTAACGTCAAGTATAAAAACTCAGACCGACGGAGGGTACTGCGATCGTTAATTTGCTTGCCAATTGTGACGATGTGGTGAATCGTTACAACAGAAGAGGCTCGTGACCAGAAATGGACTTTAATGAGCTGAAAATGATGAAGATAACACATATTTTTTAAATATTCACTGATATTGTACGACTTAATAAATAGGTATAACATTCTATTATGAGAAAAGAAGGAAATACAAAAAATATGTTGTATAAATGTTTACGCATGGTAGAGTCATGCTGCAGCTATATTAGTAGTACAGATAGATGTAGATGTCTATGGGCCGTAGCAACCACTTACCATCAGGTGGATTGTGTGCTTGTTTGTCACCCTATCCTATAAAAAAATAATATTAAAATGATCAGCACAGATTCGAGTCGATATCTTTACACTGATAATGTTTTATCAGTAGTCCGAGGAATTTGGAATCGACATAGCTACCATTACAAGTCGATCTCTAAGATCTAGTACATTAATTAGAAGTGTACAGTTAGCAGTCTATGATAGTGTCCTCCAGACTCAGAAATACAATGACTATTATGCTGCAAATATATATGCAAATATATGATATGCTTTACGTGGTAGAGCCATGCTGCAGCTATATTAGTAGTATAGATGTAGCACGAATGGGTCAGCTCGACCGGAGAAAGACCACACTCTCATAGATTACCAGCGTGAAATAGCAGTTTAACGCTGCTGTGTTTCGTATGGTGAGTGTAGAGAACCGGAGACCCTTTTTACTGGGAAAGAGGCATTCCATCTTAGTCCTCACGGGTGACAACGCATCTACATTTTGATTCGCAAACGAGGATAGATGTAGATGTCTATGGGCCGTAGCAACCACTTACCATCAGGTGGACTGTGTGCTCGTTTGTCACCCTATCCTATAAAAAAATAATATTAGAATGGTCAGCACAGATTCGAGTCGATATCTTTACACTGATAATGTTCTATCAGTAGTCCGAGGAATTTGGAATCGACATTGCTACCGTTACAAGTCGATCTCTAGGATCTAGTATATTAATTACAAGTATACAGTTAGCAGTCTATGATAGTGTCCTCCAGACTCTCAACACTCCACATCAAGTGCACTCGCTATCCACTCACTCTCACAGTTTGATTAGACGGAAATCCGTGTTTTACCAGGCACGGGGGTAAAACACTGCCAACTTTCTCACTCTTCTTAACCTTTCTTATAAGAAAAACCCAATAACTGATTTTGTCCCGACCTGGAATTCGAGCCCAGGACCAAATAATCAACAGTCGCGTTTTTAACCATGAGACCAACGAGACAGTCCCTAATATACAGATGATATGAGCATAACCATAATGTCAATTATAAGTTTTGTTAACAATATACGACCACCTATTTCGTAAACGTAGTGAAGCGTACGCTGTCCGGAAAAAGCTTAGCAAGTTGCAGGACTTTGTATACTGTATTTAACCCCGCTTATAGGACACGCTGGTTATTCTCACGATGTTTCCCTTTGAACGGCATTATTCTCAGGCAAATAGATGAGTATATTCCTGCAATATTTTCTTTTATATCAGACCAAGTGGAAAATCTATTGTATAGAGGAACAATTCATATCTACACGGTATTTTGTATTCGTTGAGTAAGAACTCTGAAGCGAAAAAAGACTTAATTTATTAAAATTTTCACATTTTGTACACATCACATAGTCCGATAATATATTTTAGTCCCTAGATCTGGTCTAGTGATCCTTATACTTAACCTTTTCCCTGTCCCGTCAATCGTATAAGAACATTTCGATAATTTAATAATTGTGTCTATTTCACGAAAAGGAACCTGTTCCAATTTTACAAAGATTAACAGATATCCTTTCATAACTTTTTTTTATAGAATAAGAGTAACACACAATCACACAGTCCCCCTAATAGTAAGTGGATGTTGTGGCTCAAAGACATCTACATCTATCCTCAACTACGAACAAAATGCACATGCGTTGTCACCCGCTCGATAAAATAAAATGATGTGTCCTACCTAGTTTGAAGAGTAACACCACTACACTAGGAAAGAGGTGCTGGGATTAGTGGTGACGGGGATAGTGCACTCAATTGAGGGAGGGCGGGAGGTGCTCTTCAAACTAGGTAAGACACATCATTTTATTTTATCGAGCGGATGTACGCAAAGTAATTTTTTGTCAACTTTAAGAAAATTGGCTTACCAATACTTATGTTCAGCAGCAATGCTTCCTCTCGACAACTCATGCTTAAATTATGTCCTGTCTTCTTCACAATGTCCTGATGATATCTGTTAATTACGTTAACGATTTTCTACATTTTAGGAAGTGTCTCATGTCAGTAAGTTTTTTCCTAGTTTAAGGTGGCCATTATCCTGTGTGTAGCGTGGAGTTTGAGTTTAAACTGAGATTGTCCCTGAAATTTACGGTGAGTGCTTACAACCTCAGCTACCAACAGTCTCCAGCATTTATATATTTAAGCATTATATATATATATATATATATATATATATATATATATATATATATATATATATATATAAATTTTCCTAAGTGCCAATTTAATTTGCCTGCAATGTTTTATGCTAATTGCTCTAGTACTCCACTTGTGGCGGAAATTATAATACTCTATACCGATGAATCCAAACTTCACTGACTGAGGAGCAGTCTTATTCTATAAGGCGAGGGTAAATTCAACTCTGCGCTAACCATTCCGACACAAAGTTTGGTTCGTTCACCTATAATCTCAAATCGTAAAAGATTTAATTTAAACTGCGAAATATTATCCGCTTACGTAACTTAGCATAAACAGTTAAGTAAATGACGCCGCATTATATTTAAGTACCAATTTGCTGAGTGTTTCAACTGGTGCGGTGGCACCGTCTATCTGCAGGTTCTTAATTAAAGATCGTAACAATTTGGGATTATTATAATTAGTATCGTATTTTGCAATGGGGTTAAGGGTTTTTAGGTAATTTTAACTTAATTTGATCATGCAAACTGTTCAGCTGACACATATTTGAATATATTGCACATAGGCACCGTCACTACGAGACCGTGAGGTAACAATATATTACATGTGTATTATATGTGAATATATTACTCCATTTTAACCTTTGGGTGTCGTAATTGACCATTATAGGAAATGCCAAGGAGATCTCATAGCTTAAGACAGATGGCGGTATAAACGTATACTATGGGATATGTTAAGCCATACGTCGTCAATTTGCCTGCCAAGGGTACATGGTACAAGAGCCACACTGCAGCTATATTATAGTTGTAGCACGAATCGGTCGGCTCAACCGGGGTAGGACCACGCTCTCACAAGAATATCAGCTTAAAATAGAAGCTTAATGCTGCTATGTTTCTTATCGTGAGTATAAAGAATGGGAGACTCTTTTTATTGGAAACAAGGCATTCTATCTTAGTCCTCAGGGAGTGACAACACATTTACATTTTGATTCTTAATTGAGGATAAATGTAGATGTTTATCGGCCATAACATTCACTTACCATCAGGTGGACTGCGTGTTCGTTTGTCACCCTTATTTAAAAAAAAAAGATGCCAGTTAAGGCTGACAAGAAAACGGGTGGGGTCCGTGACTAGCAGTAGACTTTTACGTACCAATAAAGGATTAAATGAAGAAAGCATGTAAACAGTAGTTACCTTGGCCTACCAGCTTTAATAGATTTGACATTTATGAAGCACGTTATCGTACCTGTTAACTACTTCTATTTTTTTTTATAGGATAAGGGTGACAAACGAGCACACAGTCCACCTGATGGTAAGTGGTTGCTGCGGCCCATAGACATCTACATCTATCCTCAATTACAAGTCAAAATGTAGATGCGTTGTCACCCGTGAGGACTAAAATGGAATGCCTCATTTCCAGTAAAAAGGGCCTCCGGCCACCTGCACTCACCAAGCGAAACGCAGAGGTAAACCTCTACTTCACGCTGGTTTTCTGTGAGGTCGTGGTACCACCCCGGTTCGAGCCGGCCCATCTGTGTGACAGCAAAAGCTGCCGCGTGGCTCTACCACTGTTAAAATTCTATGATCTAGTTGTATTGTTAATAGGTTTTTGTCTCTGATACTATATCTAATCTGGATATTTTATAACATCTGGCATGTGAGACAATGACAAATGAGGATTGATGATGTTGTCTCGGCAATTTTAATTTTCGACAACAGTGACAACTACAGTCTACTGTCCTCAATTGGCAATTGTGCAGGAGAAACATTGGTATGAGCGAACACACACATACCCTTGCTTGTCTTGAGAGGCTTAGTTTATAAAAGAATACATTCGTAAGTCTTTAAATTTGCGAGTGCATTCTTTTATACACTTTATTTTTTATTTTAAGTTATGTAGTACTTAAGAACTTATTAATCATTGTATTAATAGTTATTCATTATTGTGCTTTGTGGCATTCTTTGGGGGAGACCTATATTCAGCAGTGGACTTGTGGAGGCTCTAATAATGATTATGATAAATCATTGTATTATTAAAATTATCTTCATTTTGAACGTAATTATCACATACATCAAAATTCTACTGTTGCATGTAGGGACGTTGCCCTACATGCACTTTACAGTAAGAGGCTGCCACTCACGAACCTTTTATTCTTAAATAATGCAATTATTTAAAGTATATTTTGAAACAAAATATATAAGCGAAAAATAAAACCAATGTGATAAGAGTTTGTAAGTATGTTGGCCACTTTAAAAACAAATCGCTTCAACACAAATCCTTGCAACTGAAAGCTGTTAGAATATGTATGTTTAGAAGACTTCGAACAAAATTCGAAACAATAAGTGCTTCGATTTAGCGATGAATTCGACTAGATCACTACACGCTACTAGCGACTTAGAATCACTTTTAACTTCACGAAGAGGAAGGTAGGGAGACAAACTTTAACAAAGCTTTAGTAAAGCAAGTAACTCCCACACAATCTGAAACTCTGACTTTAAATCATTTATTGTCGTTGTTTGGTTCAAATTATCTTTTACGTGATACAATACCCATTTATATAGTACATTTTAAATAATAAAAATAAAACACACAAATAAAAAGTCATAAACGAAGTAAGATTCATTCGCAGCACACATAATATTAAAGTTCGAAATAAATAATAAGGCACATTGTTAAATGTTGGACTTACAAAATATTAAATAATGTTACTAAATTTTATTGAAATTATAATAATTGAAATTTATAAATAACTATGCAAAAAAGAAACATGGAAACATTTATAATACACGAAGTTACCATAAAACTCTGAAATAGGTCAAATTTACATGTATTTTGCTTTAGCCCATTTCCTTGGGAACAACAAGCTGTGCGTGCACGCGTGGACAGTTTTTCCTCCGAGGACGCTCTTGAAGTTTATTGACATTTACTTTCCGGATGTAAACAGCGACAAGGGCCGTCTTGTCTCGTATTCTTCATAAATAGTATGCCATAATAGAATGGAGTGAAATGTTTTTCCGAACTATTTTTTTTTCTAATGAACGCTACAAAGATAAGGTAATATTTTTATAGAGTAAGGGTGACATACCAGCTCACAGTCCACTTAATGGTAAGTGAATGATGTGGCCCATAGACATCTACATCTATCCTCGATTAAGAATCAAAATTCCGATGCGTTGTCACCCCTGAGGACTAAGATAGAATGCCTCGTTTCCAGTAAAAAGGGTCTCCGGTTCTCTGCCCCACCATACGAAACACAGCAACATTAAGCTGCTATTTCACTATGGTATTCTGTGAGAGCCTGGTCCTTCCCCGGTCGAGACGACCCTTTTTTGCTACAAACATGTACCAAATGAAAGCTACAGCGTGACTCTACCACGTAAATAATGCTTATGGTCAATCTACTTTAACAGAAATAAAAACAAAATAGACTTTGAATGCAAACGTTTGAACATATCAAAGGATAAAGAAAATATCCATTTCGTAAAGCCTTGTTTAGTACATTATTGTGAAACTGTCCCACGTTCTTACTTATGCTCCCGAAGGGCGAAATCTTTCGGAAAGTCGAGCTAAAACAATATCGTGCCGCGGATTACTTTCGCGCGAAGTCGCCGCTAATGCAATATGTATTAGGTTTCAAAGACACGAGCAACTTGAAAATGCTCTCGTACTAGAATGTATTCTTGGTTTTTTATTTGTTTTTACATGCACTGCTTGAACTTTAAAGTTTTTAATAGAGAACGTTGCCGTATGATGCCATTGTAAGGGAGTCCATCACACTATTTAGTCCCGTGTCCCGTCGCAAACGACTACTACGGGAAAGATTAGAAAGGTGTATTATCTTGGGACATACCATGTGAAATAGCTGTAAGGAGCGGCGTCAAAGATACAATATCTGGTACTTCGATAACCTATCCGCTTGCCAAGCTAATTAAGACCATCCTACAATAACAAAGGGCCCATGTTCAACAGTCTACTATTATAAGTTGACGACCTCGTTAGTCTATATTTCGTAAGCGCGACAGCTGTTCTGGGTTCGAATCCCGGTTCGGGCCTAAATAAGGTATGTTTTTACTATTATAAGCCAGTGGTTGACTAGTATCCCACCTGGTAGTAATTGGTGATGAAGCCGATGATTGTAAAGAGCACGGAATTATTTCAATAAAGTCTATTTACTCTTGGCCTTAAGACGCCCACATTATAATTGGATGGAAAGACAAATGCAGACATATTATTCCACTCTTTTGTTATGTTCATTATGA
This sequence comes from Parnassius glacialis, assembly GCA_033319125.1. NCBI lineage: Eukaryota > Metazoa > Arthropoda > Insecta > Lepidoptera > Papilionidae > Parnassius > Parnassius glacialis. The sequence continues at coordinate 27,665,642 of JAVANC010000005.1, read as the reverse complement.
ACGACGACACAAACGTTAGGCAGACGCTAGTACAACGAAGAAATTTACCTGGCCTGGGTATTTTACGTACGTCCGTCAAAAGTTAAACAATCTCTAAATATAATTTATATTATATCTATAATTATACGTGGTAGAGCCATGTTACAGCTATATAAGTAGTATAGTTGTAGCACGAATGAGTCGATTCGACCGGAGAAGGACCACCCTCTCACAGAATACCAGCGTAAAATGGCAACTTGACACTGCTGTGTTTCGTATGGTGAGTGTAGAGAACCGGAGAAACTTTTTACTGGAAAAGAGGCATTCCATCTTAGTCCTCGCGGGCGACAACGCATCTGCATTTTGATTCTTTAATGAGGATAGATGTGGATGTATATGGGTCACAGCAACCACTTACCATCAGGTGGACTGTGTGCTCGTTTGTCACCCTATCCTAAAAAAAATATAAAAATCAATTGCTCTCTCGCTAAAACTCGAATATGGTTTAACCGATTCTTATGAAGTTCTGTGTGTTTGAGTGGGTCCTTAGATGATTTAGATTCCCAATTGGATCCGGTAGGTGGAGCTGTTGTCGAGATCCACAAATCACCCGAGCGAAGACGGGGCGAATCGCTAGTCTTTGACAAAAGATCTCAACCGTCGCATAAAATGCCACAAGAGATTTGACTTTCGGGCAGAGATCTGTCTGGCAATCGTCTTACGAGATTTTCAAAAGCCACTATAAATAAATAAACAGTAAATATTTGAAAGTAGTCACAGCTGTTTCATTTTTAAGGATATAGATTATCGCAAACCACCCCTATAACAAGTATATTTAAAAAGAAAAACATTTTCTAACCTTAAAATATTTATAACTTAACGATGGCAACGGCAGTAAATCAGTTAGATGTCGTATTAAATTTTAAAGATAAGCAATTCAAAGTGAACAAAAGACTATCGGTGCTGAGTCAAGACTTTTTGAACAATAGGAATAGATCGAAATACTACGCAGTCTTTATACCGCCAATCTGAATTTTTGGCTTCCGGTCCGTAACTATTGGCTTGAATACAAGTAGCACAATAGAAAATGCGACGAGATACCCGATGACTGTGCTTACAATAAAACACATTTGATTAATTATCCGTTAGAAAAAATATTCTATTTTTTGTTATTGGTATAACGTAAATAATCTTTAACAGTTAAACTATTGAAACACAGTAGCAAGGACGGGACCTAACCAGACATACTCCAAGGCAAAACACAAGTCCTACCTAAAGTCCCAGACTGCTTTGGATTATTCTGATAGTATTTATAATGTTAGAAATTATTCTCAAAATTATCTAAATAAAATAATATTTCTGGGTAAAAAAAATTCTTTAATATTAGAAATTATTCTGGAGGTTAATTGTTAAAAATAATAAAGGTGCGAGAGTGGATATTCAACATGCTCTCTTGCTTACGCAATTAATAATTTATTATCAGCACTAAAACAGCATACTGCACTATACATTTACTATAGATCAATACAATTCTACCAACCGTAACATGTACGACGTCCCAATAGACTATAGACTGGTGTAACGTGAAGGACATAATTACATGATACCACCAAAGTATGCAAAAGCAACAGCAACACTACCCATCTTAATGTAATTCAGGGCAGTGTCTCAGCAACCCGATCTTCATTGCCTACACCAGAAAAATTACCCCAACGAGCATTATAACGACAGTGAGACTCGTAGATAACCTGAAGTCGTCTGCGTGATACTTTATAGTACGAGAACGAGTGGGAGATTATAGTTCTACCCTCATTTCTTCATATTTTCTTTTATTTCTCTTACTCTTATTCCAAACAATTACATAATATGCTAATTGTTTCCATTTACCGGTAGTATAGCTTGTAAAACCGACAATCGATGTGAAAGAAAGGTATTATCCACAAGATAAAGTGACGGCCTACAAAAGGAATACCAACGTATACAAGTAGTTGGATGGATGTGCATCGGAAATGTATGAGGGCCGTTCTCTGTGGCTGTCAGAGGATAAGGCGTATTATCAGGATTTTTACTCGATTTTATTCAAAAATACAGCTTTAAATGTAAAATTTACTGCCATTTAAATTAGTAGATAAATTACGTAAAATATTATAAATTATGTTAAAACATAATACGAGTATGTTGACATTGATTACATGCCTACGATCGAACTTATCATAGTTAAGTATAATATTGGCTACCGGTAGCGTAATAGAACATGTAATAGTGTTTCAAACACTTAATCTGTGGAGTACTGAGTAAATACCTGAGGACGCCAATTGACAAATTTGTAGAACTAGATGGTTGGAAAAGTAAATATGATAATATTTAGAAAGGACCCCTCAGAACCAAAGAGTATATAATCACTACGTTTACTCAGAACTATAGATAAGAGTGCTCAGAACAACTCTTTTTTAAATATTATTTATAAGAATTATACAACCAAAATTTATTTGGAGTTGGTTTCGTTACAAAATTAAGCTTCACTAATTTTTTTTATAGGATAAGGGTGACAAACGAGCACACAGTTCACCTGATGGTAAGTGGTTGCTGCGGCCCATAGACATCTACATCTATCCTCTATTACAAATCAAAATGTAGATGCGTTGTCACCCGTGAGGACTAAGATAGAATGCCTCATTTCCAGCAAAAAGGGCCTCCGGCCACCTGCACTCACCAAGCGAAACGCAGAGGTAAACCTCTACTTCACGCTAGTTTTCTGTGAGGTCGTGGTACCACCCCGGTTCGAGCCGGCCCATCCGTGCGACAGCAAAAGCTGCCGCGTGGCTCTACCACTGTTAAAAATTAAGAGAATTTACTTTAAATGACGAGTTTCCGCCTTTACCTACGCGTCGCGTTTACTTCATATCATCATCATCATTACAGCCTTTCATGAGTCCACTGCTGAACATAGGCCTCCCCCAAGGAATGCCACAAAGCACGGTCCTGAGCCACCTGCATCCATCGACTTCCTGCATGTCTTACCAGGTCGTTACTCCATCTCGTGGGGGGTCACCCTACACTTCGCCTACCGGTACGAGGCTGCCACTCAAGAACCTTTCTTCCCCATCGGTTGTCGGTTCTTTGAGCTATATGGCCGGCCCACTGCCACTTCAGCTTACTAATCCATTGGGCTATGTCGGTTACTCTGGTTCTACTGCGGATATCCTCATTCCTAAGTTTATCACGCAGAGAAACTCCGAGCATAGCCCTCTCCATAGCTCGCTGAGCGACCTTGAGCTTCCTCATATGGCCATTACTTCATATACTTCAGTCTATTTCCTTCGCCGCGTGAGTGTAAGAGGCAACTACTAATTTAAAAAAATTAAGTGTGTACAAAAGAAAGTTTGTTGTTAGTTTTATATATTAAACGTGGTAGAGCCATGCTGCAGCTATATCAGTAGTATAGTTGTAGCACGAATGGGTCGGCTCGACCGGGGAAGGACCACGCTCTCACAGAATACCAGCGTCAAATAGCAGCTTAACGCTGCTGTGTTTCGTGTGGTGAGTGTAGAGAACCGGAGACCCTTTTTACTGGAAATGAGGCATTCCATCTTAGTCCTGACGGGTGACAGCGCATCTGCATTTTGTTTAATCTATGGGCCACAGCAACCACTTACCATCCAGGTACATACCAGGTGGACTGTGTGCTCGTTTGTTACCTTATCCTATAAAACAAAAAATATAAAAGGTATATAAAATTTACACTGTTTTTTAAAGTTATTTGCGTGTATTTTGTTTCGTAACAATTTTATACACTATAAAATTTGCATTTAATATAAAATGTCGTTCACGTGTGAAATGAAGTTGTCAGAAGTAACTGAAAATTAAATATAAAATGTGAGTTATCACTATCAATCATGTAAAAAACACATATTTTCATACTCCACATAGTCCAATGTGCGAAAATTATATTTTATGTTATAATTTCGATATAATAGTGAATATTACGGAGAAGTTGTTTTCAACAAAAATGGCGTTGGTCAAAGATAGCGTAATAAAGTATATTATGCCTTTGATTGAATATTTTTTATATAGTATATCCAGTTTATCGATATAATTATATTATATATTTCTTTTCTTTATGAAATTTCGAGTGTTTCTATGTCCTTGTCCTATCTTCATAGTAGTTAATTGATTTTAACACATAGATATTGTATTTTAACATACGGGGATTCGTTAGATTTGCCTTAGTTGAAGAAGTGATATATCAATCATTTAAATGTGACGAAGTGAATAATGCTATATCAAAATTAGTGCATTGGTTTAACGTTAATAATCTGCATTTGAACGGAAATAAAACTAATTGTTTAAATTTACAACAACGAATGTTAAAAATCTGAATACCAATGTGTTTTTAAATGGGGAGCAATTGAGCCCTGTTGTATCCACTGTTTTTCTTGGCATCACTCTTGATGCAAAGCACAATTCAGTGGGGCACCCATATATCCAAATTAGCAAGCAGACTAAGTTCTGCAGCCTATGCTGTAAAAAATATTAGAGGTCTCACTAGTGTCGAGACAGCTAGATTAGTTTATTTTAGTTATTTCCATAGCATAATGTCTTATGGGATTTTGCTCTGGGGAAATGCGGCTAATTCAGAAACCATTTTTGTTTTACAGAAGAGAGCCATTAGAGCTATTTACAATCTCAAACCGAGAGAGTCTCTTAGAGATAAATTTAAAGAAATTAATAAATTAACTTTGGCCTCTCAGTATATTTACGAAAATTTAATGTAAGTTCACAAAAACAAAGATAGTTTTAGGAAAAAAAGTGATATACATTCTGTAAACACTAGGAACAAACACAAGTTAGTGATGCCAGTTTCTCGACTCCACAGAGTCAGTAATTCATTCTTGGGACAAGGTATACGCTATTACAACAAGGTCCCGGAAAGTGTACAGGTTCTCTCTATTACCAAGTTTAAATGTTTTGTTAAGTTGAAACTGTATAAAAAGGGTTATTATAGTATAAATGAATACATGGTTGATAATAACCCCTGGGAATGAGGTGGTCGCTTCCAAGCAGTTTCTAAAATAAATTTTGTAAATAGTTCGTAATCATTTATATTGTAAAATTTATTTAAAAAAAAGTCCCGCTGGGTTTCTTGCTGGTTCTTCCCAGGACAGAGGGTTCTTTTTCGAACCAGTGGTAAAGTAAAAAATGACTTTCAATAAGAATTACACATGTAATGTATATTGAATAAAAAATATTCTATTCTATTCTATTCATATAAAATTTAAATTGTTTTGTTTTCAACAAACTTGTTTGGTTTTATTATTTATAACTGTTTGAAGTTTTATTTAATAAATGTTTAACGTTTGATTACTTTTTTACACACAAAACTATTTTTTCAAATAATAAAATTACCCCCCCCCCCCCCCTCTCTTTAGAGTTTCCTTCCACCGCTGGCCACAGGCCATGGAAATAAACAAAATTTCAGGGGATGAAACTTGGGTTGCTTGCGTACTATGACATTAACGGCGAGAGATTAGCTCATTGGGTACTGTGACTTAGAAAACGATTGAACATAGGACTTCCCATAAATTGTCTTTTAGGGGGGATTTTGTCATAGACGCTACACTGCAGGCGGGTTGGCAGCCGCAGTTTATATTATTTTCACTTGTTATTAGAAATATGCCGCTGCTTATTCTATGTTGCCTCTTACGACCTCCGCGGGATGATTTGGCGTAGTGGCTGTTCTTTCGCCGCAAATACATATTAGTGATACACTTGCAGTAATATGTTCTGTTTAGTTGATAAACTATGTTTGTGTTCGAAAGTTGTCGATGTTATTAAATATTAATCTATGCACTAATATAATGAAACTTCCTGAACAAATCGTGAGCAAGGACTAGAATAATTAATGCTATATTTTATTTGAGATTAATTGAAAAAAAAAATGTATGAAATAAATGGTCTTTGATTATCTCATAATTCTAAATAACGTAAAGTTAACAGATCCTATCCGGATACGATATCCAGGCAGAGCCGGGGCCAGTCGCTAGTATTATAGTAGAATTTATAATTTTACAGTTAAATACTAACGTCCCGCCTTGGCTCCGCCTGGGTGGGATCTATTAATGACGCCACATTAATATATCCCAAATTTTTATTTTTTTAAATAATCATCAATGGCCATTTATTTTATCAATTTTACAATTTACCATTGCGGTGTTATCATTTTAGGAATTGATTATGAACTCTTTTGTATTTTAGTGAAAATCGCATTAAAATCGTCGTCGTTTTAAAGCTTTAAACTATTATACAGACAGATGCTGATAAGTGGATTTGTTTTATACTATTTAGTGTTACAGCAACATGTCTTTTAGCTTAAATTTTTTTAACATAAATATTGCTTTTTCTTTGCCAAAAATGTTAAATTGTGCCAGGCCTACGCCGGTGTGCTATCAGTAAATGGAACAGGGACGTAGTTGTTTTTCTTCAAGCACCTAAAGCATGTTCCATAGTAACAGCGAATATGTCAATGTCTTATAGACAGTGATATATTGCAAACTACAAACCACTATTTGACTTTTACCTCTACCGAACGACCTAGTTATTTTATATCTCAAACGAAATTGAGTGGTAACTTTGTACTGACAGTAGCGTAAATGAATAGAGCAGCGAAATAGTTTTAAAGGTGTTACAATATGCAATAATATGTATTCGTAGATTGAACAAAACTAGTTTTACAGATTTTATCACATGGATGCAGCACTCATATGTCATAGTTAGCCAGGGTTACGTACAGCTTTTGAATATTAAATATACACATTAGAAAAGTTGAGTCTGTAAATCTAATATTTACTGGAAGAAGCTAATTTTGGGGCTAGCTCGAAAGAATCCTGGTTCCATGTTGAGAACTATTTTTGTAAGACTGTGTATTGAAAGACTACAAAAAACTACGACATGGATTTTTATTCAATTAGTAACTTTTTATTCGACTACGGAAGTGTATTATAGATGTGTTACGTTTTCTTTTTTAGATGTTTATTTTCAAAATGGCTGCTGATGAACAATTGATCACTCATTAACGGGATATCAAAGAGCTTCTAAAATGTACATTTTTATAAATCAAATTTTAAACTGTTTAGTTTTGATTCCTAAGCTGATGAAACATTTCATTGTAACTGATATAATTGCTAACGTCATAATTAATGGCTTCTGGACCTAATTGCAGTCACAGCGGCCCGTCTCAACTTAACAGAGTTTAGATATCTGCGCAGGATAGGATTATAATGACCGACTGTATGCGCACCGCTAACTTCCTGACTCCGGGCTGCAAGTGAGAATTTCTTGACGGAAAAAAATAACAGATTTTTGGCTCGACCCGAATTCGAAGCCTTGACCACATGATCAGTAACCGCGTAGACAACCACGAGACCATCGAGACAATATAGTACCTTCACTATTTATTTATCATATAGTATCTTCTAAGTGACTTCTTTCATTAAATATTTGAAATAAAATTCATTAAAGTATAATTTTATTTATTTGTATTCTTAGGACCGAAAACGAATTGTGCGTGAGTGGTAATTAATCGATTTTTTTTAATTGACAAGTATTTGTATCCATATATAGAGTGGAAGTCTATGAGGAAGTGTTTACGTGGTCGATCAGCGCACCGTGGTGGACAAATATTATAGTTTAATTAAAGATTAAGAATTATAATATATATATAGAATTAAACGGTAAATGAAAAGTTATATAATGTGTCTGAAAAGTTAAAAATATTTCTAGGACGTGTAAAGTCCATTAAAAGGCACGGCAGCGTTTTTACTGCCCTGAAACCGTGTCAGTAATAAGATGGCTGTGTAAAGCAGCGGGACGTATGCAAGCAGCTTTTTTTAAAAGGCTTTTAATGCTACTTGCTTTTTACGGGTTCAAAATTTGTAATCAATTTTTGAAGCACTTGCTGACATCTGATTCAGTTAAAATTTGACATACTTACGTAACTGAATAAAACTATTTTTTTACGGATTTTATCCCGTTTAATTTACTATTTTGATTCCCGACGTTTCGGGTGCTTTACAGCAACCTATGGTCACGGGGGGATTGAGAATAGAATAGAATAGAATAATGAGAATAGAATAGAATAGAATAGAATAATTTTTTATTCAATATTGATTATTACATAATTCTTATTGAAATTTTTGATGTTTTAAAATATTGAGATGTTTGACGTCCCGATGTCACAGTTAGCGATTTACGCAGATGAACTTACAGCATCTTGAAGTCTTGCAGTGGTATGCTTGGGTTTGGATTTAATTTTGTTAATTATAGCATCCAAAGCAGATGGCAGCACCCACCCATCTTCTCTATTGAAATTTTGAATTTTCCCGAAACATCGGGAATTGAAATAGTAAATTAAACACGATAAAATCCGTAAAAAATAGTTTTATTCAATGTGTAGTGTTCGGGTAAATATAAGAAATCGGTATAATTACGTAACTTTGATAACAATGCAATAATATTATAATATAGAGCTGTTTTGATGATAAACCTTGATTCAGACAATAACTCCAGTAACGCGTGACGCGCTGACACACATATTTTTAATAAGTTTATAAAACAATTTTTATTTAATTAAGTTATAATTAAATGAAAATTGTTTTATGTAATGGTAATATAATATAACTGTGCAGTGACGATGTAAGAATATCCACTACCCCATATCGTCTCGAGGGTGTCGTAAGAGCCGACAGAAGGAAAATGAAACAGGACATAGGCAGCAGCATCTTCCTGACCGCATCTTCCAACTCAAAATAATAAAAAACTGCGGTTGCCAACAAACTCGCCAAGCGTGGCAACTATGTCAAAATCCCCCCATGAGGCAATCTATGAAGAAGACCTATGTTCAGCAGTGGACTATTGGCTGTAATGGATGGATGGATATTCTTGGCATGATTTTTGTTGCCAATCCGTTTTTAGGATTCCGTACCAAAAGGTTGAAACAGTGCAATTTATCGAAGGTCATAAGACTCTTCAGATTTTCCTTCCAAGGTCATTTGTTGCGACAAAGGCAAATCAAATAATGAACTCATAATGAAGAAACAAACTTTAATGAGCTACCAATCTTACTTTTAATCTTTAAAAAAGCTTTATTTCTATACTTTCTTCTCACTAATTAACAAAATAGAGTGGATAACCAAATTAGTAAGTTTATTTTATGTAATTCGACACGACAAACTAAAATGGCGGATAACGTCGCGCGTACGGGTGTGCGTGGGTTGGCATTGATCGTGATAGAAACCACCAGCGGTGCCAAATTGCCCAGTTCGCTTATCATTTGGATTACGTCTAGCGCAGCAAACAATATGCCATGTCACGCGAATATCCCACAGTTTAAATTACGTGTGGGGCGAGGTTAGAAATTAATAGTGCCACCGATGGACTGAAATTTAATGAAGCTTTATTTCACAGAGTTTTGTAAATAAATACCGTAGTAACTTTATTCTTTATAACATTTAAACTTACGTAAATAATATAGGGTAAAAGAAGAAATACGACCACCTTTTCTCCAAAAGTCAAACTCGCTTGCATGTCGAGTAACCAACTGATTGACAACTGACGTAGGACCACGTTTTCACAGAATACCAGCGTAAAGTAACAGTTCAATGCTGCTGTGTTTTGTATGGTGAGTGTAGAGAACCGACGACCCTTTTTACTGGAAACGGGGCATTCCTTAGCCGTGACAACGCAATTACATTTTAATTCTTAATCGAGGATAGATATAAATGTCTACGGGAGACAGCATCCACTAACCATCAGAGTGACTGTGTGTTCATTTGTCACCCTCATTCTGAAAAAAAAAATCTCGTCTGTCAATCAGCCGAATGCTTCACATGTCACTTTGACGAACATCTCATGGTGGAGAACATACATCTCAATACGGTGAAACTAAATTCCACAAGCCGGTGATGGTAAGGAACACTGCAAGAATAAAGTTAATATGCATGCCCAGAGTCTTGAGTTTGGACAACTGTTTTAAAAGATGCATGCCAACTGGCGCATTAATGGAGCGATCTTCATTCAGCAGCTTTAAGAGGAAAACGAAAACATTTGTTTGGTTTATAAAAATTACACAAAGACAATTTTTATATAAGCAATTTATTGAATAAAATGATGTATTCCGATGTTATTGTATTTAATTTTAAATTATTGTAAATCCCCGACGATTTGCATGCTTTCGAACAACTAAAGTTGTTCGAAAGCACACGAGCAAGCGAAATTTAACCGTGGGAGCTCAGATGGTTAGGCGAGAAACCCGGGTTCGATACCCGCCGGCACCAATGAAATTGTTAATTGCAATTTTAAGTGCTGATTTACCACGTGCTCGGCGGTGAAGGAAAACATCGTGACGAAACCTGCATGTCTGAGAAATAAGAAAAAATATTTCGAAGACATGTGAAGTTTGCCAAAAGTTTGCTAAAACCCTCTCAGAAATGAGAGGAGGCCTGTGCCCAGCAGTGGGACGTATATAGACTGCAACTTTATCTTCACTTTTACTTTAACTTTACTTTTAAGCGAAATTTTAGACAACAAAGATTAAATATTGCCCACATAGCTGAAGGTAAAAGACAGCTGAAACTCAGATAAAACTATGTAAAAATAAATAATCTAAAAGTGACAATTCAATCCGCCACAAACATATATGTTAATTTTTCATTAAATATCAACATATCAACACTAGAGCAAAACCATGAAAGTGCGGTTTTCGATAGAGCACTCTGAATTGCTGCGCTGTAGTAACAAGTCCCAGACCACGAGGTCACCAGCCTCTTTTAGTAGATCGAATGATTGATCGACCAAAAAAGGCCTGCAATAAAAATTTTAAAAGTATATTTAACTTATCGTACTCATAAAATTAACGAATGAGAAATGTTTCACACCAGCGCGAAAACATGGGTAGTACCGCCCGCTTAAAATGTAAGCACCGTAATATGCAGTAGAGGAGTTAAAAAGGCTTCATAGTGTGATATGATGTGATTAGCTTTAACGCCAAAATAAGACAATATAGTTTTGACGTTTTCAAATGAACAAAAAATATGTTTTTTTTATTATTATAGAATAATGAGAAAATGTTACTTTTTCTTCATTATGCGCCAGTACGCTGGACTTAGGTTTCCACCACTGAAGTGAGGATTTGCCTTAACCATTGCGCTTGGCAGACGGATTAACGGTCATTGTTGTGGTATTCAACACCTTTTGATGTAATGTTACTTAAAATACTGTTTATACACAAAATGTTTATTATATTGTTATAATATTATTGTTATAATGTTTATAAATGTTATGTATGTGAGCACACACGAGACAATGTTGGCGTCTGTACATGTACTGACTTAAATAAAAACTTTAAACTAAAATATACTCGTAAAATGCCTACGCGTACATAATGTGTTCGCTGTAAACTGAACATCTTCCCGCACAACAAGGGAGATAAACTAAAAATACATAAAAAAAAGTAAAATTATTTGAGAAAAGTTAGGTATAAAAATGATTCTTCATCGCGTTTAAAAATGAGAGTTCGCAATATAGGAGACGTTGCTCGGTCTTGAGTGTTGAACGCATTCGGGACCGCGGGTGAGGACGCACGCTCGGCGCTGGCGGCGACGGGTTGCGTTCTCGGAGCGGGCACTGCAGCGGCGCGCTGCGCTCTCGGGGCGGCCACCGCAGCCTTAGGAGCGGAGCTTACACCTTCCGTAGTTAAGTTATCGAGGCTAATACTTGAAGTGATAGCCGTGGTTCTTCTTTGTCATAGTATACATAGGCATAGGGTTGTTTTTTACATCTTGTTTATATGTTAGTAGCCAAGAAGGCCCTTGCCACCAAAGCGGGTGGTTTTTTAGTTGTGCTGCTGTTCAGCCCCTGCTGGTGCAATCTGTTGGATTGTCCTCCGACTTCACATAGCGCCAGCAGGCGGGGGGCATAGTTGTGATCACTTGTTTGACCCTGTTCGCCACAAACTGCTTCCATCGTGCAACGTCTCCGTGCAACTAGCAGTTACTGTTGTTTTGTTAATTGTTTTGTTTTGTTAATTGTTTTGTTTTGTTAATTGTTTTGTTTTGTTAATTGTTTTGTTTTGTTAATTGTTTTGTTTTGTTAATTGTTTTGTTTTGTTAATTGTTTTGTTAATTGTTTTGTTAATTGTTTTGTTTTGTTAATTGTTTTGTTTTGTTAATTGTTTTATTTTGTTAATTGTTTTGTTTTGTTAATTGTTTTGTTTTTTAATTTATTTTGTTTTGTTAATGGTTTTGTTTTGTTAATTGTTTTGTTTTGTTAATTATTTAAGAGTCATCATGGCCAAAAATGGGGCAGCTTTTGTGCCCTAGGTGACTGTGCATAGTTGTAAGTCTTTTAATGCAGAACTTGGACAATTTCTCTATATAATTTTTTGGAGAAGCTGGTCATCTTGATGAACCCATATTTGGCGAAACATTTGGTTTAGCAAATACTGAATTTGGTAATTGTTTTGTAAATTTCCGTCATATCGTTATTTTGTTGAGTAACGTTGCGAGTTACTTATGCTAACGCGATTATTATCAACTTCTGACGACATCGCCTTGTTTTTTACATTCTCATTCTTTTGCGGCTTGTTTGAATATGATCGGAAGGCGTCATGTAACATGGTGTTATGATTTTCATTGCATTCACGACACCGCTTCTCAGAAATGCATGCTTTACTTTGGTGACTAAAAAGACAGTTTTGGAAAACATTTAATTTTGTTACTGTTATTTGTTTTTTTTTTTAAATTGTTATGTTAATTGTTTTCATCACACAACTCACGTACCTGGAGGTGAAGGTTGTGAAATTCCTGCTAGTAAGTATTCAAAGCCTCCAGTCGTTTTTTGATATGAGCAGCGCCGTCCTTTTTGAAGTTGCTGTGCAGCTCCACACCAGAAACAATCTGTTGTTGATTTGCTTGTAAGTCTTCCACGGTGTTGTTGTTGATAGGTATTCGATAGGTGTTAAGTGAACTGATTTCTTCCTGTTTGTGGTCCGTGTGACGATGAACTTCTAGCGATATATGCGCTTTCTCAATCTGCCTGGTGAGACCCGCTTCTGGGAGGCCAGACAAACCGATTCGCTATCACCGAAAAAATCACAATCACACTTCACTCTCGAAGGACCAAAAAGATGTTGTGGTATTCAACACCTTTTGATGTAATGTTACGTAAAATACTGTTTATACACAAAATGTTTATTATATTGTTATAATATTATTATTATTATGTTTATAAATGTTATGTATGTGAACACACACGAGACAATGTTGGCGTCCGTACATGTACTGACTTAAATAAAAACTTTATACTAAAATATAAAATGCCTACGCGTACATAATGTGTTCGGTGTAAACTGAACAGTTATAGTCATACACACACACACACACACACACACACACACACACACACACACACACATACACACACACGACACGCTTTTGTGTGCGTGTGGGCGTGCGCGCGTGCGTGTACGTGTTCGTGAGCGTGAGCGTGTGCGTGTGTGTGTGCGTGTTTGCGTGCGTGCGTGTGTGCCTGCGTGCGTGCGTAAGTGCGTGCGCGCGTGCGTGCGCGCGTGCGTGCGTGCGTGCGTGCGTGCGTGCGTGCGTGTGTGTGTATGGTATATTTATGAATTAATAATTATATAAGCAATATAGTTAATTTTATTCATATTGCATCTAAAAGCAGTGTATATGCTCTGTTTACTTATAGGTTGACTGGTAGAGAAGGCCTTCTTAAGGCGTTAATTTCGCCTTTGTAAATTTTTGTGGAACAAAGTTTAAATAAATAGTACCAGAGATCTCGCATCTTTGACGTTGCAGCCCATTGCCGGTCTGGGTATTAAACGTACAGCTGGCATACTATTTTTCACTGGCATTTCTCATATTCGCCTCTTACGATACTCACGAGACGACATGGTGGGATAAATTCTCTGCCATACCGCACCGCCACGAGAGGTTTACTAATTTGATAATCAAGAGAGTTCAGTTTGAAAATATCCTTAAATCCAAAATTAGAGTGCAAAATATAAACACGGCAAACCATTATTAATAACGTGGCACGCCACACCACGTTGCACGTTTTGCGTAGTTTGATTCGGATTTTTAATTTTCGTGGTAAAACCCGATTCAAATAAAATTCTCATTTTGCGCGATGCGTCCCTGATGCATACAAACTCCACTGCATTTAAAAAGTTCCCACATATTTTTTACAAAATTGTGGATTTTTCCAGGCCAAGGCGCTTAAAGGGAGCTGATGACTCGGAAAGCATTGGTCTCATCGCTCGATTTGCACTGCAAATTGATTTTTATGTCGTTCGGGCTTTTCCCATTTTCTAAGCGTTTTGTTTGTCATCCGTTGATAAATTTGTTTTTGTCATTCCTGTTCTACGTTGAAAAAAAGCTAAGTTTAATATATTAGCTTTTAAATTATATTTTAAATTTGGTTTTTTTCTGCCGACTTCCAAAAAGGAGACGCCACAGACATTGATGACACGCCTGTTGTGCCATCAGCCATGTGTGAAAGTAATGTTCTTTTTTATGCTTGTTTTACTTGTTTAGACCTAATTAAATTTATTTGACATCAAACATAAGTTACAAATAGAAGGATACTTGTTTTTAGTGGGTAACTATGTGTTTTTTACGTGTTTTCTTTGAAATTGAGAGTAAGTGATTTTTTTTATGAAGAGATTACAAACCTTTTGTACTATTTATTGTTTTATAAAAAAAATATTTATATAAGTAGGTATAGGTAAATCACCCTGGAAAACCTTGGTTTTTATTAAATTAAATTTTCACCTTTAAATATTATTTAATGTTATACAAATGTAAAAGTAAAGTCGATTCGAAAACGTCTCATTAGTAAGAATAGCAAAACAAGTGTTTTCAAAAGGAAACAAACGCCGGCGCTAAACGGCGGCAGATTGACAAAAGACTATTTATTAGCGAACTTTTTTATGCATGAACGGTTTGAAACTGTTTCAAGCAAAAATAAACCTTATACCATAACCCAAGAGCACATGGTACTTCATAGGTCTATTCGGCCATATGATAGTAATACAACGGCAGTTCAACCATTTTAAGCAAAATTAAACAATAAGACAAACGCATTGTTTTTTTTAACAGGACACTTGTTTTCCAGAAATTTATTTACGACTACAGTTTGTGAGCGATCGCAATGAGTGCTATTATTTGTTACTTATTAGACTATTTTTCCACAACGTGATTGAAAACCTACAAAGTAAAAAGAGTACCATGTACAAGTTAAAAAAAGGTTGTCAATCCCTAAGAATTTCAAATTTTCAAAATATCCAGAAACGAAGCCGCATGCATGAACTACTTGCAAAATAATGAATATTTCGTTCTGGATAAATTTTCCAAAAACGCAATTTGAGCGAGTTTTTTTAGATTTTTAAAAAGACACGACTCGCGTGTCATACGCCACACGCAAAAGTAATCGATAGCACGCTTGGCGTGCCATCCGCACTGAACCGGTTAAAATCTCCCAATAGCTGCACAATGTGACTCATCAACATATTGTGAAGCAGTGAACTATGAAGAAGAGAAGAAATTATAATAAATCGAATAAAAATACTCAAGACTTGGCCTAAACTCCAAAAAAAAATACACTCTTGTTTCACGGTTTCGAGAAATACGTGAAAGTTCGATACGTACTTTGTAGTTATTATTTCTAGAATTGTTGCTGAAACTATAAATAATGTACATACTTTATGCAATTTAAGCAGTTTGGATAAACTTCTGTCGGTAATATACTTGACCTGATTTAATTACAGCGGTAACTTTAAAGCTTTTCTTTAGAGAAGTTTCATTTGTCTCACTTATCCTATGCTAAATTATTATCCTTATGCTAAATTTCGAACTTATCTTGCATTTTAAATTTTCCTTGAATTCAAAAATAGTAAAATTGTGTTTTAATTATCCTTTAAGAAATTTATGAATAAGAGAGAAAAATTAAAAATGATTGCTTTGACCTTTATCAATGTTGTATGATGAAGTAAAAGTTTAAGTTTAAGTTAAAGTTTAATAAATATTAATATTTATTTCTGTTATGTATTACATAGTTTTATTATTTTTTATTAATAAATAATTTTAACTTATTAATAAAACATTTATAAATTTCAAAATTATAATTATTAATATTGAACTTTTAATATTGAACGGTTTAGAAATAAATTTAAACGTATACTAGTGTCTGAAAATTTTATTTTATACATGTATATTATAATAACACGACATATACTCACGAAATGATCTCGTATAGTCGTGCTGCCTTTATAAACACGAAAGATTACGCAACATTCGTGTAAATATAAATGAAAATAAATAGATTACAGATTTTACCGAACGTTACTTCCCTCCGAAAATAGACCTGAACCTGCTTGTAAAGTACAGCCTAAATCAGTGCCGGATTAACCCCGTAGCAAGAGTAGCAATTGCTACGGGCCCCGCGCAAAAGGGGACCTCGCGTGAATCTTATTAAGACATGATATTTAATTTTTCATGATGTCACAAAAACGTGAAACGTTACACCTTTTTCGACTAAGACAATCCACGTCAGACAATCGGTAAGCGATTATTTCGTTGGCGAAAATAAAACACAGAATTTCATTCGGTAACCGCACAGTTTTCAACGCCCGTCATGCCAAATGGTTCGGTTCTCGTACTACCGATCCGACCGGGAAGATCTGTTTACGACTTTGTCTTAGAATATGATCAGACACAACTGATCACTTCGCCCACGCGAATTTCAGATGTGGAGGATCATACACCTTCCCTGTTGAACCTTCTGCAGACCTCTCATCCGGACAGCTATCATGTCTGCGTCAATGCCCCTCTTGGCTCTTCGGATCACTGCCTGATCCGGAGTACAGTGCCCATCCCATGCTGATTGCAGGCACGATCGGGAGGCTGACACCATGTGTGGCACTATAGTTCAGCGGGTTGGGATTGAATGCGGGTTGTTTTTACATCCTACCCATGGTGGTGGATTTGCTTCACACTGGATGATCCCAAAAAAATTGTTGTTGAGTCTGTCACCGATGTTGAATTTTTCATCCCGTCATCTGTAGTGCCTATCGGCGGTAAATGTCATCCTTGGTTTGGACGCTTCTTCAAAATTGCGTCGCGGCAAAAACAGGAGTGTTACAAGGCCTGGGCTGACACATCGGTTCCGGGATGCAAACACGATTTTTACGTGGTAGAGCCACGCTGCAGCTATACTATGGTTGTGTACCGCGGACGGGTTGGCTCGACCAGGGTAGGACCACGCTCTCGAAGAATACCAGTGTAAAATACCAGCTCAATGCTGCTGTGTTTTGTATGGTGAGGCGAAAGCACGCAACTTCTGGAACACCAGTTCCACAAGGCTGCATGCTTTCGCCTATCCTGTTCCTTCTGGATATTAATGATATATTGCATACTAGTACATTCACTGTTATGCAGACGACGTCACTGGCGATGCTTTATACACTTATATTTCTCGGGAACACGGCGTCGAGTGCCGGAACGAACTTGTGTCTGATTTCGAGTCTTTGTTGAACAAAGTCTCGAATTGGGGATGCCTAAACCTAGTCCAGTTTAACCCCTAAACACAGATTTGCGCGTTTACGGCAAAAAAACCCTTTGCCGTATCTCTTCAATTTCAGGGCACTCCCCTCGATGCCTCAGCCAGTATCGAAATCCTTGGCTTCAAAAATTCGAGAGGCGTTCAGTTCCGTAGTCACTTGGAAGGGAAGACTAAATTGACATCAAAAAAGCTAGGTGTGCTCAGTGGATCTAGACGGTATTTTATGCCGTACCAGCACTTGTAGCTTTACAAAGGATAGGTTCGGCCTCATTAGGAATACTGTTCTCATCTCTGGGCCGGGGCACCTCAGTATCATCTCCTTTCACTTAACTGTATCCAATGCGGCCCCGATTCCGATCGGCTTGATCAACTAGCCTTGCACCTTATACCGCATATACCACGGGGAGTGCCCAGAGGAATTGGTCGGGTTAATTCCAGCTACTGAGTTTCACCATCGTACACTACGACAGAACTCGAAATTCCACCCTCGTCATCTCGATGGCTGGCGGTCCTCTACTGTGCGATTTACGCAGAATTTTCTGCTTCACACGACAAAATTGTGGTATTTACTGTCACCAGCGATTTTTCCCGAACCAATACGACAAACTTATGCCTATAAAGGATACGCTATATTTATCTAAAACAACATGCGAGGAATTTATCAAATTAATTAGATCAAGCAAGCAATGCATCAAATGCATGAAACGGAAATACAAATAATGACATTTACGTGGAATGGAATATTACATCGCCTGCAAGCGACGTCACTGCAATCGAAAATACCCTTTATGAATCATTTTATGGATATGTCCAAACAATGCGATTCTCATTTTCAAATATTGAAGCAAAAGCCAAAGATCTCGTCGTCTTGAATTCTGAATATCAACAGACTTCAAGACGACGCAAGCGAAACACAAATTACGACCATTTTAGCGGTTCCAGTATACTTGACGAATTTGTTGAAAAAGAAACACCTGGTGAGCAGTTTGAAATTGAGGTGTTTGTTGTCATTATTGATAACTTACTATCTGTTCTTGATATGAATGCATGAAAGCGTACCAAAATCTAACTAGTGTTTTTTAAAATATTTCGACACTTAAAATCTATTACAGCATAAGAGGTTTTGAAAGAAAGTCCATTTATGGTCAGTGCTTATACAATTGGTTTGGAAGACAGCATAGACGGCGAATTAGTGCAGTTTTCCGAGCTGTATGAGCTCAAAACGTATGTGGCTGGCTAGTGAGATTGACAGTACGAAAAACGAATCTCTGGAAATTCAATATTTGGAATTCCTAATGGATAATTCATTAGAATCATGTTTCCCCAATTTAGAAACTGCTTTGCGTATTAATTGTCTCTTATGATCAATAACTGCAGTGGCGAACTTTCATTTTCGACATAATGTTCCTTAATTTATAAAAAGTAAATTAAGGAACACTATGAGTCAAGAACGCCATAATTCTCTCTGATGAATATAGAATATGATTTGCTTAGATGAATTTTATTATTATATTATATTATTTCTAAATATGCCCACATGAAATCTAGAAAAGTTACTTTGTAAAAGTTTAAAAAGTAATAAAAAAATGTATATATTTACATAATTTAAAGTATACAATATAATATTAGGTACCTATTCCTAAATATATTTAGTAATAAGTATGAACTTTAAAATATGTACTAAAAGATTTAGTCAGTTTTAAATTATTAGTTTCTTATCAAAATCATTCTAAATTGCCAGGACAAATCTCATTTCTTGCTTTTTGTACTTGTCAGAGTCTAACAGGGCCTATAGTAATCTATTTTACTATTAAAAACCAACCAAATTGTAACCTATAGATGGCAAGTAAACGTATTAATTATATTGTATTTTACCACTTTATACTTAAGATCCCATAGTGGATCAAGGGCCCCTCAATAGTACTTGCTACGGGCCCCACGCTTGCTTAATCCGGCACTGGCCTAAATATATATGTCCCGGGCACAATCTACTACTGCGGAAAATTTAGGAGGAATTCTATCAAGTAAAATTAATGCGGGTAGTCTTCATAGGTTTCCGAGCGACTTAAGACTCTCATACGGTCAGCAGTGAAGAATCCCGCGCTGTCTGTCTGCTTTTGTATTCAGTTACTGAATGCTGGACGCATAGATGTGTCATAATTTTCCGTATACTAGTCAGCCAAGTTTGACTACTTTATCGGTCGAAGTTAAACTTACCAAGTTAGATAATTTGTCCTCGGTGAACATACTCGCCAACTTCATTAACAGAGTCGTCGGCTTCGAGCGCAGTGTTCTCTACAAATTCCGCTTAGATGTGACATGGACGTTAGATATGTTTATTCTATTACTCATTCATCAAAAGTCCACCAGTGAACATTGACCTCCATTGACATTGACCGCTTGGCAGACGGGTTGGCATTTTGAATTGTTATTTGGAAAATGCTGCTACCCATTTTTTTATTTCCCTCTGTCACCTCTTACTATGCCCACGAGATGATATGGGTAGTTGATTTTCTTCCACCGCCACTACACTGCTACATATGATCTTTGTTCTGTCCATTTTTATATTAAGAACTACCTGCTATGAGACACTATAGGACCTAAGATTCTCCAGCGATTCTGCCGTAATCACTATAGTGTCGGTGTCGGTGAATTAAAGGTTCTTGATATATTCGCCATTGATTATGAATTAAAATATGGTGAGATATAATTGAAACACACTTTATTGTAAAAAAATTGTGATATATTCTTTCTTAAACTATGAATATTTAACTGTACAAAATACATGGGGTTTCTAATTTACATTTAGTATATAATATAACAAAATAATCACGTAATATGTTATTCAATGGCAGGCGCTGATCGATCATTTGTAAATGCCTTTCTTAGTTTCACTGTTGCGAATTGTTGAGGCCTGTGCAGAAAGGGCATGCAATTGTGTTAGTATAAAATCTTTAGCATAACTTTTGGACCTGTATTTAAACGTCATACTTTGTACTATATTCATCATTTTACAATGTTTACGGAGTAAGTTAGAATAAATACTTTTGGTTAAGGACAGGTATTTATGGTAATGTTAAAAATATTGAATACAATGTACATGCGTAAAGTTCATCAAAAATATTTGGAAAATTATGATCGAAGGTCAGATTTAACTTCTCAATAAAAGATTAATCTTAGTCACTAGATCAAAATATAAAAATATATTAGTAAAACATTTTTCCGTAACCAACAAACAACATAATTGAATTTTTTCAAAAATTGAATATACATTAGCTGATATAAATGACTGTTTTTTATGGTAGAAGATGATATTGTAAAAAAGTGGGGTAAATCATAACCCTTAAAACAAATAAAATTATAACATATAGACTACATTCTTCAGTGATTTAAAATTAAATCAAAGGTCGTAAGAGGAAAACTTACTGACAGTACGGGCTTATTCATAAAAATCCCTTTAGACGACCAGTTTTGTTATGCAATACCTCATATGAACGGCTTGGAGTATGTCATAAAATTCTTCTCGTCTGACATTATATTTGACAATAAGCAGTATGCATTTCAATTTAATGGTATTTACCAACCCAACTAAGTTGAACGGCAGGTTTATGTAATATTTGCGGATCTATTTTATTGGTTATTAAAATGGGGAATACCAACAATTGTTGTTACCAACCTTACTAGTTTGTAGCCTTACTAGTTTGTAGTACTTCCGGTATTATAATTTTGTATCTTTTTTGGTATTTTTTATGAATAAAACCGTTATAAAATTACGAAAAATTATATTAGCTAATATGATATTTCTAAAACTAATGGTAAGTATTTTCTGCGAATATACTATTTTTAGGCTTTTATTTCTATACAAAATAAATTAAAATATTTATCATTAAATAAACAAGAAATGAAATATAAATGTAAATAACATAGCTAAATAATATAAAGTAAAACAAAAATATACATACTTCAAAAAATTAAAAATAAAAATGAACGCCAAAACCTCTAATGCTACTTATACATGACTGTTTCACGACCCCATAAATCGTACCAAGGGCCAAATGTATGACCTTCCTCTGGTAATCCACTTCCATCTACACTTCGTCTGAGTAACTTAGTACGTGGCAGGAGTTGGGGTCGCTGTTGCTTTAAGGCCTCATTGAACTTTTGGTCATCTGATTCACTATAAAGTCCTTCTCTACGATGATCTATATATCGTCTTGCTTCAAGCCTCGCTTCTTCTTGTCTTATCTTTGATTTCTCAGCTTTTTTGGAATCAGTTTCATAATCATAACGGGACACACGTCGCTCTTGGTCACTAAAGTATGATATATTTGCTTCGTAGTACCTTTCCTCCTTTCGTCCATTATACGGTAATGTGCTGTCATCATAACTTCTGTTTGATCTACTTCTTAGTCTGGTTTCTCTATTTTTCGAATCATCTAAATCTTTTCTTACTTGACGTCTATCTAAAGAATAGTCTATTCTTGGTTCTCTGTTTTCAATTGTTCGATTCTCTTTTTTCTGTAACTTTGTTTCCTCTTGTGGATACTCTTTAATCTTCTTTCCGCTCTCAAAGTTATTTGACTGGGTAGGTTTTTCTTCTTTACTTGCACTCTTTTTATACTTAAGAGTTCCATCATCATATCCATTGTACGGTTCATCTTTTCGTATTTCACTGTCATGTCTTTCTATAGAAACACCGTATATATCAGTATGCTGTTCATTATCTTTGTACTTTAATGTTTCTGTTGATGTTGAAGTGCTTTTTATCTCTTTTGAATTATCTTTAAATGTTTTGAATTCCATTGCTTTTGGGGAACTACGTTCATGAGAAAACTTTTTAGATTTTTCGGTTGTTAACGTGGAACGAACGTGGGGTTTTATTGGATTTATTTCTATTTCCTCAAATTCAGGCATATAAGCATTCTCTTTATTTTTCTTAATATCATCGTCTAAGCGAGCTTGTCTGCGCCTATCAAGTTCTTGCTGCTTTTTAGATGTCATATGATCGTCAACAATAATACAATCGTATGGGTCGGTACTTGAAGCAACGGAATTCACATCGGAACTACTGTCGTTATCATATCTTTGCAATATTTCTCTACGCTTAACTGTTTTCATTACAAACCCGTCACCATTTTCATCGTTATAGAAACTGTTTTCAAAATTTGTTTTTATTGTGCTTGTATTGGTCAAATCTGAGTGCCTTGATTCATTTCGTGGATTAAATTCATCATGTTTCACTTCTATAACGGATTTTTCAGAATTGCTCTTTTTATTTATTAACTGGCTTTGATTGTAACTTTTACTTTCCTTCCTTAATTTATCTGTTCGTTCTTCTGTTTGTATTGAACCCAAACTCTTTGCTTGCCTTAGCCCACTCGTCACTTTAACATCTTTTCTGTCTATTGTTGTTCTGTCTTGTGATCGCAATTGCACATTTTCAGTAGGAATAATCTTCTCAGTATTTGGAGATTTCCTTGGTTCTGGAACATCTGGTGCCGGCCGTAATTCTTTTTTCAGCTTCACAAATAACTTTTTCTTATATTCTGGTACAGTATCAACTATATCACGATGTTGCCAAAGTGACATTCCTTCCATTATCTCTTCGGAAGTTGTACGTCCAAATTTCCAAAAGGATTTCGTCCTTTTAATTTTTTGAGAATCTTTATCCATATCGAGCATATTGCGAAGTAGTAATTGTTGATCATCAGTCAAATATCCATTGTTAGGGTTACTGGGTTTTGGGCCACGTCTAAGGCTTTGAGTTTTAAGCAAATGTGTTTTGCGCTCGTTGTTTTGCTGAGTTTTACTACAAAAATAATTAAAATGATAAATCTAGCAATTCTACAAAAAGCAACAAAACAAAATAAAAATAAAATACGAAAATAATGTTTTAAAATTACAATACCTGATAGGTACACGAAGCCTTTGAGCCTCTTCGTCACTATAGTCCACATCAGGTTGTGGAGGAGGTTCATTTGAAAATCCAGAATCATTGGAGCTATGCAGTGATACGTTCCCCACTGCCCCAACTGTTGCTACAGCACTCTTCGTTGGAACAGCTTTACTTTGTGTTACCTGAATTTACAAAAAAATACTTGATTTTACAAAAAATAGGTAAACAACAATGATTTTTAAGATCAACAATGCATTAGTAGTATAAGATGACGGATTTTAACAACTGTGAGAAATATCCGAATACTATTGCAAAGTTTTGCACAAGTGTCAATAATACGAGGCTAACCACTGTAAAACCAGGTTATAAAAACAACATATTGCACTCCTGTTGGAATTGGTACCCAGTACACCTGGCGTTGCAGGTTGTTACTCTTACACATATCAGTAGATTATTAATTATCAACATTATTTGGATTGCCTTTTATAACTAGAAAGTTTTTAAAACACTTTTAAATCAATATATTGATAACAATTAACGAAATACCTACTGCAATTAAATATTTTAATTCTTAGTACCTGTGAACGCATTGGTAAAGTTTGTGGCCCAAAGCTTCTTGTTTCTATAATAGCATGAGTAGTAAAGCTGGCAGCAGACGTGGAGCTTTTGATAGCATTAGTAGCAGAAGAATTTCCTGATGAAGCATGGAAAGTCGCACTAGCTGAAGAACTAAGAGCACCTGGTGATGGTGCTGGTAACGTCGGTGGCAGTCCTGGAGAATTATTTCCCAGACGACCCTAAGATGCAAATTGTAGCAGTTTAGTTAAAATATAAGCAGTTAGTGAAAATATACCCATACTAATGTAATTACGTATATGAATACACTACATACATATCTCAACTTGAGAAAAGCACAACACAAATAACCGTCAGATATTCAATTAATATTTCCTTAAACATAGTGCACATTAAATTTGGTCTTTTTAAGCGAAATGCTCCTTATTTAATGTTATTATAATAACCTTATAAACATGATGAGCTGTGACAGTGTCACCAAACATGCGTGCTGGTGGATGAGAATGCGACTGTGTGGTATTCACGGATGATGAAACCTGAGCGTGGGCTAAGGGAGCAGGCGGAGGTGCCTCGCTCGGGGTTTGAGCACAGCTCCAACGTGCCGGTGAACTGCAAATTAAAAAGAAACAAAATATAAATAAATTTACGAGCTTACAACTATATGCATGCTTATTATCTCTCACAAAGTCTATAATTATGAATAAGATGAAAGAGTATCAGCTATTGTATGTTTAGATAAAACAAATTTACACTGTGATTAAGGTATGTATAATATAATTAAAATTCTTTAAATTTATTTAAGTAAATTTCAATAACAAGTCTGTAACTGTAACACTCTAACTACTTCACACATTATTTAGTGAAATTTTAATTTGTAGCTATACAATGCCAACGTCAGTTTTAGGTTCTTAGGAATATTTATTGAAAACACTACACAATTTTTTTTTGGTTTAAAAAACGTTACCCCCACACTAGGATTTTCTCCTGTATCGTGGAGGCAGTTTACAAGCACAAATTGCACAAGGACAAACATCCAGACCCGGAACAATTATTTGTAGGACATACAAATACTTGTTCCGTGCGGGATTCGAACCCGCGGCCCCCAGCACAGCAACTCATTGCTAAGCCACTGCGCCACGGAGCCGTCAAATATAGATAACAATTACAAATAACAATTTGATACCTATAATTTTCTAGTAATTATTAGTTAGGTATAATATAGGCTAAGCCCAAAATTTTATTAAAAGTCTACTGCTGGAAATGGGCCTTTCTCGTTCATCTATCACCTGTGACGCCACTGCCCGTCGCCGGTTTGGGTATTCTACTTCTGGCGTAAACGAAGTGGTAATATTGTCTTCTATCGGAAGCCATTACACTTTTCTGGCAGTTCCCATAATCGCCTCTTACGACACCCACGGGAGGAAAAGGGGTGATAGATTATTTTATGCTACCACCACCCGGCACGGTATGTTAAAATATATGCATACGATGCACATTTTTAAAAAAACGTTACTTACGGTTCTTCGGTAGGAATTTGTTCCGTGTAAGCAAGGGGGAACCATCCAGCATTGTGAGTGCGCAAATTTTCTCCATACTGCCATCCCTTAGTGCGGTCCCCTAATAATGCCAATATATCTCCCTGTTGGAAGCTCAGTTGGTTTTCACCGGCAGCAGCGTATGCGTAAAGAGCCCTCGCTAAAGGTGGATCGCGACTTGTTGATGTCGGGGGAGCCAATGTTGTTGGTCGTGTGTTCGTACGAGTATCATTTTCTACAAAATAGTTATTTTTAATGACTTTTAATCTTGTATAACGAGTAACTATTCACTTTTCAGTAATTAACTGTAGTTGGAAAAAGTGGGTAAAAATGTATGGTACTACTAAAACAACTTTTTATTATAATATTTTAGTTGAGTATCTTCTTACGACTTTCCACATGGTAGAGCCACACTGCAGCTATACTAATGTTGTAGCATGAATGGGTGGGCTCGACCGGGGTAGGACCACGCTTTCACAGAATACCATCGTAAAATAGCAACTTAATGCTGCTGTTTTTCTTATAGTTAGTGTAGAGAATCGGAGGCCCTTTTTACTGGAAACGAGACATTTTGTCACACTCCTCAGGGGTGACAACGCATCTGCATTTTAATTCTTAATTGAGGATAAATGAAGATGTTTATGGGCTACAGCATGCACTTACCATCAAGTACACTGTGTGCTCGTTTGTCACCCTTATTCTATAAAAATTCTTAATAAGAATGTCAAAACTTTAACATACAAAACTATAACTATACACTATACTGTGATTATAAGTCAGAATGAGAATACCTTTTACAAAAGATTTAAAAAACCATTGTATAAGACGAAACTATATAAACATCAACAACCAAGGACACGAAACATTGACCTTCATTAATTACCTTGTTCGTCAGTGTGAGAGCTTGCCTGTAGATTGAAATCTGATTTGGCTCTTGACAGACCTTGAGCAGGTGAGCCTAGCTCTCCAATAGATCGCACATCCAGGCAAGACGCGTCTACTGATCGCGTTTTCCTTAACGCTGATCCAACTGACGCCCGATCATCATCATCACCATAACGCGGACTAGCGTAAACATCTTCATCAGCCCAAAATGAAACTTGCTGTAAATATTTGAAATAATAAAAAAAATATACTATAAAAGGAAAAATCGTTTTGAATGTTAGTTTAGAGTACTTTTTATATGAATAAACGCTCATAAAAGCGTAATAGTTGTTCCGGGTGCGAGCCTGTCCGTATGAAATTTTTAAATATACCTCCACGGTACATGAGAAAATTAGAGAAATGTATATAATTATTGTATACCGTTACCGTAACCGTTGCCTCATGGGGGGGGGGGGGGGGGGTATATTTCCCATAGTTACCACGCTTGGCAGGCGGGTTGACCACCGCAGTCTTCTGTTATTGTTATTAGAAGACGCTGCTACCTATCTCCCGATTTGTCTAACTTGGTCGCCTCTTGCGGCACCCACGGGACGACGTGGGGTAGTGGATAGTCTTACACCTCAACTACACGGCCATACTTATTGTGTAAGTACTATCTGGCTAACAAATAATTGTGTACTTAAACAACGTTTTAAATTTGGATGAGTTATAATGTTTAATAAGATTATAATGTTGAACACATTAATTGAAATTGAATGATATAACTATAACTTTCAAATAAATTTGTCGGTACGATACGCGCGCCACCTACTGTAAGTTAATTGTACTATGCCTCTAACCTTCGCACAAGCGCAAGCAATAAGTTGACAAAGTTTTACCGCAATCTGATGAACGGTATGACTGCGCAGAAAATACAAACAAAGAAATATTAGTTTTTATATATTGGATTTGTATAAAAAGTAAGCTACAGTTGTGTTGAATGAAAAGTCGTTGTCGTGAAAATAGTGCGAATGTCTTATATATGAATAATAAAAATAAAAGATTTAATTCATATGCATATTATAAACATGAAACTATCTATCATATAAAACAATCACTAACTGGGTCAAACGTGAAAAGCGTCGTATGTTTGAGATATGGGGAAATAAAAAAAGGTTAATGGCTCATTCGATTCGGGATGTCTTCTTTATAATTGTCATAAAAATTTAATCACGCCATACGATTATAATAAAAAAATGTCATTAAAAGTATCAATCATTCTCATTTAAGAATTGCTATTACACGTTATATGCCATATTGGATTGATTGAATCATATCCATACTTCTTGTACACAGAATAACGGCGGAAATGACACACTATCATCTGGATTAATATTATGTGGCGTTTTTTCCGTGTGTCAGGAGCTCCATTTATAGGTCCTGCCGTTTAAACATCTATATAAAAATGAGAGGCCGTAAAATAATTTTACGCTAGTTTCGACAGATTTTTATGACATGGTAGGGACGGTGCGACATGAGACGTAAAGAATGCACAAATATTTTTCCATTTATACATCATATGCAAACTAAACCGTTCTGTTAAATATATAATAGTAAAGCTAATTTGTGCGATATTTTAAAGTTAGCGAAATACGACGTAGATCTTTATTAAAATCAGTAATGCGCGTAACTTCGTCCGCATGAATGCAGAACAAAAAGCTTACAGATAATATAAAAATACAGGCAGACGGCTCTTTTTATTTTAAATAAGCGTTAGGTTGATGTTCAAATGAATCATTTGCAACGTAAATAAAAGTATAACATTTTATTTGGAATATTTTACACTATATTTATGTTTGTGAAGTTACAACATAATTAGTTCAGCCATTCCGAAGATTAGCCTGGACAGACAAAGAGAACAAAAAATTAACAATCATGTCTTAAAAGTTCATGCAATTGAATTTTGCTCAATATAAGGCAGCTACTTCAATATTAAAGAGAGACATTTTAATTTTATTTATATGTACGAGTATGTATATATCTATTTTTATTAATGAATTTCCACAAGAGTTACACAAAAGTTACGGTAAAACAATTTTTTAAAGGTAAACTTAAATGATGTTATCTGGTAAATCAATCATACACCTTGTATAATGTTAGCTAGTCTCAAAAAGTTTCGGATTAGCATTAATTTTAGGATTTACATAAAAAACTGGCTGCGGCCAGGCGGTCTTTTCAATTTATAATTAAAAAAACACTTGTTTACCCTCATTTTGCTGACGAACATGGCTTCAACATTGGGCGGCAGAAACTCCCTAGTGCGTGAAACCTCGAGCCACTCATCGATACCGGTGTTGTATGCAGAAGCTCCAGCAGTGTGATACGCCAGCCAGTGTTTGGCGAGCGAGCATTGGCGTTCTAGCACGAAACCGTAACGGCGTCTCTCTTGCGTCATTGCCTGTTGAATTTTAAAATTCCAATTTATAACATTCAGCCTCCACTGGATGGAGTAATGACCTGCTAGAAGAAGGAATTCGATGGATGCAGGTGGCTCAGGACCGTGCTTTGTGGCATTCCTTAGGCCTATGTTCTTCAGTATACTTTTGAGTGGCTCTAATAATGATGATAATTATGTTGAAATGTGACAGTTATAACTTATTAACCTATACTCCATTGGGTTTTAACTTCTAACAGAAGACGATATAACCTACCCGTAGTCGTCGTAGTCTTCTCTTATCATAGTACGTACACTACTATGCACTGAATACAGCACTTTCTCCACTACAAATGTAAAAGAGAAGAGATAGTTAATGAGCTTAGAAACGCAAGTTATGTTACAGAAAGAATCACCGGAGAATTTTTACGAGGCATTCCATTCTAGTCCTCAGGGGTGAGAAACGCGTTTGCATTTTGATTATCGAGCGATGATAGACATAGGTGTCTATGAGCCATAGAATCCATTTGCCATCAGGCGGACCGTGTAGTCTCGTTGGTCTGACTCAGACTTATTTGTCACCCTTATTTCTATGGAAAAATATTTGTCAATTACAAATTTGATCCATACAAGTAGCTTTTATAAATAATATCATGTTTATTACGACACATTTTTAAAAACTAGACAAATTATTTCTAGTCCTAGTCTAAGCTTTGTAAGCTTTAAGTTATAATAAATACCTTTTATTTTTATCGAAGTAGTAATAATCTCAATTTATATAATTATATGTATATTTTTTAATTTACTTTATTTTAAATCTTGTGTTACGAAATTATAAAGAAATTATTTGTGAAAACTTTTGTTAAAAATAAACACTATATTTTAACAAAACATTTAAAAAGTTTATTTTAAGTACTCACATTTTTCAAGCTTTGTTCACAAAATGCGTCTAACTTGGTTTTCTCTTCTTCAAGTATTTGCATGCTCTGGAAACGGAACAGAAAAAATGTAAAATGTTTGAAAAATAAATACCTTCTTTTCTCCTTCAACGTATTTAAGTCCACGGTTAAACGTAAGCTCTTTCTAGCCTGCGCCAGCCATCTAATATTTCCTGAGAGTTGGTCATACTCACCACACTGGACGTGTGGCTGAATACGGATACGAATATACTGAATATACGATGGGTGAGCAAGACCCGATACCTTCGCACTAGGTAAAACTAATGTTGCTGGTTATACCAGTCCGTGAAACTTAGATAATTTTGAATGGGATTTCGGGTGTCAGGCGGTTATTGTAGGCTCGTACGATATTGATCAGCTGAAATAAATATTATTTGGCAAAAACGTTTACCTATTCCTTCTTACATCCTTTATGGCGTAAGATAAAACAAATTAAAAATAACTCGTAGATTTATTTTAGTTTAAATGATTTTTGCGCCTCAGTAGACACAGTAGGAGTATGGCTGTGAAGCTAGTTCTATCAGATTTCTTAGTTCCTTCCTGAAAAGATTTTCCAAAAACCGGCCAAGTGCGAGTCAGACTCGCGCGTGAATGGTTCCATCGTACAAGATTTAATACTATGTAGGTAAAAAAACATGTTTTTAGTAGGGGCGTCTCTTTATTTTTTAATTAATTTTTATTTTTAGTATTTTTTGTTATAGTAGCACCAGAAATTACACATTTTGTGAAAATTTCAACTGTCTAGCTATTTATTATATTTTATTACGGATTATAAGATCAAGACAGACAGACGGACGGACGGACGGACGGACAGCGGAAGGCTTAATAATACCCGTTGGTTACCCTTCGGGTACGGAACCCTAAAAATGATCATAATTTATAATTGACGAAGTTGTTGATACTCCTCACGCTAGACAGGCGGTTTGATGAGCACAGTTTCAATATAATATTTTAACTTAGAAAGCTGCTCGTCAATAATCATCATCACATAACATAGTCTGGTGAGGTATAACATAACATATCAGGTGAGCCCTCTCGTTTGCCCCCTCTTCTATATAAAAGAAGTCTGAGATATAGACTACATTTGGTGTGTCATCAGTCTCGTTCATTATTTATACACCGTTTGCAGGTGAGGTCAGCATTTGGAGGAGAAGTTGGATCTTCACACTTTCAACCCAAATTTTTCTACTTATTTAAAATAAATACCTGATATAGCTATAAGTTCCGTTACACATTGAAATGTGTTATAATTATCAATCGTATTTTTATTGTTTATCGATATCTAAGCGATTCTTTTAAAACAATTTTATTTAATATGGCCGCCTTTGCCTTAAAAGACTTACTCCTGATAACGAATCTATAGATTTAAGCATTGTCTACATGGAGAATTTAGCCACTGAAAGGTCTAAAGGCTTTTTCGAATTCGAAGAAGGCCGTAGTTTCGATTGCATTTCAAATTTTAATTAAGAAATGAAAGTAGTAGTTATACTACTAAAATGAATGTTTGCGATTATTTAACTTTCCTCCCATCCATCCATTAGCCTATAAAAGTCCACCGCTGAACATAGGCTTCCCCATAGAATTGCTCATAGGGGAGATTTTGCCATAGTTGCCACGCTTGGCAGGCGTGTTGGCAATCGCAGTTTTTATTATTTTAAATTGGAAGATGCGATCAGGAAGATGTTGCTAGCCATCTTCTATTTCAGTTTCTCTCTGTCGCCTCTTACGACACCCACAAGACGATAGACATGGGTAGTGGGTATTCTTTTACCACCACTACACGGGTATATTTTTTTTATAGGATAAGGGTAACAAACGAGCACACAGTCCACCTGATTGTAAGTGGTTGCTGTGGCCCATAGACATCTTCATTTATCTTCAATTACGAATCAAAATGCAGATGCTTAGTCACCCGTGAGGACTTAGATGGAATGCCTCGTTTCCAGTAAAAAGGGTCTCCGGTTCTCTACACTCACCATACGAAACACAGCAGCGTTAAGCTGCTATTTTACGCTGCTATTCTGTGAGAGCGTGGTTCTATCCCGGTCGTGCCGACCCATTCGTGCTAGAACTATACTATTAATATAGCTCCAGCATGGCTCTACCACGTAAAAATTTAAGTTAACATGTATAAAATTACTGCCCACCCGTCCCGGCTTCGCCTTGATAATTGACGCCTTTTAATGTGACTATATTTAGATTTAAGATAATCAACGACCATTTATTTAATTAATTTTTGGTTTAAAAAATTTTGTTTGCATTACTCGCTACTAGTTCGTAAAGTTTCGTCGTAATAGATTTAGCTATTCCGAAGATGCCGTGTAGTGGCGGTCAAGAATATCCACTACCCCATATCCTCCCGTGGGTGTCGTAAAAGGCGACAAAGGGAAACAGGCAGGAGATGGGCAGCAGCATCTTCCTGATAATAACCAAAATTTCAATAAAAAACTGCGGTTGCCAACCCGCTCGCCAAGCGTGGCAACTATGGCAAATACCCCCCCTATGATGAGAGTAACAAAGAAACGGCCCCCAGTCCCCGGTGGCCCCGCTATTCCTGGCTACGGTGGCGACCATGGTAACGGCGGGGCAGGAGGTGCTAAGAATCTCCGGTGGAGGTTCGGTTGCCACCTTAGACGACTCGACCTGGCAACGTACAACGCACGCACCCTGAGGACTGACGAGAAGATCGTGGAGCTGGAAGAAGAGATAGACAAGTTGCGCTGGCATATTATAGGATTATCCGAAGTCCGAAGAGAGGGGGAGGACAAAGTAATCCTCGAATCCGGCAACTTGCTCTATCACCGGGAGGGCGACCATCTGTCCCAAGGAGGTGTCGGATTTATCGTCCACAAGTCTCTCGTTAACAACGTTGTAAAGATCGGGAGTGTGTCGACGAGGGTTGCGTACCTTATACTCAGAATCACCAAACGGTATTCGCTGAAGGTCATACAGGTTTACGCACCAACCTCGGCACACCCCGATGAGGAGGTGGAGGAAATGTATGAGGATATCTCTAGAGCCATGCATTCCTACAAAACCCAATATACGGTGTTAATGGGAGACTTCAATGCAAAACTAGGCACAAGAGAGAACGGTGAGCTGAAAGTAGGGAAATTTGGAATAGGGCAACGGAACCCAAGGGGCCAGCAGCTGGCCGACTTCATGGAAAAAGAGGGACTCTTTATGATGAACTCTTTCTTCAAGAAGCGGCCCCACAGGAAGTGGACCTGGTCGAACCCCGACGGTTCGACAAAAAATGAGATTGACTTCATTATGACGACCAGACGACAACTGTTCAGTGATGTCTCCGTGATCGCGAGGGTGAAAACTGATAGCGATCACCGAATGGTTAGAGGCACACTGAACCTAAATGTTAAGTTGGAGAGGTCTCGTCTGATGAAGTCAACGCTCCGTCCCCCTCCTGCTCTAATCCAAAGTCCCGAAACCTTTCAGCTCGAGTTACAAAACCGTTTTCAGTGCCTAGTAGACTGCAATGAAGTGGACGATATGAATGACAAGCTCGTGGAAACAGTCCATGCGGTCGGAGCTAAGTTCTGCAAGACCCGCCGCAGAAGAACACAAAAACTCTCCGATCACACTCTTAATCTCATGGCTGTTAGACGGGAGATGAGGCTACATTCTTCAACAGACTTGACAGCATACAGGCAACTGAACAGACAGATCTCCAAATGCATGCGGCGGGACTTACGCAACTTCAATACAGCTCGTATTGAAAAAGCGATCGAGCGGAACCAAGGCTCCAAAGTCTTTGCCAGAGATCTGTCTGCCAGAAAGAGCCAACTGTCAAAGCTGAAGACAGAGTGTGGCAGCATCGTTTCCGGGACACCTGAGATTTTGAGTGAGATTGAGAGGTTCTATGGGCAGCTGTACACGTCATCGTTGGAGCCACACGCAAGTGTGAGTCTCATCCGACACTATTCCGAAGATATCCTGGACGTCAGTCTGAACGAGATTAGAATGGCTCTCCAGCACCTTAAAAACGGTAAGGCCCCAGGCGAGGATGGAATTACAGCGGAGCTTCTGAAAGCGGGTGAAAGACCAGTACTTGAAGTCCTTCAGAAGCTCTTTAATTCCGTCCTCCATGGTGTCATTACACCGGAGGCGTGGAGCAGAAGTGCGGTGGTCTTGTTCTTCAAGAAAGGTGACAACGCTCTCTTGAAGAACTACAGACCGATTTCCCTTCTGAGCCGCGTCTACGTGCTGTTTTCGAGAGTCATTACGAATCGTCTCGCGCGCAGACTTGACGACTTCCAGCCTCCCGAACAAGCCGGTTTCCGAAAGGGCTTTAGCACCATAGACCACATACATACGCTTCGGCAAATTGTACAGAAGTCCGAAGAGTACAATTTGCCACTATGTCTGGCGTATGTGGACTATGAGAAAGCCTTTGATTCCGTCGAAATTTGGGCGGTGCTGCAGTCCCTTCAGCGGTGCCAAGTTGACTGTCGGTATATCGAAGTGCTGAAGTGTTTGTACAGTAGAGCTACGATGGCTATCCGAGTACAGAACCAGAGTACGAAACCTATCCAACTGCAGAGAGGTGTAAGACAGGGTGACGTCATATCCCCGAAACTCTTCACCGCTGCTTTGGAAGACGTTTTCAAGCTTCTGGACTGGAAAGGATACGGTATCAACATCAATGGCGAGTACATCACTCACCTTCGATTTGCCGACGATATAGTCCTTATGGCAGAATCGCTGGAGGACCTAAGCACTATGCTCAATGACCTCAATAGTGTTTCCCAACGGATAGGTCTTAAGATGAACATGGACAAAACAAAGATCATGTTTAATGTCCATGTCACACCTATGCCGGTAGTTGTTGGGAACACTAAGCTCGAAGTTGTTGACGAGTATGTTTACCTGGGACAAATAGTCCGACTAGGTAAGTCCAACTTCGACCGAGAGGTCAATCGACGGATTCAACTCGGTTGGGCAGCGTTCGGGAAATTACGGCACATCTTCTCGTCAGGTTTACCTCAAAACTTGAAAACGAGGCTGTACACCCAGTGCGTGTTGCCAGTGATGACATATGGAACTGAGACGTGGTCCTTCACTGCTGGCCGGATGAGGAAGCTCAAGGTCGCTCAGCGAGCTATGGAGAGGGCTATGCTCGGAGTTTCTCTGCGTGATAAACTCAGAAATGAGGATATCCGCAGTAGAACCAGAGTGACCGACATAGCCCAACGGATTAGTAAGCTGAAGTGGCAATGGGCCGGCCATATAGCTCGAAGAACCGACAACCGATGGGGAAGAAAGGTTCTCGAGTGGCAGCCTCGTACCGGCAGGCGAAGTGTAGGGCGTCCCCCCACGAGATGGAGTGACGACCTGGTAAGATATGCAGGAAGTCGATGGATGCAGGTGGCTCAGGACCGTGCTTTGTGGCATTCTTTGGGGGAGGCCTATGTTCAGCAGTGGACTTGTGAAGGGCTGTAATGATGATGATGATGATGATTCCGAAGATTAGGCCGGACAGATAGACATGCAGATAGACAAATATATTATGTGTTTTTAGATTTAATTTTACATCATTATAATAGCATATATATCGCAAGTTGGAGAACTTTTATTAGTATTTATTACAAAAGTAGAGAAATAAAACTTATACATAAATCTGTAATTCGAAATATACTGTACCACTTAACTTGCGTGTATACTGTTGCAAGTTATTTACCCAAACAAAACGATTAATGAAATGAAAGCATTTTGATCACGTTCATGGCTGTATGAGCGAAGATCCCTTTGCCTTTTTTGCACGAGAAAATATTACAAATACTTCAAGTTGTTTTCACACAGTTATTCGAATTATTACTAGAGGCGATACTAGTAGATATTAATTTTCGAATAATCTCTTTCTCTCTCTTTCTCTCCCTCCCACTCTCTCCACTCACAAGGTTGTATCTATATGTATATTTAACTCTATCATGATAAAATATTTTAAAACAAATTTTAATTACTCAACTCACCTTCATCTCTTTGTCCATAGCTGATCCAACTTTTGTAGCAGTAGTTTTCTTTTTCCTTTGCTTTTTAATCGTAGCGGCGGCCTTGCTGTAACTTTCCGAGCGCAATTTGTGTTGCTGAAGGAATCTTTTTTGTTCCGACTAAAACAAAACGCGATTAGCTGGTAAAGTTTTAAAACCTAACTTTTGAACTTTCGTATTTGCTTTTGTATTACCAAGGTAAATATTAAATAACATTCATTTCCCTTGACTTATCCCAATTGTAAAACCACAGAGATGTTTCATACTCTCCATAGAATAGACATGATATGGAATATATCATTCCGTGCAAAACTTTTTAATAGAAATTCTTATCTTGTAGATAAACGAGACACTTAAGGTTATTTGGAACTCTGAGCTCTACTTATTTTATCCAGCAAACAAACCCGAAATTAGGGACGCAATGATTATGAAAAGAAAGTTCTTATTCACCGACCTGTACTACTTTTGTATCCTTCTCCAAATTAGTTTCCAAGGGGACCAACAAATCAACGTAAAACGCCTTTAGCTGAAATAATAAATTAATTGTTAATAATTATAAAAAGTCAAATATTTTGTAATTGCAATTAAAAATATCCTTACAATGTTCATTTGTTGATCTTGAATCTCTCGATATACCTCTACGACTTTCATGAGAGCAGTTCCTGAAATTAAGGTATGTAATTATAAAATTATTTTTCCTGTGCATCCAACAATAAAACCAGCAAAACCTCAAAACTAATGCTACGGAAGATTATACGTTCGGAATAGTCTTGTGAAGATGAAGAATGACAGCTAGATGTAATGTTTTTTTTAATTTGTAATAAAAATATTCGGAATTAATGAAAATATATTTTTTAATAAAAATAATTTAGAAGTTTTCTGTTTTTTATGCGGTAAAACCACGCTGCAGATGTATTATTGTGGTAAAGACACGATGAAGTTGGCTTAGTTAGATACTTTTTCTGCTAATGATTCACTCCATTTTAGTCCTCAAGGGTGCCAACGATTTTGTATTTTAAATTTTAATCTAGGATAGGTTAGGCAGGTTTGTTTCTTCTTATTCTATGTTATATATAATTAATATAATTTTTCTTTATAAATTACAACGAAATTGTTAATTGCAATTTTAAGTGCTCATTTATCACGTGCTCGACGATGAAGCTAATCATCGAAAGGAAACCTTCATGTCCAATGAATAAAATGTTTTGAAGACAAGTGAAGTCCGCGAACAAACACCGGCGTAGCGCGGTGGACTTACTCCATAACTCTGTCTGAACATGAGAGGAGACCTCCAGTAGTGAAAGCTAAGTAAGCAGCAATTTGCTCTTTTACATATAGGTCTTCAGTTCTCATCTACTCTATACGTCTTTTCAATATATCACTGACGCGTAACATACAATTTTAAGTTTATAATTTTTACATATGCAAATATCATATTATTTCTAACTACGAGCACTGAGTTATTTTTGTTGTTCTTTATTTTTACGCTAATCTACATTCTTTTTTTGTATATTTAAACTAAAAACTTAAAGCAAATCACAGAGTATAACGATAATTTTTACATTTAAAGGTCACAAAAGAGATTTGTAGGTTAATATCCAGATATCTATTCCAATAACTTCAATTATTTTAATACAGTAGTTGAGAGATCTTGTCTGAGATCAAGGTAAACGCGATTAAGTTATATAAACTGAGCTAAAGTAATAACCAGCACTACCTTGCAAATGTGACTGCAGAGTAAACAAAACAGTTAAAAGCTAACTCGCATTTTTGCAAACAACGATGCTTAAGTTGAATAAATAAGGATTTAAAGTAAACGACGACATACAAGCTATTCTATATTCATAATAACTAATTAAACATTAATTATTTTGTAACTACATATACTTAAAATAAGAATAATAATTTTTGATTTTCACGTACATCTCTACAAACGCATTATTTTTTTGATTAGAGGTTATTAAAATAATATTGATCCTATTATAAAATATTAGTTTTAAATCAGGTTCAAGTGTAATATTTACCCTGTTTTTATGTTTGACACAAAATTTAAATCCGCGATCAGATTAAATAACTGTGTCGCACGGTACACGGCACGGTAATTACGAACATATTAGAAAAATCGATATTTATAATGATAAATAATAAATCCATCACATCCTAGTTCATTCATTACATGTTAAATTCATTTTATTTATAGAATAAAGGCCGAAAAATAGCACACAGTTCACCTAATGGTAAGTGTGTGCTGTCCATAGACATCCACATTTAGCCTCGATCAAGAATCAAAATACAGATGCGTAGTCACCCCTGGTTAAAATGGGATGCCACGTTTCCAGTAAAACCTCTCCATGGAATGCCTCATAATTAATTTATATTTAAATTAGGCACCGCAGTTTTTTTCAAGTTGTTATTGGGAAGACATTGCTGCTGATATCCTGGTACACGGTACGAAAATAAATATTGTAACTAAATAGTGAGAATATATACAAAGTTTAAATGCACAAGATCAGTTTACTGTTATTTTTACTTTGTGTTCTTACTATAATAAATGTCTTAATATTTTAGTATCCTTATAGCACACTAAAACCTAGAAAATATACATTATTTTGAATGAAACAGCATGATTTGTTAAACTTGGTTAATTAAAAAGGTTCATTTTAATTGGTTAATTAAAAACTTACGATTATGATATGTGAGGAAAATAAGTTTTGAAGGAAACCTTACCAATATCGGCACAACCTCCCCATGTTCCTTGCTGCGCCTGGCGGCCCAACTTACCAACAGCGTCCACGTACATGCGAGACGCTGCTGCAGCACCTGATGTACGAGAATAAGAGTGATATATTTATTTAGATTCGGGAAAATATGCTTATGAAACTATGAACTTAGCTAAATATATTATGTCAGATTTTATCAATAACTTTACCTATTCTATTTCACGTAGAAATTATAATATTCTCTTTAGATTTTAGCTAATAAAATTTCGAGTAGTTTTTCACAGTTGCACAAAAATTATATTTCTTTGTTCGTATTTTATACGCTGTCATACCGATACCTAGATTGCGTTAAAATTTTGTCAACTTATTACTTGCACTTGCGCGGAGGTTATAAACGTACAATTAACTTACAATAGATGGCGCTCGTACCGTACCAATAAATTTTATGAAAGTTATATAACATTTCATCAATAATGTATGTATGTCTGTGTATTAATATAACACTTCCAAATTTAAAACGATATTTCCACAATTATTTCTACTGTGGCAGCAATGCGCTGGGTACCAGCTAGTAGTAAGTAGTAGTAAAATATTCTTGCAGCATCCGACGATCCTGGCGACCTTATCTATTTATCGACTTTTCACGTATTTAACATCTGTTGTTACAAGGGTATAACTTGAAAATTATTTGGTTTATTAATGAATTTTATATTTTTTTATAGAATAAGGGGACAAACGAGCACACTATCCACATGATGGTAAGTGAATGCTGTGGCCCATAGACATCTACATCTATCCTTGATTAAGAATCAAAATACATGCATTGCCACCCTTGAGGACTAAGATGGAATACCTTGTTTCCAGTAAAAAGGGAGTCAGGTTCTCTACACTAACCATACGAAACAGCGGCTTTGAGCTGCTGTTTTACGATAGTATTCTGTGAGTGCACTCACAGAATACTATCGTAAAACAGCTCAGCGTGGACGCATTCGTACTACTACCATAATATAATATACTCACGACGGGCAGCCTCAACGGAGACTAGCCATCGGCGCAGGATTATAGTGCCCAAGTGGGTGTAAACCGACAAGACCGGAGAGAGATCAGGCGCAGGACCAACGGATTTACGTGCTTTACGAGGCACGGGGTTGAGAAACCACCAACTTCTTGATACTACCATAATATAGCTGCAGCATCGCTCTACCACGTAAACCATTGCCATATGAGAAGTTGTTGCTACATCAGCATTATATTGTCATAGATAATAAAATACCTAGACCGGCGACGTACAACAGCGCCGAACGTGCGAAACGTCTGGAACTGTTATCTTTTATCCGTCTGCCAGACGTAATGATTAATGCAAATCCCTAACACGGGAGAGGGTCTCTCCAGTACAGTACAATACCTCCAGCTGTGGACTTATACAGGCTGCAGAAAAAGATATTAAAAATGCAAAAAGATTTTATAACTTGAAATGAGTCACTATGATTAAGTGGATTCCATTAATTACGCAGAAAATGTCATCCATGTCATATGGTTCTATGTAAAAATCAACAAATGGTTTGCACTAATAGGTACATAAAAACATATGTAGATACTACCTGTTCCCGTACCAGCTCGAGATTAGAAGGATTAAACGTAAGTCTGAGATTATTTGAATTCAGCACTCAGCACAGACACTTGTTTGGACTTGGATTTAAATAATATTCAATTCTCTGAATCAATGACTGAATCAGTTACGGTGTTAATATTCTGTCTCTCTTACTATAAGAAATATTCTAACACGACGTCTGTCTCAATACGCATTACGCAAAAACCTGTGAATCGATTTGGATGCGACTTTCACTGGCAGATACTACTATACTTATCGTCACGCACAATCCCTGACGGGGTAGCCAGAGAGAACAGATCGCCAAGTGTCACGATCCTTACATACCGCTTTCGCTTCTTTCAGATTCATTATCTTCTTCATACATGCACGTCTAGGTATCCGAGTACTCTTGACCCTCCCCTCTTCGAGCAGTTTGCTCACATGGTCTTCGAAAGTTAGTCTCGGTCTACCTCGACACCTTTTAATATTAACTTTCGCGCTATATATTTTCTTCACCATTCGGTCTTCACTCATTCTCTCAACGTGCCCAAACCATCGAAGCACACCCTTATCAATTTTTGTGATAAGGTCATCTTTCAAACCTGCCATATTGCGAATCTCTTCGTTTCGCTTTCGGTCGGCCATGGTGACGCCGCACATTTTACGAAGAGATCGCATCTCCACTGCATTCAACTTGCTTTTATGCTTCTTCTGGCATACCCAGGTTTCGCTGCCATATAACAAAGTCGGTACCAACACTGCGTTATGTATTGCAAGGCGTGCACTCTTCACTACGCCTTGCCTTTTGACTAACGCAGTCAGGGCACCATTGACTTTGTTCCCGGCAGCGACACGCCTGTCCACATCTAAATCACATCTTCCATCCCGGCTAAAAGCACTCCCCAAGTATAAAATTTCATTATAAATTTAAATTCATAAATTATCTGGCAGATAGCTGATGTAATAAGAATAACTTAGGTTACTTTTATTTTAGGAAAAGAATTAGGGTGCCGCGCAAAAAATTAATACCCATGAAATCCAATCGCAACAAATTCCACGCGGGCGCGTCGCAGTGGAACAGCTAGTTCCAAATAAGAGTAAATGCATGTACATGTTTCCCAGCTTCAATTTTCAAATCCCAACGTTACAAGTGTTGACAATGCAATTACGCACTCGTAACTGACCTTTCGTACAAGCACTTAGTTAAAACTAATGCAGGATCCATTTCATGTTGCAAAACAATTCAACTGGCCACACAAAGCGTCGAATTTAAGTAGAAACAAGCTACAAGAGCTATGCATCGTACCTACACAATGCCCAAGTTTATTGCTGTTAGAGCGTCGGCTATAATACTCTAGATAAGCCAACAGAGACAATTTGGCACAAACTGCGCCCTAGTTCCGAAGCCAAACAAGCGCACAATACTGAGGTTTTACATATAGATGCACCCATTTGGCTAACACTATATAAATTAATTGTTTGTGTTTCACTCAATAGAGGACTCAATCTGGATTTGTTTACAGCCTTTGTCACGTGACATTTGGAATAATTTTAGTCCACGAAATTAAAATGTAAATACTTGAAATACTTTTACTTTTTCTTACGTGGTATAGCCATGCTGCAGCTATATTAATATTATAGATGTAGCACGAATGGGTCGGCTCGACCGGGGAAGGACCACGCTCTCACAGAAAACCAGCGTAAAATAGCAGTTTAATGCTGCTGTGTTTCGTACGGTGAGTGTAGAAATTCGGAGACCCTTTTTACTGGAAACGAGGCATTCCATCTTAGTCCTCACGGGTGACAACGCATCTGCATTTTGATTCGTAATCGAGGATAGATTTAGAAATCTATGTGCCACAGCAAGTACTTACCATCAGGTGGACTGTGTGCTCGTTTGTCACCCTAATTCTATAAATAAAAATAACTTTAACGAAAAGTAAAAACCGACTTCAAAAACTAAATAAGATTATATTTTCACATAAAAGTTTCTGAATTCCGTGCTATTTTAGTTCTTAAAGTCGGTTTTGGAACGAAGTTCCTTATCGGACGGTACGAATTTGGCGGATTTGGGCTAGGCGAGAAAAAGTGTAAGATTTTTCCGTCACGACCCCTGACGTAGTGTAGACGTTTTTGGCGGCTATAAGGAAGCGAGATGGAATAATATCCTTCTGCCTAGCATTTTTTCTTATCTTGCCATGAAAGAAATATTATGACGTTTCATTTTAATAGAAGGTAGTAGTTCATTTATTTATGTTTGTTAATCAATAATATAATACGTTTATCAATAATAATATACTACGGAACTTCGTTCCAACCGATTTTTATTTTCGTTTCCTCCTCTTTTAGTGGACTCAAGAATATCATAAGTTCAAAGTAACAACTATAATGTCATCTAAATAATTACATTAAAAATTACTATTTTACTCCACATAGGAGATAATTTTTATAAATAATAATCTATTTAATAAAGGAAGAATCATTAAAATCGTTTTTTACGTGGTAGAGCCATGCTGCAGCTATAGTAATAGTATAGTCGTAGCACGAATGGGTCTGCTCGACCGGGGAAGGACCACGCTCTCATAGAATACGAGCGTAAAATAGCAGCTTAACGCTGCTGTGTTTCGTATGGTGAGTGTAGAGAACCGGAGACCCGTTTTACTGGAAATGAGGCATTCTATCTTAGTCCTCGCGAGTGACAACGCATCTGCATTTTGATTCGCAAACGAGGATAGATGTAGATGTCTATGGGCCACAGCAACCACTTACCATCAGGTGGACTGTGTGCTCGCTTGTCACCCTTGTCCTATAAAAAAAATCGGTTTAATCGTTTCCGAAAAATCGACGAATATATAACAAACATATGAGTTGGATGTATTCCTTCCTTCTCGTTTTTTAAACTTGATTATATATTTTTTGTTGATTTTTATATTAATCCAAACTTACCATGCAAAGCTTTCAGATAAGCTTTTCCAGCTGTTATCATCTGTCGGGCGCCTGGATTGAATTTATCAAGTATATTCTGTAACAAAGAGAAATTAAATATTAAAAACGTTATACTAGTGAAACTTT
The DNA here is from genome assembly GCA_033319125.1 of Parnassius glacialis. NCBI lineage: Eukaryota > Metazoa > Arthropoda > Insecta > Lepidoptera > Papilionidae > Parnassius > Parnassius glacialis. The sequence goes on along the minus strand of JAVANC010000005.1, from coordinate 27,622,380 downwards.
GCCTTTTTAGTGTAAGGATTTTTATAGCACGGGGGATCAACAAGAACACATTCAACCTGATGTAATGTGGGTGGTATAGTCCAACGACACCTTCAATTATCCTCAAATAAGAATCAAAATGACGACGGGATGTCTTGTTAATGTTGTGTAGCCTACGCGGCACATTGCGTTCGTAAGTCATATAATATTGTCTAATCAAAAGTATTTAACCAGACACAAACATTGACAGTGTATTCGATGAGAATCCACTACCTTTTATAATAGCGTGGGTGTACGAGTATTCATCAGCATTCAGCTGTATTTATCTAATGGCGAGTGACAAGAATCAAAATCTTTTTTTTCACCTGCACAGAGGCGTTCAACCTAAGTCTGCATTTTCCTGTCAACGTATCTGTCTTTTGATTCTTAATCGTGCATATTTTATGTAGCTATCTATGGGCCCGAGAATTTTATCAGGTGAACTATGTGCTCCTTGTCACTCTTATTATTGAAAATACTTTTCATTAGTGATACTTAATCATTTTCATAAATATTAGTTTATATTCTCACTTTTATTGCTCACTTATAACGAAAAGTTGGTAACAACTTTGCTACAAAAAATTTGCTACAAAAACAAAAAATAAATATAATATCTATTAAAGTTTGTATAGATTAATGTTTATTTCGTAAACTGGAAGAATAATATTTTGCTACTTTTTAATATCACGACGTCCGTATATTATTACCCGATTATTTAGGCTGCATGCCTAAATAATCGGGTAGTGATAAATCACAGACGTCCTTTCGTTGACGTTATACTACTCTTACAGAATATTACACGGTCGTTGTTTAGTGTAAGGACTGCAATACATTAGAACATGATACTGCATATTCACCAGCGTTATCCCTTGTAATGCTTCGACAATTGGTATTATCTAGGCTTAGAATGTAATACAACTTGATAGTGTTTGGGTTTATATACGTATATATGTACATTACTTTTCTGATCTTTTTTATAAAATAAGAACTTAAATGGCTTTCTACAAAGGCGGTTTTCATCAGTAGACTCGTAACTGAGAGAAGCGGTGTACTGGCAGTAAAGGTTTCTATGCTTTTCCCCGGACACCCCCGGAACAATATGGATTTGCTTACGCGTCTGTATATGTAACAAATAACTAAGGGTAATGGGATTTTTGGGCCTAGTTAACTAATTAGTTAACTAATTCATAGCTAAAAATCTGGCAAGATTTGTTAATCTAGGAGCTGAGTTATTGTAGAAAAACTTTTACTTATTCTACAATAACTCAGCTCCTGGATTGATAAATGTTGCCAAATTTTTATTTATGAATTGTTTATATATACGCTTTCAAATGGTCCTACTTTCATCTTGTTAACACCTGTGCCCAAGAATGTATGGAGACGTCTCCCTCTTTTGTATTTATGATCTTTTATGTTAAGAGTACAAACAAAAACTTTTTTTCTTAAATAACTTTTATTTATCCATTTATTTATACATATTATACTAATTTAGATATTTTTGAGTTAATTTAGGTCAAACACTTAAAATCTCAGTAACACTTTGCAATTTAAATGACGCTTAATAGTATTTAGCCTAAACATATATTTAAATACTTTAATGTGTGCGGAATACAAAAGTACCGTGTACGTGTACCGAAAAAAGTTTAAGGTAATATTTACAATGGAATGTCGCGGTGCGTAGTAAGCTGGCCGCACCTTAGGAACGAGGCCGGCTCATAGCAGCATCCTTGAGAGGCCGCATTCCAGCACCAACCTCTATTTACGGTCTAAGTCCTCATTTTCTTTTGCAGTTGCAAATGTTTGCAGTAGTTAACGTGTAGTTTATTTATTGTGTATATAACAAACTTAGACTATCAAAGTGGGTCTCACATATTTTTATTATGATACTTTCACATAAACGGGATAACAAGTTTGATTTAAATTCTTAGATCAATACAAGGGTGGAGTACGAATATATTTTTGTACTTTTTATCTTAAAAATAAAGAAATGGAAGGCTGTTCAAGTTGTCAGTAACAGAACGATTTTGTAATGACGTCTATCTCAAAAACTAAACTAGTTAGGAATTGAAATTTGTATGTTATGTAAGTACCACAAACTGTGTTTAAACGAAAATACAGAAAACATCAATTCATTATGTACTTTGTAAACTGTGACCAAAATAAGCGAACGTTGTTGCCATGTCCTGCTCGGAAACAATATACTTTTTTGGTCATAATATGTACGGAACCCTAATAGAGCCCAGCCCGACTCGCACCTGTAAGGATTTTTATATTTATAATATAACTATTTAATTATTTAACGTATATAGTTGCTTGAAATTAATTAGGATTGCATCTGAAACAATCTTGAACGGCATGCTCAGGATTTTCATTGTATAGGAATAACTAAACTTAATAAAAAAAATAATTAAACGTAATTAGAATCTGAAGCTCATGCCTCGTTATATTCTTAGTAGTAAAAAAACATTTTCATTTGACGAAAAATATTACTATAGCTAAATTAACCAATATAATAACCCGGCCACCTGCACTCACCAAGCGAAACGCAGAGGTAAACCTCTACTTCACGCTGGTTTCCTGTGAGGTCGTGGTACCACCCCGGTTCGAGCCGGCCCATCCGTGCGACAGCAAAAGCTGCCGCGTGGCTCTACCACTGTTAGAGTAAGTATATAAGTATACTTATATACTGTGGAGCTAATTTATAAGTTTAACCCTGCAGAACACTTGTGGTTTAAAACACAAATATTGTTAATATTAAAAGTTAAAATATTATTCATGTAATAATAATTATATTATATTTCAAAAAGACATTTTATTCCATGATGTGAACTATGAACGCAACAATAAGTATGCGGCGTTCAATGTTCGCTACTGAACAAATACCAACGTTGAATAGAGTTTATGCACGCTATATTATCTATTACGATCATGGATATAACGTCTCCTTTGTGAGCATATTAAAGTACGTAAGTGCCTTGCGCAAAATGGAAGTTCACGTCAGATTCCACCGTCCTAATCCCCAGGTTATTGCCACATTACAAAAAGCCAATGCATTTTCCCTTTTACCCCAATATCGTCGGCCCGGTGGCACGCGTAGGGTTGAACTACGTGCTAATGTGTTTTACGATCTGCCGAACTTAAATTTTGGTCCCTTATTTGTATTAGCGGCCATTGATATTTAGTTTATAACGGTGTCCCTATTCGGGACGTAAATAAGGGTGAGTATTAAAGTATAGTGACATACAGTTAGAACAATTAGTAACGTCAACTAAAATAGTAACAACAATAACAATTAATTGATTTGATACTTAATAAATAAAGGTTCTCGAGTGGCAGCCTCGTACCGGTAGGCGAAGTGTAGGGCGACCCACCACTAGATGGAGTGACGGCCCGGTAAGACATGCAGGAAGTCGATGGATGCACGTGGCTCAGGACCATGCTTTGTGGCATTTCTTGGGGGAGGCCTATGTTCAGCAGTGCACTTGTGAAGGGCTATAATGATGATGATGATGATGAAAAAAAGGAGTGGTTAACTATTTCGCGTACTAACTCGTTATTCGTATACCTAATCAATAAGGTGATAGACTAATTTTATGACAGAGATCTTGAGAATGAACTGTGACACTTAACCATACTATGAGAAAGGAGAAGAGCTCGTTGTCTCAGATAGATGGCAGTTTACAAATGATATATTACTGATACAAATACCTGGAAAGGCAACGAGAAAGGCCCGGCGACAAGATATCTGGTGCTTGCGTTCGCCAAATGACTTGGGATTATGACAAACCTTTTGGTAAATGGGAGAGGTTCATGGCCAACTGTGGACTGTTACGGATTGAAGAAGGCATAACAGCGTTCAGGCCAACTTTGCGTTTTATTAAATCGTATTTAAATCCTGTACACCGCATAACATATGTATGTACGAGTATAGTAACAATCAAGAGACAAACATTTGTATATTACAAAAGATCTTTCTAAAACAACTTAGGACACCAACTTTTATATTGTTGGCGATTCGTACAAACCTTTTCCGTTTACGTTACTTTGCCATATGATATCCACATGTTTGCGACCGCTTCCCCAAGAGGATTGTCAAGATCAAGAAAGTTTAGTTTCCCTGCCTCCGGCTCTGTTTTATGACACAATAACATTAAGCCCACAAATCAAATCACGTTCCTCGTCGACAAATTTAGACATTTCATACGGAATATATTTCCGACATAACCATGTTTTTTTGATACTTCTTCAGTAATAACGAAAGACACTTTAAATTTATTTTCAAGACGTCAAAATTTTAGTTATTAGTCGTTTCCATGGCTTACGAGGGTGGGAGAGAAGCTAAATTGCATTATTAAGAGTCTTAACGAAATTTGTAAGTGTCACTCAAGTGTTACTTTAATTTTAAGATGATTCTGGGGCCATCGTTTTCAGCACGCGCCAGTGTTTTAAATAAGTTATCTGGCCCCATCTTCGTGTTTCGTTTGTTCACTTTCCAATGATGACTAAAATATATGGACTATCGTTCGTGGAGGGCGGAAAGTAATATTTCACCGGTTTCGAGCACACATTTTAAAATACAGAATACTCTATGTCGTGGGTAGGCTGGTCGGTTATTGTTCGCGTCTGACGCGTAAATCTTAGGGGGTTGTTCCGTATACAAAATACTGAAGCTAAGGGTGAAAAGAAAAATAGATGCGCACTTATAAAAGTTAAGTAGGAAACGGAAAAGGAGAATAAGATACAGAAATTGAAAAGGAAACTTCAATTATCTTAGCAAGTGTGGTTATTAGTTTTATAATTTAATCGGACAAACGGGCACCCATTGCTCTACGTCTTCTGCGGCTCTAGGATTAAAATCTAGGAGCCGTAGACTTGTAGTTATATTATCCCAATTAAAGTAAAAAGTGAAAATAAAAAATTCTAAATCTCGAAGGAAACAACACAATTACCACGGATTAAATTTTAACCGTTCGTACTAAATATATATACATATATAAAAGAAATATATGATATATTATATAAAAAAGTCTATTTTTAATATATATATATGTTTTTTTAATAATTATTTCCTCGGTTGACATTATCGTTTCTTACGTCGGTGAAGTAAAGACATTTTTATTGTATTTTATTTTATAATCCTAGTCCACATAAGTAAAAGTATAAAATATAATTACTTTTTAGCTGTATGTGTATAATGATTACCTTTACATCTGACATTGCATTTGAGTCTAACCTTGAACTAATTGCATAAACCTGTCTGTCTTACTGTCTGCTTACAGCATAGCTATGTTAGCTTTGTAACTTCATAATTTTTTAGCGTTTAAGGTCAAGACTAAATAGGTTTTTGCTATGTGCGCTATTCCATCTTCAGTTTGCCATTAGGTGGGGACAGTCAAGCACCCACTTACAGTAGATAAAAAAAACAATACAATAATTACAATGAAAGTACTTTAGGATTAGAATTAAATTAAGATTTGTGTTAATGATTTTTTATATTTACGCGAAAACTACACATTAAATGAAACTAATTAAATTAATAAATTTAACTTTTTAATTCCCTGCGTTTCTTCCACAGAGTACATTATATATAGGGAAGTTTCTTCTCGACATCCCGACTTCATTCTCATCATCGTTTCCGTTTCATCCCGACGTAAATCTATATCTCATATAGATCTATAATAACCCGCGTAAAAGAACATATTTAGTCCATGAACATGTTCAATATCGTCCTTGTCATTACATTAGGTTTGATAGACCACAAATCCTCGCAAAAGAACACCGATTCCTCCCAAGGATGATTCGCGAGACTATTGAAATTAAAAATCACCCTAATTTCAATGGAGAAGATGGATGGGTGCTGCCATCTGCTTGGGATCGTATAATTAATAAAAATTAAATCCAAATCCAAACACATCACCGCAAGACTTCAGGATACTATTATTTTTATTCTGCGTAGATCGGATCAAAAATTAATATTCAAAAACTGAAGGTAACCGGGCTAACTATGACATCGGGACGTCAAACACCTCAGTCCCCCCGTGACCATGGGTGTTGTAAAGCACCCGAAACGTCGATAGAATCCGTAAAAATTAGTCTCATTTGAGATTTGTGATGATTAAATTTGTAAAATATGTATTTAGGTAGATGGAGTGTCGACTAAGACATGTCGATGTAAGAAGTTGATGAATGCAGTTGACTCAGGATCGTTTTGTGACATGTGGCATACCTATATTTAGCAGAGGACTTTGACAGCTGTTGATATTTAAAAAATCTCTGTGTATATATAATTATTTACGTACTAATAATCTCCATTCATTTATTACTCTAATATCGACTGTAAGTAACAATATAAGCAGGTTAATAAGTCTTGTACGCTGTTAGATCACATTGTTTGGTATTCCATTCTAAAACCATGTACGAGTTTTACGACAATGACATAACTCACATTTTATTCTAAACTAACAGTTCAAAAGTAATACATGGCTTATCCCATTCCTATCCTCTTTATTTGTGGGGCACGTAGCAAACGACATTTGGTACCAAATTGCCTCAGGCAGACTTCGTGACGCTCCCTCCACCCGTGACTCGTCCTAATGTCTTACGCACACGTACAATATTTTTTGTATACATAGAGTAAATGTACCCAGTGATGTATAATAATGTCTTCGACAGTGCTTTATTTATTATTTTATTTTTGTTTCGTTACAAGAAAAAGACGTGTATATTATTTAGTTCTATAGAATATAGGTGTTTTATGAATGTTAAATATAAGTTTTATGTAGAAAAGTATTCCACAGATTAAATATTTACAAGTGATGCCTACGAGACGGAGATGTTTGCGGTGTACACTTGTTGCGACTTTACGGTATAAGAACACGCGTTCGATGTTTACTTGAGAACTACAAGTAACCAGTACTTATAGTACTTGTAACAAAAAGCTTATAAATTTTCTTATCTAAATCCAATAATTAATTTCGATGTAAATTTAAAAAAACTAAAGTATTGAGGTTTATATTTAAAACTATAAAACTTTATAATTTCAGTGTCAACAATTTTCAAGTACGAATTAATAAACCGTGTTCAAGTTCAGTTAATAAACTCCTTTCATCGCTTTTTAATTCGTCGCCATCAAGGAGAGTGAGTAACAGTTAAACTCCAATCTAAGCTTCACCTTTATTCGCCGATAAAGTTCTTAACGTAATCATGGCTTGCAATTTGTTACCGATTTAACAATGCATCTTAAGTTCTTTGCTGGGGCAAAATAAAGGAGCTTCTTTAAGTTCGCTAAATGAAGTTGACTACAAAAGGCGGAGCGGGGCGTAATTCAAATGAGCGGGCGTTGTAGACCGCTCGACTTCGATCTGCACTTTCAGAAGTTTAATTTTTTACAAAACTTTGCGTCCGGGGGACTTTGCAAATATGTAAAAGTGGAAGATTAAGATTCTTGTTCGAATGTATAAGCAATTTGATTTTTATCTTTACTTTAATATTCTTTCTTTTAAGGGTCGAGATAGAATGTTAATAAAAGTATTAGTTGAAATAACATTGAGTGGATTCTTAGTTATATTTATTCAGAAAAGACTATGGATAATTTGGTATTCATTCTTGTCATGCAATTGAGCTTACATATTTTTCTTAAAGAAAAGTCCCACTCACACATGCACTTACGATCGCGCGCACACAGACAACACGTGCGCGCACGCAAGCCCGCGATCTCACACGCACTCACACACGCACTTACACACGCACTCACACACGCACTCACACACGCACTCACACACGCACTCACACACGCATTCACACTCGCACTCACACATACACGCATGATCGTGCGCACACACACAAGCGCATGTGTTCATTTTAAAAATATGGAAGACTAACTGATTTTTAATTTGTAAGATATTTATACTTATGATTTTTAATTTGTATAATGGGAGGGTAATGGACGGTTTAGCGGACGACATTGTTGACTCTAGCGGTCGGGCGGCTGCAACCTGTGGTCGTGGTCTAGGTTGATACCGCTGCACTGGTACTAAACCTTTTTTTTATAGACTGGTAAACAAGTCTGCCTGCCAAGCAACGATCTTCGAAACGCTAATAAAAGTGAGTACGGTGGAAGAGGCCCGTGACCAATAGGGGATTAATTATAACACAAATACTTTACTTTAATCTCACTTTGTGTTTCACTTCAAAACAAAGCCACAAAGACACTGACACTGTTAATATTAATGTAAGATATGCGTGCTAAACGATCAAGTGTTGATGCCTGTTTCTATTGTTTGGTATGACGTCCGTCGCCATTCACCCAGCTTATAACCACAATTAGAGCTGCTCCAAGGTCGATATTATTGACAAGTACATACACTATGATGTTTCCTACTAAACCACTATACCAGTTTTACTTACGTATATTTTATGCTACATCATTTTTTTACATTCCTGTGATTATGGTGGAATTTATGGTGTTTGATTTGTAGCGACCTCATGATTAAGTTGTTATAGAAATTGATGTGTCTTGGTTGGTGGGTTTGATGCCGGTGCCAATATTTGAATGAAAGTGAAAATATTTTTTTCAGAAGTTTTATATACTAATTCCATTGCATGGCTTGCAAATTATAATATACATTCCAAAAATGGGTGTCAATGTAATTTTAATCATGTCTATAAATAGCTTTCACGGTGCCTTACTAACTCGTATAGTTAATGTAATGAGTTTTGAATGAAAAATATTGTTTATAATATTATTATTTGTGTAGCTAATATTTGATTTTTTTCTATAACACCTACGAGAAAACTGAGCAACTCACATGTTTCTTAAATCACGATACAGTGAAATCCATATTTTATTTGTATAACTTATGATCAATTAAGACAAGATTTATGTTCTATTTTTAAAACATAGTCACATTATCATAATAAAGTCGCAATGATAATATGACAATGGTTTAATTTATTACATTTAAACTTCCGGCATCGCTATTTGCAAGTTTTCTGTTATCGCCGTCCCGCCGATATTGGTAATTACTTAAACTGTTGCAGGTTGCGTGTGCAGGCTAATGAGTGAAGGAAATACGAAAAAAGTAATTTTATTGAATAATTACAAACAGTATTTCCTTAAAAATTTAGATTTTAGGATAAGATCCAATAGCTCATGACTCTAGTTACTTAGTAGGCCACAAAATTGCCATAAAGCAAGATTCTGACCTACCCGTATCTAATGACTCCCCGCATATTTCATTAATTCTTCGCTCCATCTAGACAACTAATTTACTGTGGGGAAGAAAGGTACATATTTTAAAGTGTGAGAAATATACATGTATTAACAATTTCAAGCAATATAATAATTTTCCGTCCGACACTGCAGCGCCTCTACACCAGTAACAGAACCCTTGGGCCGACCGGTTTCGGCGGGCAGTAGAAAAACGCGTAATATACGATATTATAATATAATTAGATAGATACAGCACAAAATGGAAAAAGTGTATCACAAATCTAAGAAGAAGGAATTAAATCAAGATTTTATTATAAAATATTATTTTATCTCCATAATTGTAGACAAAATTGAGGGGCTTAATGGCATAATTACACAAAAGCGATTTATAAATAGCAAAATCTGTCCAAAAAAAAATCATTTCAAAGTTTCAATTTTAAATTATAAGATTTGCAATCATCAACTGGCTTACCCAGCGTTGTAAATAAAGGCAAATCTAAGTTGGCGCGCTCTTGTAAAGACATATGTCCAGCCGTGGACTTAAAAGGCCATGGATATGAGGTTGAGAGGGTAAATTAATATTTTTTTTTTTTTATAGTAGAGGGGGCAAACGAGCATGCGGCTCACCTGATGGTAAGTGACTACCGCCGCCCATGAACAACTGCAACACCAGGGAGGGAATTGCAGATGCGTTGCCGGCCTTTTAAAAAGGAGTACGCTCTTTTCTTGAAGGTCCCTAAGTCGTATCGGTCCGGAAAAATCGCTGATGGTAATCGATTCCACAAGGAAGTCGTGCGAGGAAGAAAACATCTTCTAAATCGCACAGTGGTGGACCGCCAATCATCCAGATGGTGTGGATGGTATCGGGAGTTCTGCCGCGATGTGCGTTCGTGAAATTTGGCGGCTGGGATTAATCCGAACAATTCCTCAGAGCACTCCCCATGGTAGATGCGAAAGAAAATGCAAAGAGATGCAACATCTCTTCGCAGCGCCAATGAGTCGAGCCGATCGGAAAGAACTCGGTCGTCGACGATTCGAGCCGCTCTGCGCTGGATGCGGTCAAGTGGAAGGAGCTGGCACTGGGGAGCCCCTGCCCAGAGATGGGAACAGTATTCCATGTGAGGCCGAACCTGCGCCTTGTAAAGTTGCAGGCGGTGTGCCGGCATGAAATACTGTCCCGCTCTGCTGAGCACGCCAAGCTTTTTAGAGGCCAATTTGGCCTTCTCTTCCAAATGACCACGAAACTGCACGTCACTCGATATGTCGACGCCGAGGATTCCGATACTGGCTGAGGCAACCAGGGGAGTGCCTTGAAACTGAGGAGATACGACAAAGGGGTTCTTTTTAGCGGTAAACGCGCAAACTTGTGTCTTCTGAGGATTAAACTGGACTAGATTTAGTCGCCCCCAGTTCGAGACTTTGTCCAGCAAAGACTCGACTTCAGACACAAGTTTGTTCCGGTACTCGGAGACGTTTTCCCGAGAAATATTAGCACGGCCGGTGTATAGAGCATCACCAGTGCTGTCATCCGCATAGCAATGAATGTTACCAGTTAGCAACATATCATTGATATGCAGAAGAAACAGCGTTGGTGATAGCACACAGCCTTGTGGAACACCAGCGTTAATAGGCTTGTAGTCAGAACATGCACCGTCTACAACAACCTTGATGCTCCGATCTGCAAGGAAGCTGGTGATCCAATTGCACAATTTCTCGGGAAGCCCATAGGAAGGGAGCTTCGAGAGAAGCGCTTTGTGCCAAACCCGATCGAAGGCCTTCGCAATGTCCAGACTAACGGCCAACGCCTCCCCCTTGGACTCTACTGCCTCCGCCCATCTATGGGTCAGGTAGACCAGAAGATCACCAGCTGATCGACCCCCACGAAAACCGTATTGGCGGTCACTAATCAGCTGGTGATCCTCAAGGTACCGGATGAGCTGGCAGTTGATAATGGATTCCATTATTTTGGAGAACAAGGAGGTGATCGCGATAGGCCTATAGTTGGACGGGTCTGAGCGGTCGCCTTTTTTAGGGATCGGGTGGACAAAAGCTGTCTTCCATGAATTCGGGACTACGCCTTGGGAGTAGGAGTACCGAAAAAGACGCGTTAGGACCGGTGCCAACTCCGGAGCACACGTCCTCAGCACAATTGGGGGGATTCCGTCAGGCCCACTCGACTTCTGGATGTCCAGGGAGAGAAGTGCTTTGCGAACCGAGCGCTGTGAGAACAGCACATCCGGCATAGAGCACTCACACCGCGGGATGGTCGGCGGTGTTTTCCCCCCGTCATCAAGAGTTGAGTTGATAAAAATATTCTCTCTCTTCTTCAATCTAATATAAACGTCTTTTTTACTATTATAAGCCATTGCTTGACTACTGTCAAACCTGACGACAGTAAGTGATAATGCAGCCGAAGAAGCAGACTTAGCTTAGCAAAAGCCTGTTCACTCTCGCCTTAAAGACATTTTTAATTATAATCGTATGGAAAGACAAATGCTTGAAAATTACTCCACTGTTTTGCATTACATATTATGAACGACGAAGTACACCGTTGGTTTGAATGCTTCGTATGTCGATTGCTACTAAAACATTATCCGACCACACATCCATACAAAATTGTAACTGAAAAGTATATAAGTTAGCGTATGTACAAACTGGCAGCCTTATTTAGTCCTTTTCGAAGTCAAGCAAATACGGTAAGTTCGAAATGTTAGTATCAATATATCTTTTCTTATCTATGTGGGAGCTTTAGTTTGGATATCTGAACATTTTGTATTATAGTGTTTGCTATACTACTCACGTGTAGTTCCGAACACAGTTGAGTTCTACGGGAAGGGTTTATGCGACCTTCAAGTACCGTCTACAAATGCTCCAGTATCAGTGACTCAAAAACATTCACAGCCAATAACTTTACGCTGAAGAAATACATTATAGAAGTTGATCCATTTGATAACCATTTTGACGATTTACGTTTCTTGTAAGAATTCTGTTCCTAAATGGTTCCGCAATTCGATAGAAGCAGCATTTTATTAGTTTTTAATAACATAAAAAAACGTAATTTCTTATTCATTACAGGCTGAGATCTATTACACAAGAAAACGGTCTTGACGCATAATATGGCATTTTATAGCACGCACGAATAAGTCATTAAGAATAAACTATTCTTTAAACATATATGAGTAAGCTCAATTCATTACTGGTGTATGAATTGAATAAAAGAACTATTTATAGTTTTTATATCAGATGTATAAATTAAAATAATGTTTCCGTCTTTGTTAGTACCTCATTAAAACTGATTTCAAACTGCCGCATTCTTAAATGCAGGAATCGCGTTCTGTTATTTAGTTGTATTGTGTTTATTTTAAAAAAAATCTACATATTAACTTAATTTGTAGCTAATTTTTTTATAGAGTAAGGGTGACAAACGAGCACACAGTCCACCTGATGGTAAGTGGTTGCTGTGGCCCATAGAAATCTACATCTTGCGAATTAAAATGCAGATGCGTTGTCAGCTGTGAGAACTAAGATAGAATGCCTCTTTTCCAGTAAAAAGGGTATCCGGTTCTCTACACTTACCATATGAAACACAGCAGCATTAAGCTGCTATTTTACGATGGTATTTTGTGAGAGCGTGATCCTTCCCCGGTCGGGCCGACCCATTCGTGCTACAACCATACTATTAATATAGCTGCAGCATGGCATGGTAAAAAAGCTAATACTTCTTTCCTTCTTCTTCCTCGTCACCAGTAACCCGTAGAAGTCCACTGCTGGACTTAGAGCGTGGATAGACGATCGCAGTTCCCTACGTTCTCACACCTTTGATCCTGTTGCCTGTCGTCGGTCAGGGTGTTTTACGGCGTAAGCGAAATGGTTACACCGCCATTTACCGGAAGGCATATGATTTTCTAGCATTTTTCATAGTGCCTCTTACGACATTGACGGGACGAAATGGTGTATTGAATTCTACCTACTTATTTGTTGACGTATAAATGATTTCTTTGTAATTCACCTTTTTATCAATACGTAATAGTACAATGAACATGGTTGCCATTCACTATAGAAAGATTTTCTCATTGTCGCCTCTTCGACAATTATATGGCAGTGTGGATTTTCTTACACATTCAACTTACCAGTAAAGCGTTCTTAATAACTAAATTATAAATATATTAAAACTTTAAAAATATTTAATAAACAAAACAAGACTTCATTTATTTAAAAGAGTTATTCATTTCCTAGAAATATACGTTTTTCAATTCGACAAAGCTTTTCGAAGCCACAAGACGCAACAAAGAAATCTGAAAGATATGAACACTGAACCTGTTGGTTTAATGGATATTAGACAAATAATACTGTGTATTTTATATTTTAGTATTTAACTTACATGAATACATGAACTACTACTTAGAAATGAGATGAGGTCTGTGACCAGCATTGGTACCTATATAGGCTATAATTTTAACTTTGGAATAATTGAACATAATATATTAAAAATACCAAAACTTTCTCTTCTTTTTTGTTGAACCTGTAAGAAACTAAATCAATTACAGTAAGGCGTAACTTATGTGGAGTAAAATTTATCATTTCGGTACTTTGGATAATATTATTGAGAGTCGCAAAACAGTTGTGGCCACGTGTATTGCGGTTTTACTATTAATATATTTATTAATGGTATAAAATGCATAACGGTGACAAATACACATACCGATTTATTTTAGCTCAATAAAGGGGGTTTTGTTATTATAATACGAATCTCTAATAACGATATTTCAAGGAGTTCAAACTGCCACATATAAAAAAAGTGTTGTAATCTAAAAAAAACTAAAAATGTATCTTTTTTGGCAGTATATACCATACATAGTTTGTCGCTGAATTTAGGTTTATTCCAGGTTCTCAGTATTTACCGTTACCGTGGTTACCGTCCTAGATACTTAGATTGATGAAGTAGAAGACAAGAATAATAACAAAAAATCGTTAAAATACCTAAAAACATGCAGAATTCCAAATATGCAGAGAGCGAAAAAATTACGCATATGTTTTTTCTAGCATTATAGGAATGTAGCAGCAATAAGGTTGAACTAATGTAATAACCACTGCATAATAGTTATAAATTATTTGATCAAAATATTATATCGTTTTGATTTTAACAATATTTTTAAAATTATCTTGTGTAAGCTTTTTATGGGAGTAAGGGTGATAAACGATCATATTCCACGAAGTAGGAAGTTAATAGCGTGGCCTATCATTCTGGCGGCTCATATCATTCTCATCTCAGGGGTACCTCGTTTAGAGCCGGGGCGGCATCAGAGGCAGTTGAACTGAGTAAGTGGCGCAAATATGAGTCTCTGGGAGATGACTACATATTTGTGCCAGTTGTGTTAGTTGCTGTCATCAATTAAGAATTAAATTACAGATGCATTGGCACGCTTGAGGATTAAGATGGAATACTTCGATATCAGTTAAAAAGTTGTTAAGTTAACGTGGTATGGCCATGCTGCAGCTGTATTACTGGTATAGTTGTAGCACGAATAGGTCGGCTCGACTGGGGAAGGACCACGCTCTCACAGAATACCAGCGTAAAATAGCAGCTTAACGCTGCCGTGTTTGGTATGGTGAGTGTAGAGAACCGGAGACCCTTTGTACTGGAAACGAGGCATTCCATCTTAGTCCTCACGGGTCTGTGCATCAAAGCGCATCTGCATTTTGATTCGCAAACGAGGATAGATGTAGATGTCTATGGGGTACAGCAACCACTTACCATCATTGTGGACTGTGTGCTCGTTTGTCATCCTTATCTTATATAAAAATCGTTTTCTCCGGTGTTCTGCAATCACTATATGCACAGTAGTATAATGCTGCTTGTTTACGTTAGTATTCTGTAAGAGGGATGTCCTTCCCGGAGGGGACCCATTCTTTCTGCATATAATATATACAGCTGTAGCGGCCTCTAATCCAAAGAGCTATTTATAAGTAAAATGACGTTTTTTTTATACATTCCCATTTGCTGGTAGTGATAACATGTGTGTTATAATAATAAAAAATAGGAGAACGAGCGAAATTTTAAATAAATTCTTCAAATGTAAAAATCAGCGTGCGGTTTGTAATGAAACAGACAAAACGAATTTAACTGTGGTCTGCTATAATTTGCGGCTGCGTGTATTCGAATGTTGCAAACATTTATCACATATATCGATTAAGTATTTAAAATAGGCACGCTGTTGTTAAATTATTTTCTCATTATAATTTAAACTTTTATAAACGGATAAAATTTAAAAATTTACAATTAAATAAGTATGTCAATAAAGTGCATAGCAGAATAGGAAATATAGTACATTATCAACTACGTTTTTAGTCTATGCAACGAATACAATAAATTATAAGCGTTTTTGTTGTGTTATAATGAAAATGAATTCTTTGTTTTGTTCCGTGAACATTGTTCTGGGTACATTCTAAATACGTACATTACCAGAATATTAAGGCTGAATCTAATATACCGGATAACGGTGTAATTTATTATATTTTATTAAATCGGCTATTAGTACTTTTAACTAATAATATAGTAATAATAATATTTATCTATCTAGACCCTTTTTACTGGAAAAGAGGCATTCCATCTTAGTCCTCGCGGGTGACAACGCATCTGCATTTTGATTCGCAAACGAGGATAGATGTAGATGTCTATGGGCCAAAGCAACCACTTAGCATCAGGTGGACTATGTGCTCGTTTGTCACCCTATCCTATAAAAAAAATCTTCCAGACCGAAATTTAGTCACGGTGACAGTCGCAACGGAGATCTGCGCGGGACAACTCCTTTACTCTGTGATATAAGATAATAGTGCACGAGTTTAGTTGCACTCTCTATTCCCATAAACTCATAGTCCGATGGGACGGCAATTCGACATGACTGGAGGCGCGGGACCATCGACTTTACTTGTTTTTTTCAGAGGCAGGTCCTGCCGGGGCTGCGGGCTGTCCTGCCGGGGCTGCGGGCTGTTCGAAAGAGATACCGCGGCTCCGGAACGTAAGGGCACTGAAGGAACACGGATGGTTTTTAGTCAGTAAAAGTCTGACACTCCCTTCCGCTCCACCCAGAGCGAAAGGCGTCATTTGATGATTTTCCATCCGCAAAAAAAAAAAAAAAAGGGGTAAAACACCGCTAACGTCCTAACTCCGGGTTGCAACTGAGAATTCCTCGATAGAAATACTCAATATCTGATTTTTTCGGTCTTAGTTCAAAAACTTGGGACCTTATGATTAGTAGTAACGCTTATGCCCGCTAGAACAACGAGGCAGTTTCAACTAACAGTATAAACTAGGTTTGATGGACTATAACAAACCGGTAGTGGTTGGTTAAACAAATGTGTATAGTGTATTTGATTTGTTTAATGTTTTCGAACCTGGACTTACATTGTGGATAAAGTCCGAATAATTTATATATTTTATAACTATTCGCACCAATGACGCTGATATTACTTGATTGGTAACGCCATATTTTAGACAGTTTACAGAAGTCATTCTTATTATTCAGACTTGCCTAGATCTGGTTTTAGCCGAAAGCAACCGCCTACACTTACTTTGAGTCATGACGCAGAGTAATTGTGTTCTGTGGCCATGACTAAATCGAATACACCAGCAACCATCACCTACAGAAGGTAGTTTTTCAAAATTCTCAAAGAGTTATTAAATAGTCCTTTTTCATAAGGCAAACACCGTGTCACTGAAATAAGCGTAGGCAAAGAACTGGTGGACCGTAGATAAATAGTTACAGTGCACGGCGTCGAGTAACACGCTGTTAACCTTACAGTCACGAAATTAAATATCGTAACCCACAGTCGTAACCACATTCATTACATTCCTTTCTTTTGCTGCGATGGTCTTTTCTGAGACAGATATTAGTATTATTTGTATATTATATAATAATTTTGGATGAAAACTGATACATCTTGTATTGAACGAATTTCATAATCATCATCAACTTTAATTTTAATAGGAATATTAGGTATTTTAGAAATATTGTGTTTAAAATACAAAAATATTTGCAAGAAAATTAAATTCTACTAAGATTTAATTAAAATAACGGTAGTGGTATAAGAAAATGCATCGACCCATTCCATCCTGTGGGTTTTGTTAAAGGCGACACGAAAGTTTTAGCATGACCTGGTTTTCGATAGATGGCTTTAAAAACATTAAAACAAAACTTAAATTACCATTATTTCGTAGAAATAAAAAGTTTAAAAAAATATTTTAATTATAATCATGATAATATGTATTTTCTACAGACTTCCGACAGAAGGAGGTACTGAATTCGACTGTATGTTTTTTTATGTGTGTTACCTCATAACTTTATTTCTGGGTGAACCGTTTTCGATGATTACTTTGGAACGAAGTTCTTTATCAGACGGTACGTACTTGACGGAAGGGGGCTAGGCGACAGAAAGTGTAAGATTTTTCCGTCACGACCCCTCCTGACAAAGTGTAGACGGCCTTGGCGGCTATAAGGAAGCGAAATGGAATAATATCCATCTCCCTCGCACTTTGTCTTATATAGCCATGAAAGAAATATTATTTTATTTTAAACGACGTTTCATTTTAGTTCGCCAGTAATTCATTTATTTGTATTTGTTAATCAATAATAATATACTACGAAAGAAACATCGTTCCAATCGAGTGTTCCACGACACTCACGCATGTTTTTTTTGTTTGAAAGCTGGTGCTCCTCATGTGGTCCCATATAAATTTGATCAAGGTCTGACCAATAGTTTTTGAGTTATTCTTAATAATTTATATTGAAGTTGGTTGTACAAATTGTTTAATTTTGAATTATAATTATAATTCGACTATGGGAAGCAGCGTCAAAATTGCGATATGTCTGATACTGCGATCGCCAAACTGCCTGCTGCTGCGATTAAGTAAAATTTATTTCTGTAACAAAAGACGCTTAAGCACTCATTTATTTCATCTAGCATTTAATTTTAGAATGCTAATGAATATTGAGATAGAGAATTAAAATAAGTAAATGTTATCTATACAAATAAATAAAATTGAAGTGTCTGTTTGTAATATTATAATAACAGCTTTTTACTAAATGCATATGAAAGTATATACGGTACTTATAACAAAAACACAATTTTTTAAATTTTTGTCTGTCTGTCTGTCGGTCTGTCTGTCTGTCTGTTTGTTCCGGCTAATCTCCGAAACGGCTTGTACGATTTCAACGGGACTTTCACTGGCAGATAGCTGATGTTATGAGGAGTAACTTAGGCTACTTATATTTTAGAAAAAGAATTAGGGTTCCGCGCAACATATAACCCTAAATTACACGCGGGCGAAGTCGCGGTGAACAGCTAGTTAGTAAATATAAACATTTTTTTCTGTTACAATAATTTATATAAAGACTAGCGTACTAATTTATATAAAGACTAGCGATCCGTATCGGCTTCGCACGGGTAATTTCTGGACCTCGACAACAGCACCACCTACCGGGTCTAACTCTGAATCTGAACCATTCTCGAATCAACTTAATCACAAACACAAAATTTCATCAAAATCAGCCCACCCGTTTAAGAGTAGTTCATTTACACACGGACAGAAGAATTTTATATATAAAGATAATATTACATATTTATGTACCATTCAACATTATTTAAGATATCTATACAAATAAATAAAATTGAAGTGTCTGTTTGTAATGTCAAAATATCAGCTTTTTACTAAATGCACATGAAAGGATATACGGTACTTATAAGAAAATTACAATTTTTAAAATTTTTGTCTGTCTGTCTGTCTGTTTGTTCCGGGTAAACTCCCAAACGGCTGGACCAATTTTGATGGGACTTTCACTGGCAGATAGCGGATGTTATAAGGAGTAACTTGGGCTACTTTTATTTTACAAAAATAATTAGCGTTCCGCGCAAGAAAATGAAAACGCATGAAATCCAATCGTAATAAATCCCACGCAGACGAAGTCGCGGGGAACAGCTAGTTTTACAATAAAAATATAAGGAAAAGTTTTCTTTTATAGCCGTTTCAATATAATTCAAAGTTTTAGTGGGTGCGTTTGAAACGGAATGAATTCCGACGCCGGTCTAGGAGGAGTTTTAGCATAATGAAATTCTTTAAATATCGCTCTCCCTCCGTGAGGATTAAAATGCACGTAATTGCGCGTGTGGTTTGTATGTGAGTCGTTTACTGTTCAAAACATCCGAAAGAACGCAATAAAGGAGAAGCGTAAAATAAATAGCCTTTCAAGAACTTATTCTAAACATAATGTGTTTGATAATAATTTAAAATCAATAATTTTGTACAACCGACTTCAATAGAAATTATTAAGAATAACTCAAAAGCTATTGAATAAAACTACTTTTACGGATTTCATCGCGTTTAATTAACTTATTTTGCTTATTTTTATTAATTCCCGACGTTTCGGGTGCTTTCCAGCACCCATGGTCACGGGGGACTGAGGTACACATAGCTGACATACTTCAGAATACATAGCTGACGTGAAGCATCAACGTTCCGAGAAGTCTGCAGTTTCTGATCATATCCTAGACGGCCCTCGCCATTACATTACATTTGATAAACCACAAATTCTCGCCAAAGAACATCGATTCCTGCCAAGGATGATACGTGAGGCTATTGAATTAAAAAACATCCTAATTTCAATAGAGAGGGAGGCTGGGTACTACCACCTGCTTGGAATCCTGTAATTCATAAAATTAAAACTAAATCCAAGCATACCACTGCAAGACTTCAAGATACAGTAAGTTCATTCTGCGTAGATCGGAACAAAATTAATAATTAAAAAAAGCTGAAGGTATTCGGGATTAACTCCGACATCGGGACGTCAGTCACCTCAGTCCCCCGTGACCATGGGTTTTTTTTATAGGATAGGGTGACAAACGAGCACACAGTTCACCTGATGGTAAGTGGTTGCTGTGGCCCATAGACATCTACATTTATCCTCGTTTGCGAATCTAAATGCAGATGCGTTGTCACCCGTGAGGGCTAAGATGGAATGCCTCTTTTCCAGTAAAAAGGGTCTCCGGTTCTCTACACTCACCATACGAAACACGGCATCATTAAGCTGCTATTTTACGCTGGTATTTTGTGAGAGCGTGGTCCTTCCCCGGTCGAGCCGACCCATTCGTGCTACAACTATACTATTAATATAGCTGCAGCTTGGCTCTACCACGTAAGTGCTGGAAAGCATCCGAAACGTCGGGTATTAATAAAAATAAGCAAAATAAGTTAATAAACGCGATAAAATCCGTAAAAGTAGTTTTATTCAATGTGTAGTGTTCGCGATAAGAAATCATTATCAAATGCTATTGACCTTGATAAAATTTATATGGAACCACATTAGAAACACCAGCATTCAAATAAAAAAAGAATAATTGAAATCGGTTTACCCATAAAAAAGTTATGACATAAAATTAATACATAAAAAAGCATGCAGTCCAATTGAGTACCGTCTCCTTTTTGAAGTCGGGAGAAAAGAACAAACGATAGACGAACCTTTGAATAAACATCCAGCGGAAATAGTACGTTCATCACATCATAATCATTATAGCCCTTTACAAGCCAACTGCCGAACGTAGGCCTGTACCCATCGACTTCCTGCATATCTTATCAGATACTCACTCCATCTTATGGGGGGCCGCTGCACAATTCGCCTACCGGTACGAGGCTGCCACGCGAGAACCTTTCTTCGCCATCGGTTCTTCGTGGTATGGCCGGTTCATTGCACCGTCAGCTTACTAATCCGTTGGGCTATGTCGGTTACTCTGCGGATATCTTCATTTCTAAGTTAGGTAAGTCCGACTAGGAAAGTCCAAGTTCCAGCTAGAGTTCAATCGACGGATTTAACTTGGCTGGGCAGCGTTCGGGAGATTACGACACATTTTCTCGTCAGTACCTCAAAACTTAAAAACCAGATTGAACAACCAGTGCGTGCTGCCAGTTGGACCTGAGGTGAGATCACTGCTTGTCGTATCCTCATAACTTGAACTTCCTCAATTTCAAGGTTGCTCAGCCAGCTATGCAGAGGGCTATGCTCAGGGTTTATTTGCGTGATTAGCTTAGAAACAATATGTTGCTATTTGCAAATAAGACAAATAGTTTGCTATTGTATTCATGATTTGTTTACGTACCTACTTGTTTTTCTTAGAATATAATTAGTGGTCTTTATAGAATATTATTGTTATTATTTCGTTCTGAATTCATAGTCTTAGATCCTGTTGCTGTAAAAGCGAAGAGAATAAATTATTTAATATTCATGATTATTCATTCGCCTATTTCTTGGTCCGCCCTCTCCCCAAATTTTATTCGCTTAATTAAATGTTATAAAAGAATTGGTAGGTACAAAGAATTGGTAAAGTGGGGGTAAGAACATCTACTATCCCATCTATCATCTATCATCGGAACAATCCAGGAGATGGACGGTAGCATCTGCGTAATAGCAACTAAAAAATAAAAAACTGCGGTTCCCATCCATCCCTGCCTTCTGCGTGGCGACTGTGGAATATATTTGCTTTGAGGCAACCTATGGGGAGATCTATTTCAGCAGTGGACTTTTGATATATCTGTAATGATGATGATGAAAATAAAAGATTTATTACTATTTATTTTGTTAACGTATTCACAAAAAAATCACCTGGATTACGGAATAAGCTACTTCAACTCTACGTGTTGTGAGAGCTGCCTTTTTTTAAATTTCATAAGCCTGAAATCTTCGGGTTGACTTAATAAAATAAATTGATCTTTTGCCACCAACGGTCAATTCAGAATCTTATTCAGCTTATTCAATTCAAAAGCACATTGTTAATTAGTTTAAATAATTGATTACGTGGTTCTTGGGTTTCGAGTATATGAATATAAAGCTTCCTTCACCTTCTTTTTAATGATCTCGTACTCAAAAACGATGAATATTCTTTCACAGAACATGTTATATTAGATATGGATAAATAAAACGAGTTCTTTTGTATTTTTTTTTTGAATTTACTTTTTATTCCTGACACTACATAATTTTTTTAAAGGGTAAGTGTGACAAACGAGCACACAGTCCACCTGGTTGCTACGACCTATTGACATCTACATCTACCCTCGATTACGAATCCAAATGCAGATGCGTTGTCGCCTGTGAGGACTAAGATGGAATACCTCATTTCCAGTAAAAGTATTCCGGTTCTCTACACTCACCATACGAAACGCAGCAGTGTCAAGCTGCCATTTTACGCTGGTAATCTGTGAGAGTGTGGTCCTTCCCCGGTCGAGCCGACCCATTCGTGGTACAACTATACCTACTACTAATTAGCTGCAGCATGGCTCTACCGCGTAAAGTTACATCCTTCGTAGTTGAAAGTATGGCGAAGTTGTTGATAATATCGAATATGTCAGAGGATTATATTATTTTTGTTTGTATCAATTATAAATCATTTCATCATTAGCAACTGTTTTAGCTTTAATTCGTATTAGAACTGTATGTCCGTATTGGTACTTTATTTAAATTTCATGTTTACGCATGGACGTCGGTCGAGTAACTGTATCCCGCCTATTAATCCGCTGGAGCACGTACGCTTTACAACCTGTCGTGCAAATATTTATCCACATCGGATTTACGTGTTAACCGCTCGGAATTGTAATCAGCTTTGATTGGGAACTCGCCGATGTCATACCAGCGAGACTAATGACTATGTAACTGGTAGCTGCTTTGGAAACGTCTATAAATTTTGATTTTAGACTGTTTTCGGGAAATGAAACACTTCCTTTTATATTCATAGCACCTAATATCGCTTGTGGTCAGAATTCGACAAATGTCTGATAACATTGCATTTAACCTAATTACTTTAAATCTTATTTGTTTGCAATATTTACCAATACAAACCGTTTTGCGGTTTAATGGTGCTGTATAGTAACTATGCACTATTGTAATATGTTTTATGTATAATTAAATAAAAAAAAGGTACCCGTGCAAAGATCTTAGCTCATACAGGCAAGTATAACGGCAAAAATAACGTGATTAAAATACATACATTTCGTGATTAATAGCTTAAAGCATTTTGTGTAGAAAAATGATATATTTTTTTAACTTTATTTTACCTATCTTAAAGGTTATATGTTTTTTGTGCACATCTATGGCACGTTATCTTTCGAACTAATTGAGTGTAGTTACTCTATTTTCATTATAAATACCAAATAAAGTTCTTCAATTTTCGAGTACACACTCCACCTTATGTTAAGTGGATGCTGTGGTCTATAGACATCTACATCTGTGCTCGATTAAGAATGAAAATCCAGGTATGTTGTCACCCTTGAGGACTAAGATGGAATGCCTTGTTAATTAACAGTGAAAATGGTCTTCAGTTCTCTGTACTCACTATACGAAACATAGCAGCATGAAGATTCTTTTTCATGTAGGTATTCTGTTAGAACGTGATCCTACCCCAGTTGATTCGTGCTCTACCACGTAAACAGTATTATTCCATTCTACGCTTTGATAATTACAAAAAAGGTTCTTCTATTTTCGATAATCACGTACAAATATAACGATATTGCATTCTACGCTTTGTTAGGTACTCAGAGATAGATATCCATGAAATATCAATTAAAAGAAATATTTTATAATCATATCATTGTAAATGATTTATTTTATTAATAATTTCATTCAAGTTTGAAATTGTCAAAGATAGATAAGGAATAATGAAATTAGAACAACGATATGAGCTTATAATACTCGTTTACCTCCCTGAAAAAAAAATCGCTGTAATTACAAACAAACTTTACGACAGACTTTTATAAGTGCTGAACTGCAGTAAGAATATAGATATCAGCGTCGTTAAAGTTGCAGTTCGTAAATAGTCTTGAGTCTGGAATTTATACTCTCACGATACTCTTTTTATAGAGTAAGTGTGATAAACGAGCACAGAGTATAACCACAGATGGTAAGTGGATACTGTGGCCCATAGACATCCTCGGTTAAGAATCAAATAGCAGAATGTGTTGGACTCACATCAAATGCCTCGTTAACAGTCAACTTAAATTTAAAATAAAAAAAACCCAAAACAAAAAGACCTGATGATTTTCCAACGATTGAAGAGATTTTCTTGAAACATAGCTAAGAAAGTTCTCGATTAAAAAAAAATATCAAAATCGGTTCATCCGTGTAGGAGCTATGATGTATAGACAGACACATAGATACATACTACAAACTTACGAATAACACCTCTCTGTTTTCATCGGGGATTGAAGAGTTCTTTACACTCACCATACGATACACAGTAGCATTAAAGTGCTATTTCATTCTGGTACTATATAAAAGCGTGGTCCTTCCTCAGGCGAGCCGACACATTCGTGTTACAACCATAATATTTTGTGGCTGATCGTACACGTAACTTGTAATAATACTAATTTCAAAAAGCTCTTCGAATACCGTGGTATAATAATATTAAAATGAATAGAAACCATATAATTGTTATTCATAGGTTACGTTCTGGGCACTACCCCAATAAAAAATTTGTATTTTTAATGAAAAAAAGCAGACTCGCCTAATTGCGATATTTGTCATATTATAGAAGATATCCAACATATGCTAGCAGAATGTGTCAAACATCAAAGGGAAAGGGAGAATCTGGTACAAAAATTTAATATCAATTTGTGTGAAACGGGTTGGTTTTTGAGTATACTTGCGGAGCCACACTCAGCGGTAGCAAAATCAGTCAGTTCCATATTTTTACCACATTGATTGCCCGTTTCCAAATAGCATTTGTGAAACAGGAACAAGCTAGGTTACGATAAGGCTGACATAACCTTGTAGGATAAAAGCCTTTTTAAATAAAGATAGATAATAAAAAAAAGGTCTTACAGACTGGCGGTGTGACCAGATGCGTGTAGTAAGGCGTTGATTACTTCATTGTCCTTTCCCAGTTTCAAATTCGTCCCGCGGTAACTTTTTCTTCAACGTTTAAATGACTCGGAATTCGAATTTCGAACGCAGCGTTATTCATACATCGGTCACGGCAGCTATGTAGGCGACTCATTGAATAGAATATTCGCGTTTGCTTCAAGCGAAGAATAAGCAAGTATCGAGCTGTTGTTTGTGTAATTTAGATTTCGCGGCCGCTGCTGCTTTTTGTTATTCCACTTAGAAAGTAAAAAAAGGCTTTTGTTATGATCTATTCTTTTAACTATTACAAGCTAGTGCTTGACTACTATCCCACATAAGGTAAATGTTGACGAAGCCTGAGATGGTAAAGCGCACTGAATTAACTTAACAAAGGTCTATTTTTTTTTTATAGAATAGGGGGCAAACGAGCATGCGGCTCACCTGATGGTAAGTGACTACCGCCGCCCATGAACAACCGCAACACCAGGGGAATTGCAGATGCGTTGCCGACCTTTTAGAAAGGTGTAAGCTCTTTTCTTGAAGGTTCCTATTTCTCTTGCCTTGAAGACACCCACCTTATAATCGGATGAAAAGACAGATGCTGGCAACTTATTCCATTCATTTGTTGTACGCATGACGAAAGATCAGCTAACCGTTAGCTTTGAATGCATGGTAAGTTAACAGCGAAGGGATGGCGGCTGCTTCAGTGTCTGGTTATGCAATGGTGGAAGGGCGAGGGAGGAATCAAGTTAGCAATTCCTGCGCACTCTCCGAAATGTATCCTGTAGAAAACCGAAAGGCTGGCTACTTTGCGCCTATGTGCTTGATTGGTGAGATTGGTATCAACCAAATTTGAGTCACCAATAAGCCTCTTAACACGCCTTTCTATAGAGGTGACATTTTGCAACAACAGCTCAAATATAGCAGTACTATACAAATTTAGTTATGAAGAAAAAATATATAATGTTAACTTAACAAAAATAAATAAATAATGATTGTAATAACTTAATACTTTACTCTGTTTTTCCGTCAGATTACAATATAGCTGTCTTTAAGGCATGAGTGAATAGGCTTTTGTTGTGCAAAGACTGTGCGGTTTACCATCTAAGGCTTACCTATGAGTGGGATTTGGGACAAGCACTTGTTTAAAACATGTTAAAATATAATGAAATAATATTTTATTTTATATTATATAGTATTAGAGTATTTGAAATAAAGGCCACAATTAATTTACAAATGAAATGACATTTGTTCCATGCCATACCGTTCATCAGTTCGCGGTAAAACTTTGTCAACTTATTGCTAGCACTTGCGCGAAGGTTATAGGCATAGTACAATTAACTAAAAGTAGGTGGCTCACGTATCACCATAACAAATTTTATTTTAAAGTCATATATCATTCAATTTCAATGAATATATTATGTGACATTCCTAATTAAACAATATAACTCTTCCAAATTTAAAATAAATTATTTCTTCTGCGGCTCTATGTGCTACTAGCTAGTACTTTAATGAATTTTTTTTTTTTATAGGATAAGGGTGACAAACGAGCACACAGTCCACCTGATGGTTAATGGTTCCTGCGGCCCATAGACATCTACATCTATCCTCTATTACAATTCAAAATGTAGATGCGTTGTCACCCGTGAGGACTAAGATGGAATGCCTCATTTCCAGTAGAAAGGGCCTCCGGCCACCTGCACTCA
The DNA here is from genome assembly GCA_033319125.1 of Parnassius glacialis. Lineage (NCBI taxonomy): Eukaryota > Metazoa > Arthropoda > Insecta > Lepidoptera > Papilionidae > Parnassius > Parnassius glacialis. The sequence continues at coordinate 27,595,567 of JAVANC010000005.1, read as the reverse complement.
CCAAGCGAAACGCAGAGGTGAACCTCTACTTAACGCTGGTTTTCTGTGAGGTCGTGGTACCACCCCGGTTCGAGCCGGCCCATCCGTGCAACAGCAAAAGCTGCCGCGTGGCTCTACCACTGTTAAAATGTTATATAACATTCCTAATTAAACAATATAACTCTTCCAAATTTAAAATAAATTATTTCTTCTGCGGTTCTATGTGCTACTAGCTAGTACTTTAATGAAAATCTGCAGAGATATTATGTTTTTTGAATGTTAGTAGCTTCGCGAATATTCCTTAAATTCTTCTTCTTAAGTTACAGGATACAAGGAAGGTGAATTCGATCTCTAAAACTAACAGCATTGTTACTTACGATATTAAGTGTTGATTTATAATATCTTGTTTGATAGCTACTAAACTCTATCAGAAATTAGAAGCCTCTGCCAATCAGTAGCAGGAATATAAGTTTTCACTTTACTTTTTGTTTTTACAAGGAACGTCAAATGTTTACAGTAATAAGGAAAGAGAGACGTAGTACTGCGTACATTTCAAGACATACAGAAACCGTGCTCAACTTCTAAACAAGCTTGAATGGCACACAGATCATCATTCTATAAGTTCACTGATAGCCGCACACACTATGCTCCTAAAACCATGTTGTAAGTTGCAAATGCGATGTATGTGTATACGTGGGTGCGTTTTCTTACAATTAGCTGATTATGGTTTTCGGTACGTCTATATACGTCGGTACTCAACTGCTTGTTTTTTTATGTGTGTTATCTCATAAATTTTTACTGGGTTGACCGATTTCGACGATTCTTCTTTTATTTGAAAGCTCGTGCTTCACATATGGTCCAATATAAATTTGATCAAAGTGTGACAAGTAGTTTTTGAGTTATTCTTATTAATTTATATTGAATTCGGTTGTACAAAAAATTAAATTTTTAGTTACTTTGGTGTGAAAATATTTGCTTGACTTGAAAAATAAAACGTAATTAGTTTAAAAAATAATAGTAACGCTATTAAAATTACTAATATTCCCCATTAGCTACTATAAGTAAAATTAAAATCATTGTAGAGCGGTCTACGAAAGTTGATGGCAGATTCGATCTTTCGATGACTCAATCAACTAATCGAAGTTTGCAGCAATAGATATTATTTCGAATATCCTTACTAACATTTAAGCATTACTTAAAAGTCTTCCTATTAGTATTGTAATTATTAGTATTGGAGCAGACAAATTTTACTATTTTTGTTTTAATGAATAAGGGTGATAACCGAGCACACAGTCCACCTGATGATAAGTGGATGTCTACATTTATGTAGTATATTATAATAAACAATCAAAATGTTCATATATGATTCATGAAACAGGGAAAGGGACGCTTTTTGACGCTAGTATTCCGTGGTCGTGGCCCTTCAGAGCTTGGTCCTTCCCCGATTGAGCCCAACTATTCGTGCTTCAGCTATAATATAGCTGGCTCTGCTTTTTCCGGCCGAGATAACTTCTTCAATATGCTATAGTAATACTCGCTGCTGTACTGTGATCTAATATGTGATGTAATTGTAAAATACAGTGTGAAAGTCTAATAAAAACATGCGGAAATTAAAATAAGCAAATGCGTAATGATAATTATAACCGCTACAAACACTAATGTATGCTTACATTAGTAATCCAGTGTGATGTCCTTTTTCCTTGATATACTTTTTACATAAGTATTTTAAGTATTTTAGTGTATTAGTTTTAAATTTTTTTGCGACAAAAAATGTTACAATTTACGTTTCATCATTTAATTTCTATAAATTATAGATGTGTAAATTTAGTACTTTATATTTTACAGCTTTTGCCGACGGCTTTGCTTTTGTACCCAATGGAACATGAAAAAGTATCCTATTTTCTATTTCACGACGTCACCTACATATTTGCCAAACATTAATTAAATCCTTGCTCTCATAATGTGATTGGGCGACAAACTATGTCAAATAATATAAGAAGTTTTGAGAAACGAAACGTCTGGCACTGCCAAAATTATTCTCTCTACCATGCATGGTAAATTCTTCAATCTTGTACATGTCCAGCAATAGATTCTTCAAAGCTTATTGTGAGGATGTCGGTACTTAAGAAACAACTTATTGTCAGTTGTTCCATTAGCAATAGATGCATCATGTGACCCTATTAATAGTAATGTAAAAAAAAATTCGCCTGTATATTTCACTTCAACAAGGGCTTTCCTATCAAAATTTTAATATCACGTAACATTACCAATTAAGTTCGTTTGCACAAGGAAAGCACCAATGATCCGAGCATAATGAGAAATACGTCGTCTCAGAGTCCCAACGCATAATTAAGAAAATATTTCGCGTTGTGTAACAAATTTCCTTTCGTTCGAGACGAGAAGAAAACCATGTCGTGATGTTACAGAATGTAGGTAATTATATAAACGACAATCAACGTTACAAAGACGTCAGAAAGGGAAAGACGGATAACGTAATTATACAGATATGCCACACTAACACCGTGCAGCGTGACGGATAGCACACTGCCACAAATATGTTGTGTTATATGAAAATAATTAAATCAGAAGAACCATATTATCTCAATGATAATTACGTTGGCTTTTAAAATATAGCAATTTGTATTCGCATCATATACCAGTCCGAACAATTCAATAATGAAAATTGAAGGAATTCTTATGTTGTAACTGCTATGCCAAGTAGAATTCGCGATCAGGAATTTAAAGTGGAATTAAAGCAGAATTTAGTTGTTGTTCTAGACGGATAAGAGTTGGCAACATTTAAGATGGCAACTTCGCAATCTATCCAATACCATGAATTTTTTTTAGAAGATCCATAAACACCTTTTACGTCATCCATAGATGAGAGGAAATAATAAGTACATGTTTGTGACGACCATTTACGCATTTGTAGTATTACCCAATCAACCCATACTGTTCAATGGGTGTCTTAAGAAGCAACTATGGGATATTAAGGATCTTTCGGCTGTCAATAGATGACGGTAGAACCGTTTCGTTTACATCAAGCATAAAACTTCCAGACCAGCGATGGAAAGCAGCGTCAAGGGTGCCAAAGTACCAAGCTTAACAATTAAGGCAATTTCTCTTTAAAAGTCGTGAAACCCTTATCCAGAAATAGACTTTGAAGTGATGATGAAGAAAAATAAGTATTTCATTTATATCACAAAAAATGTGTTATAGAGTTGTCTTACAGAATTTATTACTTCATAGAGTTACTTTTATTTATGCCAACAATTTATTCAAATTTAATTAATAAATGTAATAAAACATAACAACAAACGTGGGTTCGTGGGTTGTGTTTAGAGTTTAACTATTATCAATATTTTTTTTTTAATTAGAATCGTACATTTGTTACGCTTATCTGTGACAGCCTTAACATTTCCCCCAGTATCTGGGCAATAAGCATAAATGTAATTTGTGCGAATATGAAAACGGCTGTGTTTGCTGTTTTTAGTTCTCCGTCTGGATCCTAAAGACTGTCGCTTTAGTATATTTTTATAGCGTCTATTTTCTATTTTGCTTTGATACTCTTGTGTTTTAGGTAAATTAAAGGCACCAAATAATACATTTTAGTGTTTCTTTTGGAATCACCTTGGTATCTATCTGTCTTACTGTCACAATATAAGGTTCTCCACCGAGGCGCAACATGTACATGATTGAAATCAGGCATGGTAAAAGGCACGGCAAAATGGCAAGGCAAAATGTAAAATTCAAACACTGATAAGTAGTTAAAAATTTTAAATTTCATCTAGGTATTTGTCTAGGCTAAAAACGAAGATGATAAGATTTTTTGAGCTTACCTTGTGATTAATAAATAATTATAAAAATCAATCAAAAGGTCTTAAAGCGCCATACCAGCAATAGTATTCAATTTATTATGTTTTGGTTAATTTTATTACAGAATGCGTCTATAAAATATAAATAAATAATGCTTCAAAATTGCTGCCCTACACTGGGTTTCTAAAGGTATATAATAAAAGTTTAATACAATAATGGATACAGCGATACTTTTAAAGTTAACAATAATATATTATTTGCTATTAAAATTATGATGTATGACGTTCTGGGCGATTCCGAACACCGCAACAACTTCCGATTACTAAAGGTAGTTATCAACTGCGATGGATACAATAATAAAGTGTTGTAATTGTATAATACACAATTCCAAGTTATTTTTCATGGCGTAAACGTACCAATGACGCAAATTGACGTGTAATAAAATTAACAATAAACTTGGATGCACTATAGGGCCGTATCTGCACGGCATAGTTTGTACATTATCTATACTTTCAATTTTCCATGGTTTCTTTTTTGTATGAATTCAAACTAAAGTCCATCACTAAGCCGCGCAGTACTCACTATTAAGTTATAAAATTAAAAGGTAAGAAAAATCAAATGTATCAAGCGATATCAATGCGAAAGCGATGTCACCTAATTATGATACGATTATTTCATGCTAACACCCATAGAGCCTATTAGTTTAATATTTTATTAGATATGGCACTTAATTCTTATATAGCAAAGGTTATAATAAAATAAATGAACACAAAATAAAATAAGTTTACAATATTAAATTTATAAAAGTACATGAAAAACTACACTTCGCCTCGTACCGGTAGGCGAAGTGTAGGGCGACCCCCCACGATATGGAGTGACGACCTGGTAAGGCATGCAGGAAGTCGATGGATGCAGGTGGCTCAGGACCGTGCTTTGTGGCATTCCTTGGGGGAGGCCTATGTTCAGCAGTGGACTTGTGAAGGGCTGTAATGATGATGATGATGATGACATAAAAAATGGTTTTAAAATTTAACATTCACCTGAAAATTCTTAAATAATCTGAAAAATTATTTAGTTTTAAATGAAATGCCCAAAAATAAATTTCAGAATGACTAAGCAAATGAATTCAGGGAAAGAAAAATATCTTAGAGAAAAATAACGAAAACTGAAAACAACAGGCATTTGTTTCATACAAGTTGAAACTCATTGCAATATGCAATAGTCAACTTTTATTTTAATTGGCGAATTTCGCAATTAGGAAAGGTTTTTTTTTTCATTTGCGTTAAATATCATACACATTTTACTAGAGTAAAACCATGTGTTAAAGAGGGAACGCACACACGAATAAATTACCTTATAAGAATAATGTTTTTATTCCTTGAATGGGGTGATATTCATGACTAACGTATTCTGGTTCTTTCTTCTTATCACTTCGTAACAGTTATAATTGTATCTATAATCTACTAATATATTAATATCGCAGTTCCAGAAGTTTCGTAATTTTGACGCTGCAGTTGTACGCGTCGCGAGTATGGGTTTTTACACATACATCTAGTATATGCGAGATTCTATAATGATATCCTTTGATTAGAAGCCAAACATAAGAGTTAAAAAGTCAACAAATTGGGAGATATCTATTTTTTTATATAACAACCCGATGGTAAATGATGCTGGTCACACATAGACATCTACATCTATCCTCGATAAAAAATCAATAAAAATCTATATCTAACGTTAGACTGAAGAATAGTTGCTCTTCAGTCTAACGTTAGATATGGAAAGAATTAAGAGCCCTCTTACATTTCGGCGTTTCGCAAATTTAGGTATTTTACGCACCGAGCGGGCGGCAAGCTACGCGACCGATACTTTCTTTCATATCTATTCACTCGCTCGCACTATAATACTGTGAGTATGGCGACTAAACGATTTTGATCTTCCATAATACAAAGTTTTCTTAGGATGGACTTCAGTGGATGGAATATTTTTTGGTGTGTTATTTTAATGTTATCTTATTAATTTATTATTATATAATGTATTATTTATTATTATATACCATTTTGATATATTATTCATTATTTATGAAATTTAGTGTCAAAATAAGTACACATAAATATTTTAATTGTTACGCTGTAATCGAATGTTAATAATCGATTATGTCTACTACCGGTAGAATAGTGGTATAAATAAATAAACGGTTGCAACCTGTTTTAATAAATATAACAACCAAATGTAACTAATATTTTTTTAATCGGTACTCACAGTCAATTACTATATTTTTTATAAGAAAAATATTTGCTGCGACGGCATTGACCGAACTTTTCTCAATTCGATAATTTCAAGCAGTACACACTTTTCATAAAAAGCTTGTAACTTGGGTAACATATTGAAAATCTAAAATTCGGTCATATTTGTAAATTTTTAGTACTTTTACTGCATTAATCTGGGCCAATACATATTATGGCAAGTATTCAGACATTTTTATTTGCTAAATGAAGCTGGACTTGGATTTGGTAAAACCAGTCATTATTTTGATTTAATGTTACACTTGAATCACTGAATTTATAACCTTTAACTTTTTTTTGTCGAAAGGCCGTATCAAAATCTATTCCGAAAGCTGAAATAGGACATTTAACTTCAATAAGACCGTTGCTGTATAAACCATTAGGTGAAGCCCTCAAATAACAATGATCTAAGTCAATGAATAGACCACATTTTTGAAGAGACGTGATCTAAATTATAACTATATAAAATAGTTTTAAACCGATCGATCAAAAATTGCGGTCGTAGTTGACGATATTCTAGTATGCAGGTAATCGACGCACACTAGGATAGCAATCGACGCACACTACGGTAGTATCGAAACGATGCAGCGCCCGAAATAAACTGACGCAGGTCCACCCTCGGCAAGCGCTCGCGCGTTAATGATCGCAGATGGCCGGCACAGTGAAATATATAGTACTTTTATTTAATTAATTAAAATATAATAGTAACGATTTAAAAAGTAAAAATAATAGCATAGTGTAAGCAAATGTTGATGATTATTTTGGTATAAATTTTACTTCTAAATGATGTAGAACTTCGGAAATATAGGGGCCTGTATCGAAGCTTTTTTGGTCGTGTTTTGAATTATGTCGATTTTTTTTCCTAGCGTGAAAAGCATATAACGAAAATGTATTCCATTATTATTAAAGTGTAGGATATTTGGGAGATAAAAATATTTTTTTTGATGGTCGATATTCAATAGAATCTACAAATTAGAGCTCCCAAATCATGTCTTCGAGAGTTTTTGCCTAAACATGCATCGGGAGAATGATTATTACTGATTAAATAAATAAGTTATCTAAAATCCATTCTGAGCTTATTTGAGGAGAGAAAACGAACTATTTTTACCAAGTAATTGTTATTTCAAGCAATGAACGATAAACATAAAATTTCAACGAGGAAACCTTGTAATTTCGCGTTTTTTTGTAATGCGCCCCTTAAGACCAGCGTCAGGATTAAACAATTGCATCACTTTAAAACAAAATTTAACATAAATAAGTAAAAAATAGTATATTTATAAGAATAAAAATAGTGATCAGATTTTGGAATCGACCCCACATCCGAATAATAAGGATCACTGACAAATAATGCTGCTACGAGGTCGTATATCCTATGCTTGTATTGTCGTATATTGTTTAGTATTTGTACGTAGGTCACTCAATAAGTTTTGAGATGCTCGAAATTTAAAAATGGCACGCACCCGTGTTGTATGTTTCTAAAAAGCAAATTTATATAAAAATAGAACTCCGTAAGCCAATGACGGCTAATAATTTTCTGCTAACCAGATGTCGCTAGTTGAAACTGAGGTAAAGTTTTTCGTCACACAATGTAATTTAATTGAGAAGTTGTTTTTTAATAAAAGAATATCAGCTTCTAGAGTATTATATTAATACACAAAACAATGCGTCAGTGGTTGGCTCTTTAATTTTTTGCACATTTTTTTTTTTAATTTTACTACTTTTATGAATATACGTGGTTTGGTTTCTTTATTTTTAATATTATTAATGTAAAATATAGCTAATAGTACAAAAATAAATAACAACTTTTACATTTTCCGAACAAATTAACTTCCCCACTCTGAAATCTGTCAAATATTATACCTCACTTTCTAGTGGCGCCGCCCTGGTGGCAGAAAAAGTCGTGGATGCCCTCATTGCTCAGTATTAAAAAAAAAACAAAGTTCTATTAATTTTACTGCAACGCTTCCCGCGCTTTTCATTTAAAACGATGGATCTTAACCGTGAACATTTGCGCGTTATGATATATTATGATTTTAAATTTGGTATAACCGAACAGTTAAGTTTACAACGGTTACAAGCAGCATTAGGGGACTCAGCTCCATTACGCTCAATAATTTTTAGGTGGTTTGCTAAATTCAAAACGGGTAAAATTAATCTTAAATATGACCAAAGAACCGGGGCCCCGCAAATAGCAGTAACGGCAGAAAATGTATGGACTACTGAAATGTTGATGCGAAAAGAGCTACGGATCACATAATATACGGACATTGAAAAGATTGTAGGCATTGATTCGGGGAGCAGTCATACCATCCTTGGAGTGAGGACGTTTTGTTGTTGATGTTCTCGTTTGCTCTCCGAAAGCGAAAAATAGACTCGTGAGGATTGGCGCCATGAAATGCGTCTTCGTTTTGAAAACGGGGCATCTAGGCGTGTTTCAGAAATCATTACTGGTGACGAGACATGGATCTCTTAATATAATCCGGAAAATATAAGGCAATCATCGGTATGGGCTAACTCAGAAGGACAGTTACCGACAAAACTACAAAGACCTCGCAACGTTGGCAAAAAATGGTGGCTAGTTTTTTTGACGCCAATGTTGGAAAATTGTAAGTCAATCAACTCTGAATAGTATACTACAGTTGTATTACCCAAAGCTTTTCAAGCTGTGCGGGAGAGAACACCACAGACCGGGCTTCGGGGATTCATCACGATAACGCCTCTTCACATACCTCCCTTAGAACAAAAGCATTTAATGAGGAATCTGGTGTTGAAACTCTAAGTCACCCACCCTACAGCCCTGACTTAGCTCCTTGTGGTTTCTGTTTGTTACCAAGAGTCAAAGAAAGAATAAAAGGCAAGTTTTTTTCAAGCGCCGAAGAAGCCGTGACTGCCTACGAAGAAGCGATTTCCGACCTGTCAGATCAAGACTGGCCAAAGTGTTTTCAGAGTTGGTTTAGGCGAATGGAACTTTGTATAGAGCACGATGGAGAATATTTTGAAAAGATGTAAAATAAATATTAACAGTATCTAGAATACTTTTTGTATATCTTAAAACCTACGTATAAATAAGAAATCATTCCTATGGTTGTTTTAAAAAAGTGTTTGTTTTATATATATAAAAAAGGACATTTTAGTATTATTTAAATAAATATCTGCCTTTTTTTAACTGATCGTACTTGTGATTAAAAGTAACACTGCTGCTGTAATGTGGATGCAGTATGAATAGGTCGGCTCGACCGGGGAGGACCACGCTCTGGCAGACTACAAGCGAAAAACAGCAGCAAAATGATTTTATTGTATTTGATATTATTTTTGATTAATGCTCGCAACAATTTGATAGTAAGACCGAGGTTATTTTCCTTTTAAGAGTACAATTATCAAAACAAATAAATCAATATTGTTTTTTTTTTATTTTGATCGGTTTGTCTTAGGCAAAATACATTTAGTAAAATCTTGCCATTTGGCACATTTATTTCTTTAAGTTGCCTCTTTTGTTGGTTGAGTGCCAGTCACGTTCCAATCTCGCTTGTAATTTTCTCAATGCCATTGACTCAGTCCACTGCCGTTCATTCCCTCTGCTTTAGTTACGCTCTTGCAATGAAACATGCCGCAGGCGAGTGGTACAACTCTTGCACATATTTACATGTAAGCAGTCAATATTGCTTCATTACTTAGATTCAATCTGAATTGTGTTTATTTCACCATCAACTTCATAAGTTTTAACAAGCAGTTGCTGAACTTATGCCTGTCACAAGAACACGGCAAAATATTCAAGCATTGCGAGGCACTAGATACCGTTGTTACTCCCACTTTGGACTCTTAAAGAAAAGTGATTTTCGAGACGAGTTTACACACGCACACGCACAAATTTACGTTTTAAAACAGCCGCTATTAAAACATCCACTGGATACGATGAAATTGTTGATTTTTAAGGTCGATAAAGCTGTAATGGCTAACAGTACTAACATCACAGCAACTAGACGTTGTCCACCCACCGTAGCTATATTTATTTATAATCTCATAACTGTCTTCACTTGATCACTAATATGTGGTATTTTTCGATACACTGTTTAATATTTCGAATGAATTCAATAGGATTTGTTATCTATTATCCTACAAGTATAAAAAGGCCAGCGTGGGCTTAGCCCACTCCACACATGTTATCTTTAAAATCAGTACAAATACTAAAAGTAAATAAGATATTATATGCGTTTCGGCCTAGTCTCGTCTTAGCGAGCGATCCAGGCAGCCAGCTTCACTTGTCAATTATGTTTAGATAATATGATTTCTTTTACAAGGTTGCCATCTCATATCATTATCCCGGATCGGGTAGTCCTCAAGTTAAAATAAAGAAAAAAAAACCGGCCAAGTGCGAGTCGGACTCGCGCACCGAGGGTTCTGAACAAATCCGTAGGTATATAAGTTTAAAATTATAAAAAATATTTTTATTATATGATGTAACAAAAAATTTATGCTTTTCGCAATGTTTCCTTTATCTATGCTATAATATGTTGCTTCGTACCAAATTTTCAGATTCTGAATTCACCCTGTAGGTTTTGATTCCCTTGAGAATGTCGAAAATTTGCGGCATAAACGGCTGTATCTTTTGATTGCGTTGGCTTAGAAGTTTGATTTTTTCACAGCTCCAAAGGACAGTAGACTTAAGTATTTGATATGAATTGAAATGATGTTTGATGAGAATTTCAGCTTGATACCTTCACGCGTTCCTGAGAAAAAGGGTCTTGACAGACAGACGGACAACAAAGTGACCCTATAAGGGTTCCGTTTTTTCCTTTTGAGGTACGGAACCCTAAAAATGGTAATTTTTAAATCTGAATAGTCTCATTACACAACTTAGCGAAACATTTTTTAAAAGAATTAAAAAAATTATCATTATGAATAAAGTATCAACGAAAATACAAAAATATATTTAAACCAGCGTTTGGAATTGTTTCTATTTTTTTAAGGTTTTATATTCGTTAAAAGTAAAAATGTCCATCCAAGCAATAAAAACTTCAAAAACTGTTTACGTTTAAATGCAAATCTCGTTTTTCTCACAGTTAAAAATTTTGTCAACAAATATCATCTCGTTTCGTTATGAGTTCTTTTTGTGGATTCAGCGACGGCACTCCGCAGTGTCCTAATAACTGTCATCCAGATTTAATATCACATCTTCCATTTTGTACGGGTTCTAACCAAGAGGCAATTTCCTTCCTTAAATTGTATTTGGACGAATACGCGTAAACTAAATACATATGCGGCTTCGTGTTTTCTCCATTTGTATACCTAGATTGGGAAAGACGCTATTATATTTTTGTAAGATAGCACTCGCGTGGAAAATGTTTACAGTGTAATAAATTTCATTTTCTACCGACTTCAAAAAGGAGACGGTACTCAATTCGACTGTATTTTTTTAATGTGTATGTTAACTTAAAACTTTTTACTGGTTGAACCAGAAACAGAAACTTTTTTATTCAATATAGATTATAAATAATACTTATTGAAAGTCACTCTTTTGTATAATTACCACTGGATCGAAAAAAAACCTCTGTCCTGGGAAGAACCAGCAAGAAACCCAGCGGGACCTTTTTTTTAAATAGCTTACAATCATGTATGTTACACAAATTAACAACACAACAAATTAGAAATAGCTTGGTAGCGATCACCTCATTTCCAGGGGTTATTATCATCTATAAATTTTTTAATACTATAATAACCCTTTTTATACAAACTTAGTTTAATAAAGTTTTTGAACTTTGAGCAGGTCAAATTTTGTATATTTTCTGGAATTTTGTTGTAAAAGCGTATACATCGCCCCAAGAATTGTGTCTGTTCCTAGTATTTACAGAATGAATATCACTTATTTTTGTAAAACTACTTTTATTTTTGTGTACGAACATTACATTTTCATAAATGTATTGAGAGGCCAAAGTTAATATATTAATTTCCTTAAATTTTTGTCGCAGCGACTCTTTAGGCTTTAAATCATAAATTGCTCTTATGGCCCTCTTCTGTAAAACAAATATAATTTCAGTGTCAGCTGCGTGTCCCCATAGCAAAATACCATACGACTTTCTGCTATGGAAATAGCTAAAGTAAACTAGTCTAGCTGTTTCAACACTAGTTAGACTTCTAATCTTTTTTACGGCATATGCTGCAGAACTAAGCCTGCTTGCTAGTTTTGATATATGGGGGCTCCATTGAAGCTTCGCGTCTAGTGTGATTCCAAGAAAAATGGTGGTATCTACAAGACTCAGTTTCTCCCCATTTAAAATTACATTTACCCGATTTCGATGATTCTTTTTTTATTTGAAATCTGATGTTTCACATGTGGTCCCATATAAATTTGATCAAGGTCTGACCAATACTTTTCAATTATTCTTAATAATTTATATTGAAGTTGGTTGTACAAAATTTTTAACTTTAAATTATTTTCAAATTTATTATAACTAATAACTCTACTTAAAAATATTATTAGATGTAGAGAGTATGTTACATTCGGTCGAGCACTGTCTTGCATTTAAAATATAGGTTAAATTTCTTTATTTAGGTACTCTATAACTAAGAAATAAATTAACCAACAAAGAACCTGACTGCAAAAATCTATTGTTGTGTAATATGAGCCTTTTTTCATTATATGTTACTCATAATATATATATATATATATATATATATATATATATATATATATATATATATATATATCTGTAATTAATGTACTTATATATATTCTTATACACGATATATTTACTTAGCATTATTATTTTATGGTGCAAGTTTTACACAGTTCATGTCCACCTATTTCCTTGTGGCATGATATCATTATTTATAATACCCGCGTCATTGTGATAAATTGATTGTAATGGGTTAGTCAAAATATTACTTCTAGTTAGGGATTACAGATGATTTAGAAACGAATACAGCCCCACATACATATTAGTTGGTAAAAATAATAGGTAACAAAAATAAGTTTTTAAACATTACGTAAAAATTAGTTTACAGTGACTAAACTTCGACATCTTTGCCGCACCGTTATCGAATGATAGACCCGTTTCATATGCCGAAGTGTGCTCGGAATAGGTTCCATAATGATCAGTTTCAGAGATTGCACTTTAAAATGTCGGTACTTAAAGATTTCGATTTTGAATCGGGTTATTTGAACGGTTGAGATATTAACTTCACTTATTTTTGTACTAAAAAGTATATTTTAACCCTTTCGCTGTCCCGTGAACTACGTATAGGGCACTGGTATTGTCTTACTATTGTGTCTGGAAACCCGACAGTGAAAGTGTTAAATTTATTTTTTTCTAGTCAAATAGAAATAAATATATAATCATTTACGATTTTACAAATTAATCTGTCCGGCATTTTGATACGATTTAAATTTTTCTATATATATTGTGGTAAAATAGGTTTACAAACCTACACTAGGATTTTCTCCTATACCTTGGAGGCGTTTACATACATAAATTGCTCATTAATAAACATAGACCCGTAACAAACATTTGTAGGCCATAAAACACGAGTTCTATGCGGGATTCAAACCCGCGGCTTCACAGCACCGCAGGTAAACGCTTAGCTACCACGCTACCGAGTCGTCAGATTAACATAGACACAGATAACTGCTAACATAAGAAAAATTTGTTAAATAATGAAGTCAAATAGGAAAGATCGTTTTACACGGTTAAAATGAGATTCTTGATGTCTGTCCATCAATCAGGTTGATCTTTTTCGTCAACAAATCGGTCGCTTTATGAGAGCTTAGACACAGACGCTACTAATGCGTGCTTCTTGGGCAAAAGTGTAAAATTGCGGGAATGTTAGCGAAGAGTTTTCGAGTCACTCTTGAATGTATTATGCGTCAGATTTAAATAAAAGTTTTATCTTAAAAGTAATATACTTTCGACTACGATCATTCTGGCACTGACATTGTTCTAAAATAAATGCGTAGTATGAGTATAATGTTATAGCAATAAAATATTATTACTGCTCGACTTATTTATTAATTTTTTCATGAAGAAATACTAATAGATTAGTTGGACAATAATGTTTTATTATATAGGCCTCTGAATGTTTTATCGTACATGGTACTATTGTTCTTGTCCGGGTATCTTCGTAACTAATTGTATCACACAGAGAAACTCCGAGCATAGTAATAGTCAAGCGAAGCATTAGTTATACTTCGATAAAAACAAACTCTATGTGAAACTGAAGGTTATTTTCATATGTCGATCAAAGCATCAAACTCCAGCTGATTTGTGTATTAAGATCTGTTATAAGACGATGTATTAATTTTGCTATTCTTCGAATCTATAACATTTTCGTCGATACTTCTGATCAACAATATAAGTCAATAATCTTAGCACGATTTTTAGATCATAAGGCGGTTAGTAATCACAAATTTAAGTAGCATTTTGCTCCAAGGCTACTTTTTGTAACTCAAAGGAGGATCTGACAAATTATGTGAAGGTGAATGAACACAATTACGATAATGACAGGGTAAAAAATTAATACATAATTTTAAAGCATTATACAAAATATTAATATAAATGAAAAATATATATATAACTAAAATTAATGAGTACACCTATTCGTGTGCACACATCGGTGGTCTGAATTTTGTCCTGCGCTGGCCTCCGTAGAGACTGGGCGTGACCGAATTTCTGTTATGTCTGGAAGACATTAAACTGCTTTAATACTATTAAGATCTTCTTCAACTTTTAGTTACTAGTGCGTTAAAAATAACCTTTTGCAGTTCATAAGTTTTCGTTATTTTAACAACTTTATGTTTAAATGCAATAAAGAGTCATGTATCTATCTAAATAAGTCATAATATTTTATAACGTAAAACGTTTTTTTCCAGTTGTCAAAAAACATTTGGCTTTCAGTATAAAATATAAATAACACTATTTTAAAAAACAAAACGAACATAAAAATAATTAAATTTGCTAAAAAATTATATAAACCGCATAATTAGTTAATGAATTTCGATTGCCAAATTACTATATCCGTAACAAGATGCTTAGAATATATGCGCAAATTACATAAAGAAGCGTTCAATAAAGATGACTTTCTCCTCTTAGTTAACATTATAAGTTGCGTTACACAACGGATTTGAATTATAAGATAATGTAAATTTTCAGCATTCTCACCGCCTTTCACTGTCAGCTGGACATAATATTTTATAAACTCTCTATCATATAGCGTAGATGGCGATTATTGCTAAGTCCGATCGACCGAAATTGCCAATTAAAAGTTTTTACGACATCTAAATAAACGTTCTGGTTGACTGCCGCTTATAAATCAATTTTTATATAATATTGAAATATTTTTTTTAAATACGAAGAATATTTTATAATTTAATACGATTAAATATAACACAACAATGGAAAACTTGTTTTTCGTGCATGAGTATATATACATATATCACTAGGAATATCATAATTTAAAATTAAAAATTTAGTACTGCCGACTTAAATATAAGTTATTAAGAATAACTCAAAAACTATTGGCTGACCTTGATCAAATTTATATGGGACCACACGATAAATACCAGCTTTCAAATAAAAAAAGAATCATCGAAATCGGTTCACCCAGTAAAAAGTTATGGTACACACATAAAAAAAACATACAGTGGAATTGAGTACCGTCTCCTTTTTGGAAGTCGGCAGATAATAGAAGTTATAATTTATTGATAGTTCTCGATCTGTCTTCCTTTCATAATATGGGTCTTATGGTTTATTATAACGGTACCTTTATTTTATTATTTGTTTGATTCTTTCTAAATAATTTATAAAAAATTCATTGAAATATTATGTACTACGTACTAGAGGCGACACTGCACTATGTTACGCTGTTCCATTCAACTGCGGCAATGTCACCGCACTACACTTTAATCAGTCACTCGCTAGGCGCTTGTAGAGTTGTCACGTGTTGTGTTGATTTAAAAAAAAATCTCTTGATAAAATATGCCGCGGTGTGTTCTTAGATATTGCACAAAAAATTCACGAAATGTTAGTAAAAACCAAGGAATCACTTTTCATCGGTAAGTAAGATACTTAAATAATAAAAAAATATTATAGATTAATAATTAAAAAGTTATTTCTTTGGCGCCAACTTGTATCATGGAATATAGATTATGAAATACATTTGTTCAGATACGACATTTTTGTGAGCAAGTGTAGGACGATGATATTATGCACAATTTTTTTTTGTAGAAATAAATATACCTAAGTATTTATAATTAGGCTAAATTTCTTACATTTATATTTGTTGATTATTCTTTTATTTTATTTTTAGGTTTCCACGTCCAAGCCACGAAAACCGAGAAAAGTGAATTAAATTCGTCCAAAATAATCGTAGAGATGTGGTTACCAACAAATCTTACATACATTTGTTCCTTGCATTTTAAGGAAGAGGATAAATATAGTACGAGGAATTCAAAAATTAACAAAACTTGTATTGTTTAAAGGCACTTAATTAAATACCTAATATATATTTTTACAATAACATTTATACATCTTATTAATTGAAATTAGTTTTCAGCAAAAAACAACAAATAAGTGTATATACGTATAATTCATGTGTAAACAGAAATGGTAGAAGTTTTTAAAGTTTTACTATGTTTTCTCACAGTAATTCATAAGGCATAATATAAATAGTATCAGCTCTGTGTCCATGCCTAACGCAAACTTAGGTTAGGGCTTTTGGGGACCCAGTTCTAGATTTAAAATTTAAATAAATATATTTCATTAGCTTCGATTCTTTCCAATTTATATAGTTATCTTATAAAATATTTACATAAAAATGTAATTAACCCTTAATTTGGTTTTGTACGGTGTGACGAACATTAACTTAACTTATTACTTAACTTATATTACTTAACTTAACGAATATTTTTTCTATGACGCAAATTATTATTTTTATATTTAATTTATTGGCAATTTACAAACTATTAGTAGAAAAAAATATATGAATGTGGCAACACCGTAACTGTCATTCGTGATACAACATGTCGACGAAAAGGCGGCCCTCCGTTTTTCTCAAGGTATTTAATGTTGTTTTTTATTGTTTTAACCAATTTTTTCAACATGTTTTTGTTTTTTGTGTTAGCATATATGTTTATAAAAGGGATAAGCTACAAATACTGACAATCTATGGTTATTTTGTTTGTTTTATGGGTCCGAAAACTCGTTGTCCGTCACACCGAACATTGACAAATGCATAGAGATATTGTATTTTGTTTCTATGTTCGCTGAGACGAACATTGCCAAATTACTAACGCTGTTTGTTTGGTTTATATTTTGCGTTTTTTTGCTTACTTTGGTTCACTTTTGCTTGTCAACAGAGTACTCGTGCTAGTAAAATATTGGCTTTGGTTCCACGAGAGCATGCCCCTTCCGATGCTAGTGAGAATTCAGATTCTGAAACTGAAAATGTTTATGTAAGGCCTCAGATTGATTTTGACTCTAACACCTCTCCTGCACATTCTCATCATGAGTTTGACTGTGAATCCTCTTCTGCACCATCCATTGCATCTTCGCTTGAAAATCTTAACCTCGATTCCTCATTTGATGACAACCCTGTTGATACCCAATATGAACCAGAAGAAGAAGCATTATTAGATACAGTTCCATTAACACCAATCCTGCAAGAAATACGAGAATCTAACTACGAGAATATTCCATCTAACATTCCTTCCGTATCTTCAATACCAGCCACATCTATTACTCCACGATTATCTAGAAAAACAAGATCAAAACAACCAACTGCATCAGCTGCAAAAAGGGTAAAACGAATAAAGAAGAAAGTGCAATTGACGTATACTTGGAAAAAAGTGCAATTTCGCCATAGAGCGACGATTGAAGAAGAAGAAAATATGGATTATGTTGACATGCCTGAACCCAGTGCTGCACCTTTGTCATACTTTGAATTATTTTTTTCGAAGGACATAATGAGTGATATTGTTGACCAAACAAATTTCTACTCTGTTTAAGAAACCGGTAAGTCAATTCAACTGACTGAAGATGAGTTTCGCGATTTTTTAGCCATTCATGTTATAATGGGTATTGTTGGCATGCCTTCATATCTTGATTACTGGTCAGAAAAATACAGATATGACAAAGTGGCCGATATAATGTCTTTAAAAAGATACCAGCAGATCCGACGCTATTTACATTTTGCGGACAATAACCTCGAGGATGGCGATAGATATTATAAGATACGACCAGTATTTGAGAAAATTAGACAAAATTGTTTGAAACAACAACATAATGAAAGAAAGTTTAGCATTGACGAGATGATGATAGCTTATAAAGGTTCAAAGGCTGGGAAAAGAAAGCAGTATATGAAGGACAAACCTAATAAATGGGGGTTTAAAAATTATGTCAGAGCTGGTGTATCGGGAATTATTTACGACTTCGTTATATACGCGGGAGACGATACTTTCCGATACCACACGTTTTCTGAAGAAGAATTGTCCCTTGGTTTTGGTGCTCAAGTAGTTATTGCCTTATGCCAAACGATCAACCAAAAGCCAGCAATCATCTTTTGCGATAATTTTTTCTCATCACCGGAACTGTTTTATTTTTTGCGGGAAAACTACGGTATTTTTGGTTTAGGCACTATTCGAAACAATCGTCTACGAGGAGCTGAACAAAAAATGCTAACTGAAAAAGAGATGAAAAAGAAACCTAGAGGAACTTACGCAGAGGTTGTCTGCAATAAGAGTCGTTTGGCTGTAGTTCGGTGGAACGATAACAAGGCTGTAACTTTGATAAGTTCCTATGCTGCAAGTGAGCCAGTGGGAAAGATTTTAAGATATAGCAAAGAAGAGAAGAAGAAAGTGGAAGTACCGTGTCCGCAAGTTGTACTACAGTACAACCATCATATGGGTGGTGTAGATCTCGCCGATATGCTCATATCACTCTTTAAAACACCATTCAAAAGTAGGAGGTGGTATTTGGGAATTTTCGCACAATTGTTAGATATATGTATCAACAATGCCTGGTTGATGTGGAGAAAAAGGAACGCAGGAATTTCACGACGCAAAATGCCTTTGAAAACTTTCAGATTCCAAATTTATGAAAGTTTAATAGGAGAGATGCGCTGTAAAAACCGGAAGGCAACAGCCAGTTCTAAGATAAAAAAGCCTCGTGTAGCCCTTCCATCAAGTCCGATAAAATACGACAATTTTGGCCACTTTCCATCAGTCATGGTAGAAGGTAGATGCCGGTACTGCCAGAAAAAAACCGTGGTGTATTGCACAAAATGCAATACTAGATTATGCTTTGTCACAGGCAAGAATGCCCGCAATTGTTTTTTAAACTATCATACAAAATAATTAGCTTGTAAGTTCTTTGTGCCTTATTTTTCTTTTGGAGTATTAAAAATTTTTTGGTAAATTAATTTCATAGTTTTATTTTCCATAATTGGGCAATGTCCGTCACATCGGACATACAATATTTTTAGTCGATTACTACATATTTCGCAATGTCCGTCGTGCCGAACATTAATTTTCTCAAAAATTAGCACAGCTAGATTTTTTTTATTAATTATATAGGACGTCTAATACACTAATTAACTTATAATAACAATTAAATTACTTAATTTTAATCTTTTTGCTATCTGCCAAATTAAGGGTTAAAATGCTATTGTGATAATATTATGTATTATCATACTAATTTACTTCATATCATGAAAATAATTGACAAATTATTAAAAATTGAACTCGTTTTAATAAATTAGTTAAAAATATGTGTACTCTAAATAAACAATAATTAAATACCTACTGATCATTCTACCTACGCATAATCTATTATGATAAAAAACCGCGCATGCGCGGTAAGACTGATGCGCAACGACACAGAGTAGCGCACATGTTTTGTTTGAAATAGCTGTTCTAGTACGTAAGTACATTATACTTCAATGTAAAAAATTATATTATAAAAAACTCAGGTGATAAGCGCTCGCTGTACAAAGTACGCGAGTAATCCCCGCCGGCACCAATGAAATTGTTAATTGCAATTTTAAGTACTCATTTACCACGTGCTCAGCCGTGAAGGAAAATATTGTGAGGACACCTGAGAAATAAGAAAAAATATATTTCGAAGACATGTAAATTTTACCAACCCTCTCAGAAATGAGAGGAGGCCTGTGACCCAGTACTAGACTGTAATTTTAACTTTAATCTAATAAAAATAATGCTTTAGTTTAAGATTATGTCATGTAAGGAAAAATTTCCGCCTTTTCTCTTAGGCCCGCCACATACATACGGAATTCCGATTCTGATTCGGAATCCCGAACGCAGCAAGTCCATATAAAATCTATGACCCGCCACACACGTACGGTATTTTTCCGTTCGAAACTTTGCGGGGAAAGCGGGATTCCGTATGTGTGTGGCCGACCCGTTCGGAATTCCGTATGTATGTGGCGGGCCTTAGCGTCGACCTTACTTGCAAGAAGTACGCACTACTGATTGATGGAAGAAGCTCTGGCGACAGACTGACAGCGGAAATGCATCTTAAATTCTGAACCAACATTTTATTGACAGGTAATACAGAATAACGTTACCAGGAGGGAAAGCTCTGCACTCACGCGTCTGTCCAAAGTGATGTAGCAAATGTTCTATATGATGCATGAATATTCACATATTCCTAACTAGCTGGCCTGGCAGACGTTATTTCACCCTTTCTGGTTGGTGGCGCGATGAGTTACATTTTCACACACACACACACACACACACACACACACACACACACACACACACACACACACACACACACACACACACACACACACACACACACACACACACACACACACACACACACACACACACACCCACACACACACACACACACACCCACACACACACACACACACACACACATACACACACACTTTTGTATAGATTTATGAAACGTATAGCTCAATCCTCTTTAGGAATAATAGAACCATCAGCAGACATAATGACAATAAACTTAAAAAAAGGAAAACATAACCCTTTTTTACTCTACCGTAAGCGGATAAAAAGTTGCCTATATGTTATATACGGTCATTTACTGAATACATACAAAATTCCACGGAAATTCGTTTGGTGGTTTTTGCGTGAATCGTGAACACACAATTTGTCTACATATTTGTTATATGTACCTATAGATAAGGTCGACAGCCTTTTTTGTTTCATCAATAGACTTGTTACATAGTGGAGCAATGCAGTTGACAGAGCTCTCGCGGTGAGCATCATTAAATAGCAGCCGTATTTTATATAATAATCGTAGTGTGGAGAACCGGAGAACTTTTACCTGTAGTATATATAGTATACGGGCAACAACATCTACCATCCTACGTAAGGTTAACGTTATTCACGCTTACGTTTTTAAACATTATCTTGATGATATTTTAAATGTTTATAACATATTATTATTACCTGAAATTAATTCACAAAACAGCGATTTTTACATTATAATCACTTAAATTGTGTACAACTATCTTCTGCATTGATCGTCAACTTCTTGTAACATTTTAACAATAAAAAAATATTTCTAACATATACAATATATATATATATATATATGTGTATATATATATATATATATATATATATATATATATATATATATATATATATACACAAATATGTCACCAGCCAGAATATAAAATTATCAAATATATCCTTGAGATTATTACTTGACATAATACATTCAAAATTATGAATATAGACAAAGTAGGATAGTAAATTTTGACTAAATTGCGTATTGGATATGTCGAGTGAATGAAGGTGAACTCAGGCGTCTATACTACAGGGTCCCAAGGGATCCTGAACTTGGCCATTCTTATTCAAATAAGTGCGGGCAGCGATTTACCCTAGAGAGTCATGGCTGCACTGCTCTAGATAGTGTCCGTTACCAGTATCTGCCGCAATTGCGATAATTTTATGAACATTCATTTTATCGAAGCGATTTTTATTGAACTTTCTTTAGAGATAACTTTAGAATACCTTTTGATAAGTTTTATAATGTAACAGTGACGTCATATGGATAGAAGTTTTCTAACGATTAGTTAGATTTTTTATTGCTTTATATTAATGGAGAATTATTATGGAGTCGACATTGTTTTACTTTTTTACTATAAATGACAGTAGGTAATATTTTAAAAAACAATATTGAATTTTGATCAACTTTCCATAATTAGCCCTAAGCTGCCATGTAGATTACAGTATAGTAGCAGCTCTATTGTAAATCGAAAGCAGATTTTTAAGCACTGGAAAACACAATACATTTAGCAGAAATAATTTTGACTGAGATTTGAATACCTATGCATTTGTAAACGAAGCTTATTAAGGTATTTACAACTATGTGGATACAACGAGGATTTGATTTTATAGTTGAAGATTAACAGTGGTAGAGCCATGTACCGGGGTGGTACCACGACCTCACAGAATATCAGCGTGAAGTAGAGGTTTACCTCTGCGTTTCGCTTGGTGAGTGCAGGTGGCCGGAGGCCCTTTTTACTGGAAACGAGGCATTCCATCTTAGTCCTCACGGGTGACAACGCATCTGCATTTTGATTTGTAATAGAGGATTGATGTAGATGTCTATGGGCCGCAGCAACCACTTGCCATCAGGTGGACTGTGTGCTCGCTTGTCACTCTTATACTATAAAAAATAATCAGAAACTACGGTTTCTTGTGATGGTGTGCCGTGTCGGTAACAAAAAGTGTCCACGTTTGGACAGTGTGTAAGGCAAGGTAATGGCCGCCGCGCTGCTCCAGTACGCGTTGACGGACTTTAAATAAAGGACTTTAAACATTTCTAACATGCAGGTTTCATCACCATGTTTTTCTTCGCCTTCACGATGCTCATGTACTATAATATTTACAAAGAGCGATAAGCCGATAAGATATCACGGTTTCACCACCAACCAATAATATTTCATTACTTGTAATGGGCGAATTAACTTAATTTTCCGTGTTTCAGAAGCAAATAAAATTAGTTTGTATTATTATTATAATAAAAATTCGCTTAACCATCGTTGATACAATGCATTAAATCGATTATAACCATTATGTTTTCCCAAAGGGCATGACCGAAAACTCACCAAATTTATATCGACCTACGGAAATCACACAATACACCACGCGAGTGTCTCTGCGAACAAACAGACACAGCGTAATGACGAAAATTTACATTAGGCGGGTTTAATGTCGCAAAGCAATCTCATTCTGGGGAGAAAACTGGGTAGCACTCAACCAGTGACCTTTGATCTCTAGGATAAGTGTTCTCTCTTAATTTCTTTGAAGTAATACAGGTCGGTGGAGTTGGTTTCGTTACGTCAGTTACGATTCGTCGCACGATACGGCAAGAAAGACAAATGTGGCGCATATCTCTAAGCTGCTTTTCGGTATATAAAACCTTGACATTCTTATTTTCGTAATAATTGGAGACTGTGTGAATGTGGAAATAATTACAACGAGCCAGAACCAGTAAAATTTTTGATACGCTCATTATGAATCGCGTGTTTGTAACATACACGTACTGTGTTACTTTATTGAGTTTTAAATATAAGGTACTGTTACACACAAAACTATCTCGTAATCCGCATACGATCTAAAATGCAGTAATCTAACTGTTACAACTAAAACTACTTTTATGGATTTTCGCGCGATTAGTTTCACTTATTGTTAATTCACAATGTTTCAGGTGCTTTACAGCACACATAGTCTCGTGGGTCTACCCACCTACCCAGAATTAATTTACTGTGTCTTGAAGTCTTCCAGTGGTATGCTTGGGTTAAGTTTCAATTTTATTAATTACAAGATCCTAATGGGGTTGTTATAAATTAATTTGCTTAATTCCGCGTAAAGAAAGAAAATGATGTGTCCTGTCCAGCTTTAAGGGGACCTCCCACCCTACCGCTAAGCGGCCAGCCTCCGCAGTCTACTTCACCTGAGGATGCCTCGTGTAGAGGCGAAGCACGTGTCGTATTTTCGAGAGTGGTGTGTCGTGCCTAGTGTGGTGGTGCTGGGATTGACGGCGACGAGGTCCCCTTAAAGCTGGGCAGGACACATCATTTTCTTTCTTTACGCGGAATTAAGCAAATTAGTTTATAACAACCCCATTATAATGGATTTTCGCAAAGTAACGCCTGATTCTATAAATTACAGGATCCTAAGCAAGTGGCAGAACCCTGCCTCCTTCTTTATTGAAATTAGGATGTTTCTTTTATTTTAATAACCTCACGTATCATCCTTGGTAGAAATCGATGTTCTTTCGCGAGGATTTGTGGCCCAGTACTGTGACAGCGTAAGAGAATCTATCACGCCATTATTCGATTCATTAAACAGTCATTACTCAAAATAAATGTAAAGTCCTAAATAAAATTCATAAATTACTATCAGGAGATATTGTAAATTATTTTAAAACAATATTAAGAAAACCGCAGATTTATGGGGGATTTTCAATAAAGTTATCACGTCTATAATCCCAGCTTGCTCCCCAACTTTTTATTGTTATGAATAGGTACTATTCTGTATGTTATTATTATTATTTTTTTATTATTTTTTATACGTGGTAGAGCCACGCTGCAGCTATATTAGTAGTATAGTTGTAGAACGAATGGGTCGGCTCGACCGGGGAGGGACCACGCTTTCACATAATACCAGCGTAAATTAGCAGCTTAACACTACTTTGTTTCATATCGTCGCTCGGCATTCAGTACCGCGAATGTGAAAATATTGCAAATTTTTATTTTTTGTTGTTTCGATACTATTCAATCAAATACGCGATTTTGTATTTAAAATATGACCAAAAACCTTTCTAAAATAGATTTAGAAATACTTAAAAAACTCTTTCCAACAAATAGTAAAGCGTACATTATAAATAAATGAGTTTTTTGTCTCTCCTGTAAAGTGACTCAATTACACATTCGCGGTACTGAATGCCGAACGACGATATGGTGAGTGTAGGGAACCGGAGACCCTTTTTACTGGAAAAGAGGCATTCCATCTTTTTTTTTATAGGATAAGGGTGACAAACGAGAACACAGTCCACCTGATGATAAGTGGTTGCTGTGGCCCAAATACGTCTACATCTAACTTCGATTACGAATCAAAATGCAGATGCATTGTCA